>CM076571.1:542428496-542863139 GCA_034641835.2 Pinus albicaulis | reverse complement strand
ACATGTAACTTTTTTTAAATTTGAAGGATTTTGATTGGTTTAAACATTATGACATAAAAATTAAGTGAAAATTTTGTGGGCACTTTTAGGCTGAAATTTTCTTGAATGAAAATTCAAAGAGATGGAATTAGAGGAGACTATAGTATCATCTGAAGGTGATCAAGTTTCTAATCTTGTTGTATAAGGTAACATTTTAATAGCTTTAAAATGATAGAAATATAGAAATAGATAATAAAATAAATTCCATGCTGATAAAGTTAATTTCATGTTAATTATGATTTGAATTTACACTTGTTTTATTGTGCGGGAGATGTTTTTGTTGTAGTTTCACCTATTAACAAGCTAGAAAATGTCAAGTATTATTTGATGTGGTCCATTGAACGAAAGATGAAATTATTGGAAGACTATGATGATAAAATGTTTATATATGAAAGAGTGGTCTGAATGGAATGTATTAGTTTTTTTGTGCTATGTATCCAAACAGTGATTAAAATGTGTGCATAATGTTATCTAAAGTTTGGAGGTGAAAAAAATGATTTTATCTTAGTTAAACAGATTTATGTGTGAGGTTAAAGCATGTACATTGCTTATAAGATATTGTACATAAGTAAATAACATATAATTAAACATGACATGTAACAGTGCTCAGCAAATTTGATGAAGCAGTTCACCCCTCCTGGGCTATGTCTATTGGTCCAACTCCCAATGGCATGTCCCTCATCTCTTATTGCTAAAAAATTGTACGTACATGTGAATAAAAGCCTCAACTAGTTGTACTCTCTGTAGAAACAGCTTTAGAATGCTTGAATTAGTTATGAATGACTATTCATTTGCAGAAAACAGAGAATGGATGCTCAATACCTTGAAAACACCCTAGTGGCCCTAATGGCTCCTTGACCTCTCCTGAAGAAAAACCTACACAAGATGACCTTTGATGGCTCTAAAAACTCTGCCAACGTGATCAGAATGTCGAAATTAGTCTAGGTAGACTCTTGTTTCACCAAAATTGGTCGAAAATTGACTTCTCCATGCATTTTTCCCAATGACACCTAGGAAAACTCCACTAAATGTGGAAATTGTTAGTTAACTGAAGTTAAATTGAATGAAAACCATAAATTTATGGAAATCTCTCCAAATCCATTGGCGGTTAGCTGCTGGCATTAATTTTCAAGGTGTGGAGTAGTCACATTTATGTCCGCTGAAATCTTCGAACCCACTGTCATCTTCACCGTTGAATAAACTGTGAAGTTAAATGTGGTTTTAACCGCCAATAGTGCTAGCCACATGTCATACAAAACTGCGCGGGTAAGCCGGTTGTGGTAGCTGCCAGAAGGTTCTTAGCTCTGGTCGCTGGCGTGAGGTTCTGTGAAGCGAGGCTAGCCCTTAGGGGTTGGCCCCCTTTGCCACCAGTGGGAAACATGTTGAAATTTAAATAAACACTTCTACCCATATCTATTAAGATCCAAACGCAGCTCGAATGGTCGGGCGCTCTACACGTGGAAGGGAGGTCGTGTGTTCAATACCCATAGACTCCAAAATATTTTTTCCATACCACTACCTTTGGCCTGGGGCCACATGGCGCCCGCTAATGGGCCCTCCAAAATATAATATAAAAATATCTTCTTTTTTTTCAAAATTTTCATATAAAGTCAAAATGAGTCAAAGGTCCAGTTTTTGGAGTTTACTGGGCTTCTCAAACCTTCATAACTTCTTCATACGACCTCTATTTTGTGAATCGTTTGTGGCGCTAGAATCAAAATGACAAGACCTTTCCAATCACTCAAGTTGCACCGACTTCTGAGCACTTTCATTTTTGAGCATTTTTTAGCAATGGACATGATATCTTGATCAAAGAGGGTCTATTATACTGAAAGGTTATTTTTTCCAACAAACTTGTCAAACTGAGAGTAATTTTTACTTTCAATATTATCAACCCGATGTCATAAGTTGTCAATATAGTCACTTGGTGTGTGCAACGCGCATAAAGTTGATAGAAGTTCAATCAAAGAAAAAAATGAAAGTTAAGAAATGGAGAATGTCGAAATATGACCATGAACGGATCATTGAGGATGGAATTCCATTAGAATTTTTTTAATTGAGTTGGCCAACAATTTCTTCTCCTTGGATTCATCTTTGAGAACTTAGAGTCCAAGTACACTGTTATTCTTTATTTTTTTGCACTCTTAAGTTCTACATTCTTAATAATGTATTGAGTTACAATGTTATATGTATATTTCATGTTATGTATAGGTGTATTGAGGATTTTATTATATTGATATTATGTTTGGACATGCATGAAAAGTAATTTATACATGTACATACATTCTCTGGTCTTAAACGATTTCATACATGAATGTAATTTAATGTATTGGCGTTTCTATACATGAATGAAAAATGTATGTAGATATAGAATATTTTATAATTCAATTTTAAGTTATGATTGCTTTAGACATCTATGACAAATTATAAGATTCATTCAAATGCAAAATGTGTACCATGTTTTGTAATTTCCAATTTTACTAGATTCATTTTAAAGAAATTGACAAAACTTAAAAAAAAACCTAAAAAACATCTACTAACAAATTATAAGAATGATTGAATGAAAAATGTACCAACTAAATGCAAATTTACTTTCATTGCTACATATTCATGAACTTAAACATGTAAAACCTTTATAAGCATCAAACCATACATCATGCAAATTTTGGGCCATGTTTTATAATGCAATTTTATCTAGCATGTTCAAGTGCATTCAAACAACTTTATATTAAAGGTTAACTATCAAATGACATCCATAGTAGCCTTTCTATACATTAATGCAAAATGTTGTATGCCATATTTTTTAATGCATTTTTAAAATGTTATGATTGTTTTATACATGTTCACCTAATTATAAGATTCATGTTCAAATACAAATTGTACCATTTTTTGTAATTTGCAATTTTAATAGATTCGTTTTAAATAAATCAATAACTTTAAACAAAACCTAAGAATCATCTATTAACATTAAATAAGAATGATTGAATGCAAAATGTACATATTGGATATTTTATAATGCAATTTTTATGATTTTTAATACACATCTTCACTTATTTATAAGATTCATGTTCAAATGAAAAATGTACCATGTGTAAATCGTAATTTGCAATTTTAATAGATTCATTTTAAATAACTAAATAAACATTGAAATAACTTTAAACAAAACCTAAGAATAATAGATGCTAACATTATAAGAATGATTGAATGAAAATGTACCAATTAAATCCAAATTTACTTTCATTGCTACATATTCATGAACTTAAATATGTATTTAACCTTTAAAATGTATTTAACCTTTAAAAGCATCAAACCACATGCACATCATGCAAATTGTATCCAGTCATATTTTATAATGCAATTTTATAGTATGTTTGTGAATTAATTTACAACTTTATATTAAAAGGTAACTATCAACAAAAATTCTTAATAGCCTTTCTAGATACATGAATGCAATATCTACATACTATATTTTATAATTTGCAATTTTTATGATTGTTAATAGACATCTACACCTAATTATAAGATTCATGTTCAAATTAATTATGTACCATGTGTTTTGTAATTTGAAGTTTTAATAGATTCATTTTAAGTAACAAGTGACAAAACAACTTGAAACAAAACATAAGAATCATCTACTAACATTATAACAATTATCATGCAAAATGTACCACCTAAATGAAAATTTACTTTCATTGCTATTCATGAACTTAAATTATGCAAAACCAAATTTTAAGCATTAAACCTTACATCATGAAAATTATACCATGCAAAATGTACAAAAACTCCAAAATTAGCATGTATTAAATCATAATTTAAAGAGTTCTAGATTTAAAATATGTCCAAAATTTATATCATTATAAAAGTAAATATATAATAAAAAAAAAATTCAAATAAAAATATGCATGCATCAATTCATAATAACGTCAATAAAAGTAAATATAACATGTATTATAAAAAGACCTTCAAATAAAGTGTTGCATCAATTTAGAGAATCTGGCTGAAATATAAGTTCCATTAACCTCCTCATGCTCTCATTTGAATCATGGGGCCCCTGCACAACATGTGTAATTGTATATATACATATAACATTATGCACATGTTAAAATAAAAATTTAGCATGTTTTAAAATTAAATGAGAACGTAGTTTCATAAATAACAAAAAACAAAACAAAAAAAAGCCATGCAATACCTCATGTTGTTCCCCCTCCATTATGCTCGTCTGGTGTTTTCCCTGCATCACACCTTCATGGATAAACTGCACACTATATATGTGCATGTATAAATATTAAAATTTTAAAATTTGGCAAATAAAAATACATAAAATCATGAAATTTAATAATAAAAAAATTGAGGCGACATTTTCAAATTGTTTGGATGATCCTATCCCCATCGTCGAATCTAAGGAGAGATTGTTCATTGGTTCAGCACTACAATGCCCATTGTTTCTCTAAACCAACAAAACTTCTTAGTGATCTAGTTAGGTAAAAAAAGCTTCCAATCATTGATTTATAGGTTATCTACTATTACACGAGGAGTTTCATCCTCTTTACATAGCTTACAACCATGTTGGCAAGATTTTATAGACCATATCTCAACAAGAGGATGTGGCCTAATCCAATGTTCTTCACATAACCTAAGCCATTTAAATATGTAGGTTTTAACCCTGTACAGAAATTACCTACAAACGAATCTTAAAAACAGAAAATAAACAATAGAGAGAGCATAAAACATAAAACAGATATACACAGAGATTTCCCCTAGATCCCAAATAAGGACTACGAGCTTGATTTTTCATTATGTTCATTTTAGTGCTACAACACATATATATACACATTGAAGCATTCATAAACCCAAATCAATTAACCCTAGATTAGAACATAACCATAGTTCCCATGACCGAATCTACAAAATACCAGGAGCCGAAAACCATCATGTCCCAAAACCATGTGCAAACCCATGAACAAAACCATGGGCGAGTTCGCCCACCGAAAAAATAGGGTCCACAAAAATTTTTCCTGGGGCACTACCCCGGACCTTGCAAAGGGTCCTACCCACCCCCCACTGCACCTGCCGCAACATACGAGGGGAGATATCCCCCCCCCCACCGTGCGCGCGTGAAACTAATCGTGGAAATAATATAACACATACCCAAAATTCTCCCACTTGTTGTTTTCTTTCCACAGGGGGCCACAGGAGAGCTTAGTCATTGGGCCAATTCTTCAACACCCATTGTTTCTCTACACCAAGAGAACTTATGAGTGCTCACAGACTTCGTCAATGCATCTGCAACATTCTTCAAAGTGTCCACCTTTACCAGCAACACCCTTTTAGCCTCAACCATATCTCTCACAAAGTGATATTGAACATCAATGTGCTTTGTCTTTGAATGATAAGCAGGGTTCTTAGCCAAGAAAATTTCACCTTGCCTATTGTTGAGCCGAGAAGAAGGTAAGTTTCATCCTATGTTTACCACGAATTGTTATGTACTTCTATAAATTTTCCCCGCATCTTAGAAATAAAGAAAAGGGAAATAACGTAAATTCAAGACAAAATGAACTGATGATAAAATGAATTTTTAACAACGAAAAATTGAAGTGTTGTATCTTTATTGATAGGGAAGCAAAGCAGCTGAACTGCTGATAACCAAAAGACAACTGACAAGAGAGGCAGACAGGATAATGATGGCTCCCATGGGCCGACGGAAGATGGAAAGACACATCCACGCTTGGAGGACTAAAATGACAACCACGAGCAGCAGGATCCCATATGGAAAGGACCCGTTACCACTATTGAATTCGCCTTTAAAAGGCAGTAGACGAACAAGATAGATAGATCTGCATAGAGATTTTCCTCTGCAATAGACGTATTGGGATAGAATTGTCAAGTTGTATTAATGTATTAATCTCCAACTTAATAAAGATTTTGGCATTTTTGAATAGTCAATCTCTGAGTTTTCCTTAGAGGTATACTTCTGGTGGCTTTGGGCCCAGCCCTGGAAGTTTCTCTACTACTTCTGTGCTATACGTTTAATTACAGAACTTGCGTTTCTAATCATCTAATGCATTTCATGAGATATCATTTAATTGGTTAATTGTGAACATAAGATGCTACGGCTTTCTCCTTCAATAGAATAGTTCATCATTCATGCTTTATTGTTTACAATCAATGATTTCATAATTGTTTAGATGCTTTCATCATTTCCCAATGCTTTTATAATCGTTTGATTAGTTTTAGCATGATCGCTATTCAATTCTGCATATAGTCAAAGTTGGATCTTTTCATTATCATTGCAAGGCGTCTGGTTGCTATTTGATTCAAAGAGATGTCATTTATTAATTTAAAAGATAATTCCATTGAAAAATTTAGATAAATAATTGATGTTCAATTTATTATAGTTGTTGTTCAAATTATTAGGATTTTTGTTCAATTCATCGCAGTACGTTGTTCAATCGTATTTTTCTCTTTTCAACCAGAATAGTCATTTTTGCATATGCTTAGAACAAAATAGTCAAAATCATTCTATAATTCCCTTCAATTTGATTGATTGAACTTCGAGAATTAGATAGTCTTCCTTATGATAATTTAGAGTAGTTGTCCTTCGATATCACTTGCATATAGTGTGCTTACACTCTTGAAATAACAAGACTTGCCCTGGGTTGATAATTAAATGAGAAGCATTAAAGTTTCCTGTAACAGTCACCTTTATGACCCAACATTTTTGGTGCCATTGTTGGGGAGAGTGTTTAAGAGTGATGTCCTTTATTTCTTTTCCCTTTTGCTGCAAAGAATTGGGTATTGAAAACGAGAGGCAAGAACCTACGTACCAGCAAGCAAAATTATTTCTCTCCAGTCCGCTTTCCAGCAATTGTGCAGAGGTTAGTAGGATAGGTGCTCTTGTTTTATGACTCGGAAGAAAAATATAGGAACAAATCAAAATCCCCCACTTAAATCCACAAAACCCAAAGGACCAATGATCCTTGGTAGAACAACATATATAGACGAAATCATTAAGAATGCTGAATCCCATGCATCTGTAGGACCCAGAACCATTCCTACTCGGAGTCCTACTACACTCCCTCAGGCAGCAGCCTCACCATCTGCAGCCCACGCCGAGATTCAAAGTGAAACAGAAGGGTCTGAACAAAGCCTTCAGACTGCTGATCACGTAATTCCTGACCCTTCGAGAGAGGGAGGTTCTTGAAATTTACAGGAAGGAGAAGGAGAAACCAGCAATGCAGTACAGGTAAAAAACTCCAGAGCCTGGATCCCCTGAGAGAGTGGTTGAAACAAAGACACCCAACATCCCAGATCGGGGAAGTGTTGTAAGGCTTCCTCCGCATCCACTCCCTAATTCCACTGAGATTATTCCTCCATTATAAGAAATCCCTGAAGATTATTGGCACATCTTTGATCAAATGGAAAACAACCATAACCAAAACCAAAGGTAGACATCAACATTAGAATATCCCATTGTTGATCCAGCTGCAAATTCCCCTATGAAAGAAATTCCATTACAAAACATCCCCACCTTCCATGGGTTTACCTCAGAAGATCCCGATGAATTTTTATTTGAATTCGATGTCTTATGTAGGGGATATGAATATACCACTGACCCTTAGAAACTGAAACTATTCCCCTCTACCTTGAAGGGAACAACATTACGCTGGTTCATGGGGCTTGGTGGAGGAACCATTAATAATTGGGACCAGATGAAGAACACTTTTCTTAAAAAATATCAAGACTATTTGCAGACTCGAGAATTAAAACATGAAATCTTCAATATGTTTGCAAAGGAAAATGGGACATTAGTAGAATATGTCAAAATATTTCAATATAACTTACAAAGGTATCCATATACTACACTATCAAAATATATCTTAAAAGCAACGATGATTAAGGGAATGAAAGAAGAATGGTTTGAAAAACTTAACATAATGGGGAAATAGGACATATATAAAGAAGAATATGATGATATTATTTCACTATGTATTAGGTGTTCTCGGGGTAGTACGCGAAGTAGGCGAACCGGCACTACAAGAAAAAAGCACATTGGTGAGGGGCAAAAATGGTCACCATAAGCTCATTGGTGAGGGTCAAAAGAGCCTTCGTCACCAAAAACAGAACGTCACCAAAAGTGGCGTCGCCGAAAGTATAGGTGTTGTGGTGACATTCAAGGTCTGTCACCAATAATGATTTATAGTGACGGATAGTGACCGTCACCATTTCATATGAGCAATGGTAACGGACAATAGCCTCCGTCACCAAAAAATTGAACGTCACCAAAGGTGGCGTCGCCGAAAGTATAGGTGTTGTGGTGACATTCAAGGTCCGTCACCAATAATGATTTATAGTGACGGATAGTGACCGTCACCATTTTATATGAGCAATGGTGACGGACAATAGCCTCCATCACCAAAAAACTGAACGTCACCAAAGGTGGCGTCGCCGAAAGTATGTGTTATGGTGGCATTCAGGGTTCGTCACGAATATTAATTATAATGACGGATAGTGACCGTCACCATTTCATAAGAACAACAACGATTTTTTGTGATGGACCTTTCATGGCCGTCACTATTGGTGCATATATATGGCGACGTTCATTGACCGTCACCATAAACGCATTGGTGACATCAAGGTCTGTCACGAATAATGACTATAATGACAAACAGTGACCCTCACCATTTCAGATAAACAACAACGATTTATGGTGACGAACCTTTAATGGTCGTCACTATTGATGCGTATATATGGTGGCGTTCGTTGACCGTCACCATTTCATATTTTGGTGAGGGTCGAAAAATGTCACCATAAGCTCATTGGTGATGGTCAAAAGAGTATCCGTCACCAAAAACTGATCTTCGTCATTCCCTATATATGAATATCAGGGCACGATGGAATCGAACCACCAACCTCCTGCTTGTAAAGCAGGTGCTCTTCCATTGAGCTAGCACCCTTTAAAGAATTAGACTTTAAACTAGCAATTGCCCCTAAAGGTGTAAAGATACACCAAAGGAATAAGAACCAGGAAAACTGAAAGAACTCTGTGTCCTTGCTCCTATTTTTATTCTACGACACTCTACAAAGTATGATCTTGATCTATGACGTATTTGTGCCGAGTGGTTCTAATTTAATAGTAAATGTTATATTAGATAAAATAAATGACTAACTGAGAGGCCTTACGGGTTAATTTTTAATCCTTACACCAAAATCTCTTAATATTCAAGTCTATGGAACAACTCATTCAAAGTTCAAACTGAAGTAGATTTTAAATGGAAAGCCTAAAACCAGCTAAGTAGTTTACAAGTTAACATTTTGGATATAAATTCTATTCAATTTATATGATAAGTTATGCCATAACCTTGAAACTAGTTTCTTAGCTAAAAGACTTTCTTAAGTCAACAATGACAAAGAAACATGGTCATGGCAAGCAAAATTCTCTTGTTTTTTCTAATGAGGGTACATGTAACTTGATAAAGGTTGTATGAGAGTATCAAACCATAAACAGTTTCACTAAAACATGGAAATGACAAAGTCTTGTTAAGCAAGAAAGGTTTAGTTAAATATATGGAAAGCATCGAGCTAAATGATATAATTAAACTAAAAGTAACTGTAAAAAAATGAAATTGCCATCATATACATCACATCAACGTATGAATTTGCATCAATGTATTGAATTAATATGACTTCAAATTTTGAAATTTTCCTGCAAGATAACATTTATCATTAAAAAAATCTGATCAAACATGAAGTAATCTCATGAATCTTTCAGATTTATATTGCAATATCCATCTCAAATCGATAGATCCAGAATCTTAAATATTCTTATAACTAGAAATTGCACCAAGAGGTGCAAAGGAACGCCGGAACATGGATAAGAGAAGTGGGGAGATTGTATAAAGAAATAATCAAGCAAAATATACTAAAAATGAAATACAACCCATGTGAGGCTAATTTAAATTCAATTGTTGTGAATTTTCAAGTGAAAGAAAGTTTGTAATTGGTGTCCGGCAAGCAGGACTCACAAAATTTGTTATAGAGAAAAACTTGGAAGGGAAATTGAGGTTTGATGATTGATGATGTTGATGAAGCACATATTCTACTTGGTGAAAGTGGCCACTGCAAGGATTATTGGGGTTCAGGCTTCTATAGGCAGGATAATACTTTTGAGCTTGAAACAACTTTGCACAATATAGCTTTCAGTTCAAATGGGTGCAAATACATATAAATCAAGCAATTTGAGACCTTTAAATGTATGGTCAGAAGCAACAACTCCAAAATCTATGCAAATGCTTCTAAACTCTATTTAAAAAGAGGAAATTAATTTGATCCTTGAAGGAAACTTGTTTGGACCAAACATTGGTGAGTTGATAAGCAGCGCAAACAATTGGGCAGAGATTATTATGTGGTGTATTTTCAAAGGGCTCAAAGAGTCATTACCTTCTAGATGGCTATATATTTTGGGAGATGGGTTTGAAAATATAGGTAAGAAGAATCAGCGAGCGTCTGAACAGTCGGGTGAATTTGAGAAAAAACACCAAAGATCTGCCAATTTTGTTGAATGCCTCTGAGCAATGTGGTTTATTGTTTGCTGTCAATTCCTCCTCAGTCATGGATTGCAGGTCTGCACAAAATAAGAATATTCTTATGATTGGTCTCTGTTCTGAAGTGAATAACTTAAAACAATATACTCATAACCTAGCACAAAATACAGATTCAACAGAAGTAAATACAGAAAACAAGAATAGTGGAAACGATGATTTTGGATTTCAAACTGAAGGAGCATATAAGGGCGAGGATAAAGTGCTTTTAAAATTTCAGTGGGCAGAGGAGACAGAAAGGATGGGTTGCAGCAAGTTTTTTGGAGTCTCGAGATAGAAGAGAAGGGAAAAGAGGCAAACTTCAAGTTCAAAGCACAAAGTAATGACCCCTGGAAGGAGAGATTTTGATTCTCTTGTTCGATCTCAGCAGGAAGTAAGCAATGCCTTTGGTCAAGTCAACATTCAATTTTTGGATTCTCTATGGGATGTAGGTGATGGCATTAGCCAAGAGAAGCAGCTGGAAAGGGTTTCACATGAATATATCCTTTCTTCATGAATGCAGTGATTATCAGAATTATGTTCAAATAAAAGAGATGAGAACAGTGTGCAAGAGGCTTTATAATGTTTGATATGCAAAGAATAGAATATTCAAAATAGTACATCATATGAGGAGGAGACCTTTAAATGGGTGCAAATACACATAAATCAAGCAATTTGAGACCTTTAAATGGGCGCAAATACATATAAATCAAGCAATTTGAGACCTTTAAATGTATGGTCAGAAGCAACAACTCCAGAATCTGTGCAAATGCTTCTAAACTCTATTTGAAAAGAGGAAATTAATTTTATCCTTGAAGGAAACTTGTTTGGACCAGACATTGGTGAGTTGATAAGCAGCTCAAACAATTGGGCAGAGATTATTATGTGGTGTATTTTCAAAGGGCTCAAAGAGTCATTACCTTCTAGATGGCTATATATTTTGGGAGATGGGTTTGAAGATAAAAGTAAGAAGAATCAGCCAGCATCTGAACAGTCGGGTGAATTTGAGAAAAAACACCAAAGATCTGCCAATTTTGTTGAATGCCTCTGAGCAATGTGGTTTATTGTTTGCTGTCAATTCCTCCTCAGTCATGGATTGCAGGCCTGCAAAAAATAAGAATATTCTTATGATTGGTCTCTGTTCTGAAGTGAATAATTTAAAACAATATACTCATAACCTAGCACAAAATACAGATTCAACAGAAGTAAATACGGAAAACAAGAATAGTGGAAATGATGATTTTGGATTTCAAATTGAAGGAGCATATAAGGGCAAGGATGAAGTGCTTTTGAAATTTCAGTGGGCAGAGGAGACAGAAAGGATGGGCTGCAGCAAGTTTTTGGAGTCTCGGGATAGAAGAGAAGGGAAAAGAGGCAAACTTCAAGTTCAAAGCATAGAGTAATGACCCCTGGAAGGAGAGATCTTGATTCTCTTGTTCAATCTCAGCAGGAAGTAAGCAATGCCTTTGGTCAAGTCAACATTCAATTGTCAGATTCTCTATGGGATGTAGGTGATGGCATTAGCCAAGAGAAGCAGCTGGACAGGGTTTCACATGAATATATCCTTTCTTCATGAATGCAATGATTATCTGAATTATGTTCAAATAAAAGAGATGTGTGTGCAAGAGGCTTTATAATGTTTGATATGCAAAGAATAGAATATTCAAAATAGTACATCATATGAGGAGGAGACCTTTAAATCAAGAAATTTGAGACCTTTAAATGGGTGCAAATACATATAAATCAAGCAATTTGAGACCTTTAAATGGGTGCAAATACATATAAATCAAGCAATGTGAGACCTTTAAATGTATGGTCAGAAGCAACAACTCCAGAATCTGTGCAAATGCTTCTAAACTCTCAATTTAGACTACTCATGTGCTTACCAAATGAAAATCTCTGACCAAAATTCTAGTTAACAGGCACAATGAAAATAATTAGTTGTTGAAAGATTCAGGATCTGTTTATAAAAATGTCATGGAAGAGGAGTTTGCAGTCAGAGATGTGGAAATGGTGAACGATAATGAGTGTGTTTGGAAAAAAAAAAAACTCCTAAGTATGCCCAGGTAAGTGTTACAAAGTTGTCATCAACAACCTTGAGCCAGAGAGAAGAGGAGTCTTCTATGTTACCATGGACTAGTGAAAATATGGCACATATATGTAACCATAAACTAGCTTCTTATATGGAGAAAGATGAGATAATTTACATGGGCAGTGTAACAACTTGATTTATGGCCTCTGAAGTTCAAGAACCGGAGGATATTTCAAGGGTACATTGTTTCACTCAGGACAACTTCAGTGAGTACTGTATTATACAATAAAGACATTACTGAGCCAAGTAAAGCTAATTGTGCACAAAAAAAGCGTTATCTGCAATACAAGCATGTGAATTAAAAGAAGGTGGCCATTCTTCTCCACACAAATGAAAAACATCATTTGTCTGTTGGAAGTGCATTACGTGTAATAACATGTACTTCTAATTACCCAGGTTATGAGGAAGTGGCAACACAGACACTGCATGTTTTTCTTCTTGCCAACTTACAAGTTGAAAAGGCATGTGAACAAGCCACTCACTATCATAATAGTGGATCACAAATTAGGAAATCACTTGGCACTGATATTTTTACTCTTGAAAATGTCCAGGATCTGAATGTTTCATTATTGACAGATTCTAAGAAGTTTGACAAATCTATCATTGCTAATTTGAGTGAAAGTGATGCACTGAAAAAATGAGAGACTAAAAAAGTTTCTACTTCAATAGAACCTTTACCTTTCCACAAGGTGAGCTATTACAAGTCTTAATTATTTGATCAATAAATATCTAACACCCAAGCATAGTAGAACTCTGTTGGAACATGAATTTTAGCTCTACAATGTCTTTAGTTTCGTAATCTGTCATTGCTAATTTGAGTGACTGTGATGCAGTGAAAAACTCAGAGGCTAAAAATATGTCTACTTCAATAGGACCTTTCCCTTTCCAAAAGGTGAGCTATTACAAGTCTTCATAATTTTATCAGTAAATAGCTAATGTGTATCGTAGAACTCTGTTGGGAAATGAATTTTAGTTCTGTAATGTCTTTAGTTTCATAATCAAGTCTAAATGTAAAATGAGGGAAAGCATTTCTCATTCTTATTTTATTGGGCACTTCACAGATCGACACACATTAGAAGCCTCATCTTAAACAACAATCTAATGAATTAATATTGAATGTGTGGGAAAGTGAATTGATGATTGTAGACACATTATGAAGATAGCCAAAACGGGCATGGCAACAGAGAATGGAGATATTGACAAGACTTATCCATTGGTAGAGGAACCTGAAAATATTGAGAAATCAGTGCAGCTTGCACCAGAAGCCACCTATCCTCAGAAACTTAAAGATATTATTGGGAACGAAAAGGGATTTTAACTTTAATCGTTGAAAATAATGACGATGTTCTGTTCTTGTCCTTAATTTTAAATCACAGTAATAGCATACAGTAGTGCCAACCAATTTAACTTCCCAACAGTCTTAATCCATGGTAACAACGGACAGTTCCTGGCCGAAAACAAAATTGTTTAAATGTTTCTAAGTAAAACATTTTAAACAAAGCATTTTTGTAGGGCAAAGGTTGACCATGGAAAGGACCCAATTAGCTGCATTTTAACGTTCCAGTTTTGAAAAGTGATTCCATTTCATTGTCCTAGTCAAAATCAGGAGAGCTTGATGTGAGAATTATGTATGTCATTAATTTTCCTTTATTATCTCCATTGTTTTCCTTTTATCCCCCTAACACTTTCAATTTGTCTTAAAGATCAAGTGGATCTCATTCTCAAATTTCCAGAATGCCATCATGCAATGAACATTTTCCTTTCGGTTTTCCCTTAATTAGACTTTTTAGAATATATTAAACCTGATTAGACCCAGCAACCAATGCTTACAGAGGCTGGTGTAACGTTGAGTTCGTTCGCTAGTGATATTTGCCGAAGTATTAAGCAGTGGTTTAATTCCTTTGGTGTCCTTTTGCTCCTTTTAAGGAGCAATTGCTAGTTATGTACTTATGTAAAGATGAAGTCAATAATAATAAAATGAATTTTTGGTTTACTTTCTTCATGGGTTCCATGAGCAAGATTCTTAGTATAGGTCTATAGACTTCTTCTTGATATCTATTAGGTACATTAGTGTAATTAAGAGTCATGTAAAAGGCGTGAAGAATACCCTCCAGGATGTTGCAGAAGAATGGCTTACAAACATTGAAGATATGCCTATGAAGTCGGCCTACAAACAAGTGTTAAAGTCGGCCTACTTAATGGCTATAAGGTCGACTTAATTACTTGGCTAGAACTATTATATATACCCTACATATGCTGTGGTTAAGAGAACATATCTGTGGATGATACTGAGGTTATATAACGTGCAAAAGGAACAAGTTTTGCAGATTACACTGAGGTTAATACAGCATGGAAAAAGGAGCAAGTATTACGGTAAAGTATACAGCATTAAAAGAGAAGAACAGATTTGCGGATTTTGGGTCTAAGTCAGTGCGGATATATCAAGGTAAAGTCTGAAGCAAACAGCATGGAAAGAAGGGTAACCAAATGCGGATCTAAAATGGAAGTCTGATGTAAATTGAAAGGTACAGAAATATAATCTGCAGAAGCTACAGGAGATGGACTGCGGATAGATGCAAACGTATACAGTGCAGATATATCTATTGAAGGAATTTGCCAACGTCAAGACAGTATTGTAATAAGACGTGCCGACCTTAAAGGAGTTGTAAGTGAGGAAGGTAAATCAGAGATTTACCTTCCTAACTACATTATAAGATATTCAGTTACGAGTGTAAATAATTTTGTTTCAACATTTTGACTAAGTACTTTGATAACTAACTTGATGATGGAGTAACTAAGTTAAATAAGAACACATAAGCAAGCTCACAAGTAGTTATTAAGAAGAGAATTTTGTATTAAACACAAGCTCTACAAATTCTCAACATGTTTTAAGAGCTATGGTCATGATCAAAGGCAGTTTGAAAGGACTCAAAACATTCTAAAAAGATCTATGTCAAAAGGGCTCAAATCATAGTAAGACAGTCCCATAATTAAGCTAGGTGCAAGTTCACAAGAAAGGTCAATCTCTGTCACTATGAAAAGAAGGATCTCAGTAACATCTCAGTCTCAATGACATCACAGTGTTGAAAATAACTCTGCCTCAATTCAGTACTACTCTTATAAGATTATTTCGATAACACAACAGTGAGGAGAATGAGTTATAAAGGTGTATTTAGAGTTAAGGCTCGGTGTGACAAAAATATATCAGTATAATCCATATTACAGTGAAGATCTTCAGTGTTATAATCACAGGTCAACAACAGTCTCGGTATAATCAATCACATGATAAGTATGACACTACAATTTGGAACTACCACAGCGAAAAATCTATCACTGTTTCGTGCTACCACAGTGAGAAAGGTCTCACTGGTTCGGTGCCATCACAGCTTGATAAGAAGTATGCCATTTCAGTTTGATGGTATCACATAGGGTCTCACAGAAATGATCAACAGAAGTCAGAGACATGTACAGTGAAGTATTTACAATCAAAGCACAAAATAAGGTCAAAACAGTAATATGTATACACAGTGAAATAGTACATTCGAGGATCTCGAAATAACTGCTTACATTGAGTTTGAAAGAATCTGAAGTCTTTCCTATGAAGTTGACAGTGAAAGAACCAACTATTATTTTCATAGTGCCAAAATGTCCACTTGAATTAAAAACTGCATGCCATGTACATAAATAGAAAACCTGATGGATGATAAGGAAAAGGGGCTATCCTATATGCCATGGAACATCATATTCCATACTTAGAATGCACCTTAAGGTGTCAAAATTGCATGCCAAGTGGAAAATTTGCATTTCTCAGGTTCAAATCTGTGTTACAACTTACAGCCTGACCTGATTTTGCACAGCCTCCTACAGATGTACGGTGTACATATGGAAAAGTCATAAAATACAGTGCTACAGTACTTCTCCCTGTCCATCTTCCTACAGTTCCATAACTCTAATGTACAAATTCAAGTGACAGTACTAAGTCTACCAAAACAGTTTCACTGATTTACCTGTCTCTTGCTAAGTGCAAGTAGTCTTTAATAGCATGCATGTCCAGGGCTCACTAAAGATCAAAATTGTGATTTTCAAATTTCTGTGCAGTTATTAGAACATTATTGATATTTTTACAATAGGGGAAGAAAAAAAACCTAAGTGCGTTAAACAAAGAGAGAGATGCAACTAGAGCTAGAGGAGATATTGGTGGTGAAAACAGTGATGAAATACTCAAAGAGAGCATTTATGGGAAAGTTCAACAGCAGACAAATGGCAATGAAAGCACTCCAAGGATGGGTCTCAACTCTCGACCACCAAGGGAAAAAGGCCTTGGATACACACCCAAGCTCCATCTAAGATCAAGAGGTTTTCCAACATTCCCTTTTAAAAGAAAGAAAGATAAAGACAGAATTCACAAGGGAGGACCTTTGATCATGTTGCTTGTTTGTATATCAGAGATTGGAAGCCTAGTTTTGACCTTGTCTAAGAACAAATCTTCAAGCTGGTAATATAGATAAAACTCCCACACCTGCTTGAATATTGGAGTCTGGAGATACTGAAGAGAATTGGAAACAAGTTAGAGACCTTCCTCAAAATTGACAAGCAGACATTAGTAATGGGAAAAACCACAGTAGCCAAGATCTACGTAGAGGCCAATTTAAATGAGAGGCTCCCAGAGGGCATTACATTAAATCTGGGCTCCAAAAAGGCTCCCACTAGTAGATGCTAGACTACATCAACTTCTCGAGGTTGCATGTGCAGAGAACATGGGTATCTCCCATATACACAGCCCCATGCGCTGGTCATAAGGAAAAGGGAGGAGGAATATGCTAGAAAGGAAAAGAAAGAGCCAAGTAAGTGATACAACCCCTTTATCTCTTTTGAATCACCCTTCATATCTCCTAGCCCTAGTAAAATGGTCCTAGATCTTGATGCTGAAAGGGACAAAGAAAAGGCCCAATGCAAGCCTCAAGCTACAACGTTGGTTGTATAAAGGATCCAATAAAGGCTTTGGAATAATTAGTAGATACTAGAGAGACTATAAAAAGATTTAGAGTGTACAAGGAAGCTAAGAAAAAGACTAGAAAACTCTTTAGCTCAAAAATCTAACTAGGAAATCTCTCACTACACTTCAAATGCGAACAAAGGCCCTGGCAATCTCCCCCAGATTTCAATGAAAAAGCCTTAGGTTCATATAGAAGGAGAGATTCTTGTAATAGAGGCCAAAAGGAAGTAGAGCTAGGTGGACTTCACCCCTCCTGAGTAATTTAAACCCTCCTTATGGCAAACCCATTCAAGCCACAGCTGCCTCACTAGATCCAAAAAATAAAAAGTGGCAAGGGGTCATCCCAGGTTAAAGAAACTGTGCTAGGAGAGGAATTACCACAAGACAGAGGTAGGAAACCTATAGGGAGGAAATAAAACACTACACAAGAAAAATATGAGGTACAATAAAGCATACAACTTACTATTTTGGGGGCACTTACAGCAAGAGAAACTCCCCAAGCTCCACCCCAATGATATTATTCTCCACCAATAACAAGGGCATGGGTACTACCTGTAAGAACCCATTGGGCACTACCTGTAAGAACATTCCTTGAGAAGGATAATATATGTACATAAACCATCAATAATTTTTATTGAAGAAGCAAGATCAGGAGAAAGATAGAAAGTTATCTTAAAAAATAATTTTCCAGAATGTCAGGTTTGAATTCACTAGCACCTAAGGACAATTGGGTGGACCAATGATCAGTTGGAGACAATACTTTCAGAAGGTAAGCAACCTCAAATCAGATAACACCATGCTAGCTATAGCATTCTCAAAAGAATTCAAAAAACGTTTATATTCTCTAAATATATATGGAATATTGGAGAAAACGATGACAGTTTTGGTAGGATATCAAAGATAAAATCTTGTTAGACAGTATTTGGTGGATATTGAATCTGATTCTAAATAACAGAGAAAAATGAGGCTTAAAGGCATGAAATTATCCTGCCTAAATTTTCAAACACTGCCTGAAGATTCTGTTTTATGTGATGAATCCATTGGCCTTCCCCCCCACATGGACACACTGAACATCTGGGAAAGAGTACATAGGGGAAAGAATGGGCAGATTCCTGGTGAAGAATGCACTTCTCAACTAGGTGGGAGAGTCCCTCCACCATGGCTGTGGGGCCTCAGACCAGTCCATAATTATTCTAGAGGTGGTAAACAAGAATAGGAAGACTACATCACACCTCAAATTTAACCCAATCTGGCTCAAATTCCTTGAACAAAGATCTCATCAGAAGAATTTGTGTCCCCTTCGATAGAGAGGATGGACACCCCATGGAAATTTTGAAAGGTACCTAAGATCAAAAAATATAATATGGGAATGTGTATGAAGTAAGTTTTGAAAGATATATGATCAACTTAGGACAGTGAAAGGAAAGACAGAGCGTATACAAGTGGAGGCAAAGGATGGGGATTTTCTTCCATAGTAGAATGAGAATCTAAAAGAAATGTAAGCTAGAAGGAATCATCTTCTATCCTGGGAAGAGGCTAAATGGAGAATGAAGAGCATGGCAGTTTGGTTAAAGGCAGAGAGGAGATAGGAACACTGCCTAATAACAAAACCAAACCAAACCAAACCAAGGAGAGCATACAATTACATTTGAAGAAATCTAACAATAGAAGGGAACTTTGCGAAACATTTGAAGACATTAGCAACTCTGCACCCTCATACATGCAAAAGATATAGACCCAACCTCCCAATGAAACAATTCATGATAGGATATTAATGGCCATGGTCTTCTCTAAATGAGTACAAGGATATGAACAAAGAAATGTACAGACCAATACACAAGAAAAAATAACACAAATTGTCAAGGACCTACAGAATGACAAGAGGTTAGAACCAGATGTGTTACCAGTGAGATTCTTTAGAGGGTTTTGGGAGCTTTTATGAAAATACGTCATTGAAGTCATAGAGGAATCAAGAATAAATAGGAGGATCTTTCAAGCTTTCAGATCAACATTCATAGTTACAGTTCCCAAGGAAAATAACCTGACTCACTTTAGCCAATACAGGTCAAGTTCTCTATGCACTTGCATATATAAAACAATTGCAAGAACCATTTCTTCAAGACTGAAGCCAATTCTGTCCAAAGCAATCTCACAGGAACAAATTGGGTTCATCTTTTCATTAAGCATATTCACCAAGTAAAGTCGCTTTGATCACTAGGTCTACATTTGGGAAAAATTATTCCCTTTAATTCCCTTTGCTTGGTAATGCACCTTTCTTCACTTAGTGATGTTGTGCTTAACTATAATTATCATGTCATTATGTAATGAAATGCACAATAGGATCCCACTAAGCAAAGATTTAATTGCTCATGGTTATTGCTTAACAACAAGCAGGTGGCTAAGGCAGGCCAGGGTGTGCAGGGTGCCAGGGTGTACCAACATCTATCAAGGAGTGTCAAGGCAACAAAATGGAGAACCAAGCTAAAATTCAAGGAAATGAACACGTGAGGGGGTTAATAAGTTAGGACTTTACCTTTTTCAAACAGGGCATGCTAGGTACACTAACAACAGGTTCCAATACATGCCAAGTGCCAATATGTGCCAAGTGCTAATGTATGTGAATTCATGCCAAGGTGTGAGGGCCAGGTGGTAGGGACACATAAGGGAGCACTAGTTTCAAATGCATGGAAATGAAGTGTCAGTGAGTTATAGGTGTGCTAAGGAGGGAGTGACAAGGTATGTTAGGTAGTTCCAAGGAATGCTAGAGTTATAGGGAAGCATACCAAGATGTGTCAACTGCTAAGGTGTGTCAATGAATGCTAAGGAGTGTTAGGGAGTGTTAGGGAAACACAAGGGAGCACTAGGAAAAAATGCATGGAAATGAATGAATAAGAGTGTATGACAGGGTGGGTCAACAAGTTGTGGGTGTGCTAAGGAAGGAGTGACATGGTATGCTAGGTAGCGCTAAGTCATGTGAGAGTTACAAGGCGAAATGTGTCCAAGATGTTGTAGGTGCCAAGGCATGCCAAGATGTGTTATGAATGTTAGGGAGTGTCAGGGAAACACAAGGGAGCACTAGGTTAAAATGCATGGAAATGAATGAATAAGAGTGTGTGACAAGGGGTGTCATCAAGTTCCAGGTGTGCTAAGGAGGGAGTGACATGGTATGTTAGGCAACACTAAGTCGTGCTAGAGTGCCAGGGTGACATGTGAACAAGATGTGTCAGGTGCCAGGGTGTGCCAACATGTGCTAGGAATTTTTAGGGCATGTCAAGGAAACACAAGGGAGCACTAGGTCAAATTAATGCATGAAAATGAATGACTAAGAATTTGTGACAGGAAGTGTGCTAATGAGGGAGTGATAAGGTATACTAGGAAGTGTTAAGGAATGCTAGAGGCTAGAGAAGCATGCCAAGATGTGCTAGGTGCGAGGGTGTGCCAATGCATGTCAAGGAGCGTTATGGAGTGCCATGGAAATGCAAGGGAGTGCTAATTTCAAATGTGTGGAAATGAATGAATAAGAGTGTGTGACAAAGATTGTTAGTGAGTTCTAGGTGTGCTAAGGAGGGAGTGACATGGTATGCTAGGTAGTGCCAAGGAATTTTAGAGTGGGTGACATTTCAAGATGTGTCAGGTGCTAGGGTGTGCCAATGTGTGTCAGGGAGTGTTAGGGAGTGTCATGGAAACACAAGGGAGAACTAGTTCAAAATGCATGGAAATTAATGGATAAGAGTGTGTGATAGGGAGTGTTAATGAGTTCCAAGTATGTTAAGCAGGGAGTGACAAGGTTATATGCTAGGCAATCCCAAGGCATGTTAGAGTGCCAGGGAATGTCAGGCAGTGCTAGGGAGTGACAAAGCATGGCAAGAATGTAGGGGATGCTAACACGTGTCATATAGTGCCAAGGAATTGTTAGACGTGTCAGGTGTTATGGCATGTCAATATGTAAACTATGTTGCTTAGTTGCTTTATGGCTAGGGTTGGACATGAGCCTTGACTTGGTAACATGTTAAGTGGGATGAGTTAAGATGAATGAATAAGAATGCGCGGCAAGGAGTGTCAGCGAGTTCCATGTGTGCTACTAGGCAACGTTATGTCATTCTAGAGTGCCATGGTGGCATGCAACCAAGATGTGTCAGTTTCCAGGGTGTGCCAACATGTGTTAGGAAGTGTTAGGGAGTTTCAAGGAAACACAAGGGAGCACTAGGTAAAATTAATGCATGGAAATGAAAAAATAATAGTTTGTGATAGGAAGTGTTAGTGAGTTCTAGGTGTGCTAAGGAGGGAGTAACAAGGTATGCTAGAGGTCAGGGAAACATGCCAATATGTGCCATGTTCTAAGGTGTGCCAATGCATGTCAGGGAGTGTTATGGAATGCCAAGGAAAGTCAAGGGAGAACTAGCTTCAAATGCATGGAAATGAATAAGAGTGTGTGACATGGAGTGTCAGTGAGTTCTAGGTGTGCTAAGGAGGGAGTGGCAAGTTATGCTAGGTAGTTCCAAGGAATGTTAGTGTGTTAGGCCGACGTGCCAAGATGTGACAAGTGTCAGGGTGTGCCAATGTGTGCCAAGGAGTGTTAGGGAGTTCCACAGAAACACAAGGGAGAACTAGTTAAAAATGCATGGAAATGAATGGATAAGAGTGTGTGATAGGAAGTGCCAATGAGTTCCAAGTCTTCTAAGGAGGGAGTGACAATGTTATATGTTAGGCAGTGCCAAGGCATGCTAGAGTGTTAGGGAATGTCAGGGAGTGTTAGAGTGTGTTAGGGAGTGAAAAACATTCCAATAAATGTAGGGGATGCTAACACATGCCACATGGTGCTAAGGGAGCATTAAATGTGCTAGGTGTTATGGCATGTGAAGATGTAAACTATGTTGCTTAGTTGTTTTATGGCCCTGGTTGGATGTGAGCCTTGACTTGGTAACTTGTTAAGTGAGATGAGTTGAGATTGGAAATGAGTAGCATAAGATGAGTTATAGGAAGGTCTTAGGTGAACAAGGCATAGTATAGTTTTAGTAATTGTAACTTGGTCAAGATATTATAGTCAAGGAAGGACTTGTTTGGGTTCCCAAGTCTAAAAAAATGCAAGGGTAGTTGCGAGGGCATGATAGCTAAGGATTGCCAAGGAATGAAAAGGTGTGCTAACACATGGAAGACAATGTTAATGCATGTTGAGGAGTGTTAGGGAGTTCTAGGGGAACACAATGGAGAATTAGATCAAAATTCTTAGTAATGAATGAATACTGAGTGTGTTCCAAGGAGTGTCAGTGAATTCCAGGTGTCCCAAGGATGAAGTGTTTTAGGAGAAGTTAAGAGGAAGACTTGCAAGAGGGAAGCCTATGGTTGTGATAAGGTGTGGAGAAAGTAATTTCAAAGAAGGGAGACTTTGGGTTGGGCACAACATTGTTTTTCTAATGACTTGGTTGGGTTCCCAAGTTGCAAAAAAAGTAAGGCTATCTATGAGAGTATGACAACTAGGGAGTGCCAAGGTGTTCCAAGGAATGTAAGGTTCCCAATTAAGGCTAGTTGTGAGGGCATGAGTGCCAAGGAATGCTTGGGAATTAAAATATGTGACAGATAGTGCGAAGGCATGTCAAACATGCTAAGATGTTCCAAGTGTTAAGGCATGCCAAGATGTGAAAGGGTGTGACAATGTGTGTCAGGGATGGTCAAGGAAACAAAATGGAGAAACAAGTTAAACTGCAAGGAGATGAACACATAAGAGGGTTCATAAGACATCAATTTACATTTTCTACGAGGGGCATGCTAGGCACACCAACACTAGGTGCGAATAGGTGCCAAGTGCAAAGTGTTAGTGCATTCTACATGCCAAATATTCCTCTATTACTTCTCATGTACTTTCCAACAATTAATCTCGAATAACTTTAATATTTAACCATGCCAAAGCATACCAACTCATCTCAATGCATGTCAAACATGCTAAGACTTTCCAAGCACTAACATGTGCCAAGTGCCAATGTGTGTTAGGGAGTGTTATGTATGTTATGAAGTGGCAAGGCATGTCGAAAAGCGCTAAGTAGAGAGTGTCAATGCATGCTGAGGAGTGTTAGGGAGTACTAGGAAAACACAAGGGAGAACTAGGTCAACATGCAAGGAAGTGAATGAATATGAGGGTGTGTCCGGGAGTGCCAATGAGTGTTAGTTGTCATGCCAAGGAGGGAGTGAGAAGGTATTCTAAGCATTCACACACCATATTGACTACTCACTTCTTACCATCGCCACACCATAAAAAAAATTCATAAAAATGTCATTCTTAAAATATCTTGTGTATTTTCCTAATGTCATTCAAGTATAATCTCACAATTACTTATGTCATTAATGGTGCAATCATTTTTTTACTCTTAAAGGAACTCTTTCTAGACATGCACCCCATCAAACATAAATCATCGAGTGAAAAATAAACGAAAATGAATGAATAAGAGGGTACGTTGGGAAGTGTCAATGAGTGTCAAACGTGCCAAGGGGGGAGTGACAAGGCAAGCTAGGGAATGCTATGGAATTTCAAGAAGTGTCAGGGTGTGCTAACATGTGTCAGATAGTGCCAATTAGGCATGCAAATGCATGCCAAGCATGCCAATACATGCCATGTGTTAAGGCACGACGAGATGTGCCAGGTGTTGAGGTATGCGAACGCATGTCAGGGAGACTTGTTAGGCGACAAAAGGGAACACCAAGTTAAAATGAAAATAAATGAACACGTATGAGGGTTAATAATTCGATACCTTACCTTTTCAAGAGGGGCATGCTAGGCATACCAACACTAGTGCCAATACATGCCAAGGGCCAATTTTTAGTGTGTCTTAAGTGCCAAATCATCCTATATTACTTATCTCTTAATTGTGAATATTTGATCTCAAATAAATTTTATCTTAAACCATGCCAAGGAATTCCAGGGCATCCAAACACATGCGAAGAATTTTCAAGTGCCAGTAAGTTCCAAGAGCCAATATGTGTCAAGGAATTATAGGGCATGCTATGGAGTTCCAGGTTTGCTAAGGTTTGAGTGACAAGATATGCTAGATATTTCCAATGCATGCTAACGTGCTAGGGAAGCATACCAAGATGTTCCAAGTGCCAATGTGTGTTGAGTGTTAGCGAGTTCTAGGGAAACACAAGGGATCACTATGTAAAAATGCATGGAAATAAATGAATAAGAGTCTTTGACAGGGATTGTCAGCGAGTTCCGGGTGTGCTAAGGAGGGAGTGACATGGTATGCTCGACAGTGCTAAGTCATGCTAGTGTGCTAGAGTGGAATGTGGCCAAGATGTGCCAGGTGCCAGGGTGTGCCAACACATGATAGGAAGTGTTAGGGAGTCCTAGGGACACACAAGGGAGCACTGGGTGAAAATAATGCATGTAAATGAACAATTAAGAGATTGTAACCGAAAATTTCAGTGAGTTCCAGGTGTGCTAAGGGGGGAGTGACAAGGTGTGCTAGAGGTTAGGGAAACATGCCAAGATGTGACAGGTGCTAGGGTGTGCCAATCCATGTCAGGGAGTGTTATGGAGTGCCAGGGAAAGACAAGGGAGAAATAGTTTCAAATGCATGGAAATGAATGAATAAGAGTGCATGACAGGGATTGTTAGAAAATTCTAGGTGTGATAAGGAGGGAATGACAATGTATGTTAGGTAGTGCCAAGGAATGCAAGAGTTCTAGTGCGAAATTACAAGATGTGTCAAGTGTCAGGGTGTGCCAATGTGTGTCAGGGTGTGCCAATGTGTGTCAGGGAGTGTTAGGGAGTGCCACGGAAACATAAGGGAAAAATAGTTCAAAATGCATGGAAATGAACGAATATAGAGTGTGTGATAGGGAGTGTTAGTGAGTTCCAACTGTGCTAAGGAGGGAATGACAAGGTTATATGCTAGGCATTTCCAAGGCATGCTAGAGTTCTAGGGCATGTTAGGGAATGGTAGGGTGTGTTCGGGAGTTCAAAATCATGTCAAGGAATGCAGGGGAGGCTAACATGTGCCACATAGTTCCAAGGGATTGTTATACGTTCCAGGTGTTATGGCATGTCAAGATGTAAACTATGTTGCTCAGTTGTTTTATGGCCACGATTGGATGTGAGCCTTGACTTGGTAATATTGGCCATGAGTAGTCTAAGATTATTTATAATCCATTCTTAGGTGAATAAGGCATAATCTAGTTGTAGTAAATGAAACTTGGTCAAGTTTTTGTTTTCGAGGCAGGACTTGGTTGGGTTCCTCAGTATAAAAAAAATAGGGGTAGTTATGAGGACATGACCATTAAGGAGTGTTAGGGCATTCCAATGAATTAAAAGGTGTGCTAACACATGCGAGTTAGTGTTAATGCATGACAAGGAGTGCTTGGGAGTGTTAGGGCATCACAAGGGAGAACTAGTTCAAAGTGCATGGAAATGGATGAATAAGATTTGTTGTGAGGGAGTGTCAGTGAATTCCAGGTGTCCCATGGACGAAGTGTGTTAGGAGAATTTCATAATAGGACTTGCAGGAGGCAAGCCTATGATTGCGATAAGGGGATGGACGAAGCAGTTTCAGACAAAGGGAGACTTTGTGCTAGACACGACACTATTTTTTCAATGACTTGGTTGGGTTCCCAAGTCATAAAAAAGGTAAGGTTATCTATGAGGGCATGACAACCAGGGAGTGCCAAGGTGTGCAGGGAATCCCAAGAAGTGCTAACACATGCTAGAAATTTCCAAGGCATGTTAGGCATTCCAATATGTGCTAGGTGCTAGTGTTTGGCACCAACGCATGTTAGGGAGTGCCAGGGAAACATAATGGCAGACTAGTTTCAATTGCATGGAAATGAATGAATAAGAGTGTGTGATAGGGAGTGTTAACAAGTTCTAGGTGTGCTAATGATGGAGTGACAAGGTGTGGTATGCAATTCCAAGGCATGATAGAGTTCTAGGAAATCATGCCAAGGTGTGCCAAGTTCTAAGGTGTGCCACCAATATCCACCTCGATCACCTTAAATTGAATTTACTAAGCTAACTCAATCATCATGACTTAGTTAACTGACACAAGTTGTTATGAGACGAAATTACAATTTATTGTCCAATTTATTTAAGTGAAAAATAAATTAGACACCTCACATTCCTCACTCCCGGTACATCAAAATTCCTCACTAATGTGGGTGCATTTTTTTTTTGTCCTTTATAGTTTCCAATTTCATTGTTTCTTGTTGCAAATTTCAACACTCCCTCTCAGCAAGAAAGGAATTCAATATATCCCCATCCGGTACCTTTGGAATGTTATGCATGCTACACTTCTCTAGTGTTGTTTGCACCTGAAAATCCTGAAACTAAATAGCCTCTGAACAACTTACTCAGTATAATGCATCTGTCATCAAAGTCTTCTGACTGCTGCTAGCCACTACACCTGTCTAGTACTGGATTCTCTACGCTGCTGCTGACATCTTCATTCGTGCCCTTTGAACTATTTATAACTCTGATTTGTAATCCAGTATTTGACATCTGTCACTCTAATTTCTGTCTTGCTGACATCTGACTACATCAATCTAACTGATCCTTCCTACTACTATTGTACTGTGGGCTCCTCGTAGCCATGTTCGATCCATGAGACACGCCATCTCAATGGACCTTGCCCAAATTTCTTATCTTGGGATTATGTCTACACATCACCCCACCTTACACCTCGACGTATGGATGCTCCCTCTTCCCATTTGGCTCGAAATTTCCCCCTCATGGAGGTCTCTGCTTGATTGGACACTTCCACTTAGTCTCCTCTATGCTTCTCCAATTGTGGCAGCTACTGCACAACCTTCTGAGACTGCTTCTCATGAGGATGCATGTTGAGAGGTAATTTATGCTCGCTCTAAACCACCAAGTCTCTAAATTCTGCCTTTCTCCTCAAAGCTTTGCATGCATCTGGTACCTCAATTACATATAGGTTATTGACTCGCGCATAGTGTAATTGTCCCAACGTTACAAAAAGTTTCTAAAATAGAGTTAATTTTAAATCGATGATATCTCCCTCATCCAAGCTCCTATTCGACCAATTTTTTTTTCCCATTTGGGTAAATTTTCGCGAGGAATCCAAATATTCTATTTGTTTTTTAAAATTTTACACCAAAATATTCAAATATTCTCTGCAAACTCACCGCCCAAAAAATTCTTGCTCTGATACCATGTAGAAAATCTAACCAACGAGATTCAATCTAATCTTGTAATCTACTAAAACAAGATATTGAATCCTTCCTACAATTTGTGGAAACAAAACACAATCGCACAATCACATATAAGTAAGAGAAATAAATTATCAATCGCACAACAACATGATGTATTTGGGGAAAGAAACTGCTCAAAACCCCTTTATCTCTATTGTGTATTAAGTCAAGGAATCATGAAACAATACATTAATGCTTAATCTCTCATGAGATTCTCCAGCACTATGTCAATTGTCTCCCATTGATCTAGGCAAACTCAGTCTAGTACTTAGCCAATTCTCATCCTTACTTCAGCCTACCTTGCTCATGCAATTCCTAGGAAATTAACTCCTTATTAATTAGGAAAATCAGTCTTCCTTGATTGCGCAATCCATCATGGCATCCCAATGACTTTATATTTGCACATGGGAAATTTTCTCTGAATACAACTAACAGTTATGTTCCCTTTAACCTCTGTCTCAACTGGGTATTCCTCAAAACTGATATGCATGCAATTATTAATAACAAATTATGAGTTATATGATTGATCACTCATTGTGAATTAAATCTAATTTAATTCACTGGACCTCTCACTAGCTCATCACTCAATTAGAACCAGTTAAACTGATTTTAACTCATTTAATCGAGTTAATTACACTTGCACCCCACTAATGCATCAGCTTCAACTAGACCTCAAAAATATTAGAATCCCTCTAGATGCCTCATCTTAGACCCTCAAGCACTTGAATTTATTGAGCTAACTCGGTTATCATGACTTAATTAACTGACACAAGTTGTTATGAGATTAAATTACAATTTATTGTCCAAATTATTTAAGGGAAAAATAAATTAGACGCCCCACATTCCTCACTCCTGGTGCATCAAAATTCCTCACCAGTGTGGGTGCATTTTTTTTTTTTTTGTCCTTTCTGGTTTCCAATCTCACTGTTTCTTGTGCAAATTTCAACATTTCAGATTTTGATGCGGCCTTCACACAAAGACACCATTGAAATCACATGCCCAGATTCTCATGAGAAACCTCTCTTAAGCTCGATCTGCCAGAAGAGAACCAACAATATGCCATCCTACTTCCTAGCGCAAACCGACCCTTAAGGTATGCAACATTCTTATAAACCCTCACATGATGATCTTGCTCTTGGAGGATGATCATGACCTCCCTTTAGCAACCCTTACTCAGCCCTCGTACTCGACCTACTTTAGGACTACATCTCTCTTCACCCCCTTGATGTGCCAGATAGTGGGAATACATGTCAAACATGCTAAGATGTGCCAAGTGATAAGGCATGCCAAGATGTGCAAGGGTGTGTCAATGTGTGTCAGGGATTGTCAAGACAACAAAGGGAGAAAAAAGTAAACTACAAGGAAATGAACACATAAGAGGTTAATAAGTCATCAATTTACCTTTTCCAAGAGGGGCATGCTAGGCACACCAACACTAGGTGCCAAGTGCAAAGTCTTAGCGCATTCTAAGTGCCAAGTATTCCTTTGTTGCTTCTCATCTACTTTCCAACAATTGATAATCACAAATAAATTTAATATTAAACCATGCCAAATCATACCAAGGCATCTTAAGGTATTCCATACATGCTAAGACTTTCCAAGCGCCAACATGTGCCAAGCGCCAATATGTGTCAGGGAATAGTGTTATGCATGTTATGAAGTGGAAGGGAATGTTGAAGAGTGCTAAGGTGTGCTAGAGAGTGATAATGCATGTTGATGAGTGTTAAGGATTACTAGGAAAAAACATTATTAAGGGAGCACTAGGAAAAAATTCATGGAAGTTAATGAATATGAGGAACATGTGCCAAAGACTAGTGTTAATGAGTGTTAGTTGTCATGCCAAGGAGGGACTGACAAGGTATGCTAAGCATTGGTAAGGCATGCTAGGGAATATCAAGGCATGTCAAGAATTCCCAAAGCGTGCTTGGGAGTTCCACGGTGTGCTAATTATATCACGTGCCAATTAATAGTGCCAAGATATGCCAATACATGGTAGGTGTTAAGGATGTGGTGCAGGGTGCCAGGGTATGTCAATATGTGTCAAGGCAACAAAAGGAAGAACCAATAAGAGGGTTAATAAGTCAAGACTTTATCTTTTTGAAAAGGGACATGCTAGGCACACTAATAATAGGTCCCAATACATGCCAAGTGGCATTGTGTGCCAAGTGCTAATGTATGTCAATGCATTCAACCAAGGTGTTCTAGGGCATGCTAGGGACTATATGCAGCATGCCAACACATGCTAGGAGAGTTCCATGTTGTGCTAGCGCATGCCGCCATGTGCTTGGGCGTCAGTGTCATCATGAGATGTTCTAGGTATAAATATGTTCCAATACATGTGGGGTGCTAAGAAATGTTAGTGTGTGCCAAAGAATTAATTTAAGGCGTGCCCAGATTGGTGAGGATCGTTAGGTATTTCTCATTAATAGAAATGTCAAAGCTTGATTATGTATTAAATAATATATTTCCTACACACAATAGTGGAACTTTATCTAAAGGGAATTTTCTAGATAATAAACTTAATATATATGAATCATGTGTTGATTCATAGGAAATCTCTATTCGACTAGTCATTACTTGAGGAAAATGATAAACACTAATTACTTCTAAAAAAATTGACTAACCCGAACCACTATGGCCTTAGACATATTATAAAAAATGCTCCACAATAATGGTATTAAATCGTTAACTTTTGACAAAAAATATATTAACAGGCACATAGCGTCATCAAAAACTCATTGGAATGATCAATGATGACGGGCATTTTTTGACCGTCACCAAAAGTAACAAAAAGTGCATTGGTGAGGGTCATTAAAAGTTCGTCACTAGAAGTGTCACCAAAGAGAGAATTAGTGATGAGCCTTTAACGACCCTCACCAAAAGTCTCACTGAAAATGTCTTTGGTGATGGACCATAAAGGACCATCACTATATACACTTATAGTGATGGGGACATTTTTTGACCGTCACCAAAAGTAACAAAAAGAGCATTGGTGAGGGTCATTAAAAGTTCGTCACTAGAAGTGTCACCAAAGAGAGAATTAGTGATGGGCCTTTAACTACCCTCACCAAAAGTGTCATTGCAACAACCCTCACCAAGTGTCACTGAAAATGTCTTTGGTGGCGGATTTTTAGATATCACTATATACACTTACAGTGACGGTTTTTTAAGGACCGTCACCATATGTGACATTGGTGACGGACCTTAAAGGTCCGTCACAAGCATGACCCTCACCAATGTGATTTTTTCTTGTAGTGCGGGTGAGACTCAACTACAAGGAACTCTAATAAGTCTGGTGGAAATGTGACCAGAGAAAAAATTGGTAATATTTTAGAATATTTCCAAACTGATATCTCAAGCACCCTGACAACACAGCTAGATGTCCTACAAGCCAAGCAAACTCGCAAACTATAGCAGAAAAAAACTTGTCTGTCTTTTTCCCATGCTGTCGGAAGAAGCACATCCAATGGGAATGTCCATTAGACATGGTCCAAACATGTGTTATTTGTACCAAGGACCATGCCACTGACCATTGCCTTTTGCTTCCGAGTCTGAAAGAAGTTTTTAAATAAGCATAAGAAGTGACAGAACCAGTCTATCTAATGATCTAGCATCAACAATGGCAAGGAAGGCCAAGTATGCCACAAGACCTGCCTCAGTTCTTTTCTTCTCCACATTTTAACCAGTAGAACCCTGCAACAGCTTGGCAGAACCAATCACCTTTCTCTACTTGGCCATCTCAACCATTTCCTATGCCTCCTTGGCCAACACAGCCCTCTTCAGGTAATATTGGCCAAGTTTTCCTTATTCTCCCCCTTACTGGAAAAACAATCCCTATCAATCCCAGTGGTCGGCCTCCCCTTCATAAACCACAAATTGGCCTCAAAATTGGCATCGACCTCTAGAAATGACCAACCTACCGATGGGGACAGGGGTTCAAAATCAACCTACATTACCAGCTCCATACCTAGTCTAGCACAACCTTCGGCCTATCATGCGGCATCAACTACCGGCTCAACCCAATCCTAATCCTAACAACAGGCTAGTTCAGCTAATTCATATTGTTGAAAACCCAAACCCAGAAACTGAATAGAAGAAATGAAATGATCTAAGGTTGAGATTAGGACATGTTATTTCACCAAAAGAAGATATGACCCTACCACAACTTGAACCTAGAACTCCGACAGAGCCTAGACAAACAACTATGACTAAAACATAGGTCAAGCAGGGAAGAGAAATGGCTTACCAAGGGAAACCTCAAAACCTTATGATTTCTTCCCCTCCATTCCCTGAAATATTAACATTGCCTAGACCGATAGTATCTCCAGATTTTGATATCCTAGGGGAATTAAATAACCTTTACATTAAAATTCCTCTTTTTCAGGCTACACAAGACATTCCTATCTATGCCAAGACAATTAAAGAGTTGTGCAAGAAGAAAAAAGTGAGAAAGAAAAAAATTGTACCCACTATTGATGTGGTAGGGGCACTATCAGACTTACTGTTGGGTAAGGAAACACCCATGAAATATGAGGATCCAAGGAACCCCATAATAACTGTGAAAATCTCTGGCCACTCCTTTCCAAACACATTGGTTGACTTAGGGGCAGCCATTAACATCTTAACTACAGATACCTGTGATAAGTTAGGCATAATAGTGTTAGAACCCATGGCTACCTTGTTGGAACTTGATGACAGATATGTTATTAGACCAGAAGGAATATTACAAGACATCCTGGTTTCTGTGGACTCATGGGAGTATCCCGCTAAATTTTAGTTATTAACCCAAAAAGTAGGATTGATGGACACCCCCTGATACTTGGTCGACCTTGGTTAGCGAAAATTGATGCTTACATAGGCTGCCGGACATGGAGCATGACCATTTCTAGAGGTGATTCCATAAAAAAAATTATCATTTACCCACCTGCCAAACCAAGTCTACTCACGGTAAATATTCACAGGCATCCACATACATACTGGGAACAAAATATTCGTTCACCATTGACAATAGTTGAAGCTCTTGAATTAAAATATCAAACTAAAGATGATGTAATCAATAACTTCATGAATTAGTCATCTGCACCTAGAAAATTAAAATTCCAAATGTTAAAACAGTTCTTGATGATGAAACACAAGAAGACCCCTTGGAAAACATTGATAATCAACACATACCCACGACCGTTTTTCGGAACAGCATACCAATTGAAATTGAGCCAGGGAAAGTTTTAAATATTAATGGGAGTCTAGATAGTGACCAAAAGCAAAAGCTCATAAAGGTTTTACAGAAGTATCAGGGAGCATTTTCTTGTGACTACCCAGACATGAAGGGTATAGACCCTCATCTATGCACACATCACATATGTACTCACAAGGAGGCTCGGCCTATTCGGAATCCTCAACGGAGGCTAAACCCGCACCTAAAATACATTGTAAAAGATGAGTTGCAAAAGCTGCTTGACGTAAACTTAATTTATCCTATCTTAGACAGTAAATGGGTCTCTCCTTTAGTAGTCGTTCCTAAGAATAATGGGAAGTGGATAATCTGTGTGGATTACAGAGGACTGAATAAAGCAACACAAAAGGACCACTTCCCCCTTCCTTTTATTGACCAATTTCTCGATACATTGGTAGGAAAGTGGTTCTTTTCCTTCCTTGATGGGTTCATCGGTTACAATAAAATCTAGATAGCCCCTGAAGACTAGGATAAAACAACCTTTACCTGCTCATGGGGTACATTTTCCTATAGGGTACTACCATTTGGACTATGCAATGCCCCAGCAACCTTCCAAAGAGCCATACTCGGCATTTTTTCTGATTTAATAAATGAAGGACTTGAAATTTACATGGACAACTTTACCCCATATGGAGATGATTTTGATCAAGCACTAGAAATGCTAGAAAAAGTATTGGAATGATGTATTTCTACGAGATTATGTTTAATCAATGAAAAATGTCACATGATGATGATCGAAGGAGTAATCCTAGGACACTATATCTCTGCAACTGGAATATAGGTAGACCTAGAAAAAATAGAGGTAATCCTTTTATTAGCCACACACGTAGATAGAGGTATGGATATTTCTTGGATATGAAGGATACTATCACAGGTTTATAAGGAAATTTTCACAAATTGTTGCGCCCTTATATGCATGAACTAGAAATGTTGAATTTCATTGGTCTGATAAATGTGACACTGCTTTTACAGATTTAAAGAAACAGGTCTCGACAGACCGATTATATGCGACCCTAAATGGAAGCTTCCCTTTCACATTTCTTCATATGCATAGGACACAGCAATAGGGGTAGTTCTCGGTCAATAAGAAGATAAAAAGCCCTATGCTATTTATTATATCAGCAAGAATCTCACTCTTGCCGAATTAAGCTATACAGTGACTGAAAAAGAGTTCTTGGCTTTCATTTATGCTATCAATAAATTTAGACATTATATAACTGGCTATCAAGTACTCCTATATACTAATCACTCTCCCATTAGATATCTAGCCAATAAACCAATTACAAATGGGAGAGTAACTCATTGGTTGTTGCTTTTGTAGGAGTTTGACATAACTATCAAAGGCCGTCTAGGGAAGGAGAACGTGGTTGCAGACTTCCTATCTAGAGTTTCCAAATCGGATGACACACTAGCGATGGACGATCAGTTTCTCGATGAAAATTTGTTTACTGTAGCAGTAAAAACACCATGGTACGCAGATGTAGCAAACTAGATAGCAGTAGGGAAGTTTCCTAGACATTTAAAATCAAGGAAACAGAAGTTGATTGTTCAGCGCAGTGCTAGATTCTCCTGGATCGGTGGATACCTCTTTCATACAGGAGCTGATATGAATATATGCAGATGCATCCGGGAAGATGAGATTTATAACATTCTATGGGCCTGTCATGATGAACCTTGTGGTGGCCATTTTGCAGGTCGTAGAACGAGGTATAAAGTATTGCAAATGGGCTATTATTGGCCTACGATTTTTAAAAATGCCAAGAAATATGTCCAAGCCTGCGATAGTTGCCAAGGAATGGGCCACCCAGGCCAAGCTGATGAAATTCCATTACAACCACAATTGGTAGTAGAACCATTCGAACGGTGGGCACTGGACCTCGTTGAACCGTTCAACCCGTCGTCAAACCATAAGATCTACATATTGGTTGCCACAGATTACATAACAAAGTTGGTATAAACAGTAGCTTTATCAAGAGCTACGGAAGAATCTGTGATTAATTTTCTTTTTGAGCTATTTGTGTGATATGGCTTACCATAGGAAGTGATAACTAATGGAGGGGCACAGTTTGTGGGAAATAAAATTATGACCACCCTAAAGAACCACCATATCATCCATAGAGTCACATCTCCATACCACCCGCATGAAAACGGGAAGGTTGAAAGTACTAACAATTTCCTTGAGGCAATTCTCGCTAAAACAGTATCAACACATAGCCGGGATTGGGATAATAGACTACCAGAGGCCTTGTGGGCTTACCGCACAACATGGAAAAACACCATTGGATATTCTCCGTATCATCTGGTATTTGGAAGAGAGCCTATTTTTCCTATTGAATTCAAAGTAAAGACGCTAAGGACAACCCAAGAGGTGGGGTTGGACTTGACGGAGGCCTAGATTATAACACTCCAGCAAATAAATGAATTAGATGGAATACAGCTATTGGCTCTGCAACGCACCGCAATCATCCAACAAAAACGAGCTAACTGGCATGAAAAACTCATAAAAAAGAAGACATTCCAGAAAGGATATTGGGTGCTTCTCTATGACTCCAGATTCCAAGACTTATCGAGAAAGTTACAAACAAGGTGGCTTGGTCCATATGAAATTCAGGAAGTACACAACAATGGTACCCTCACCTTGACTACCATAGATGGATCTAGTTCTACATTCTGAGCCAACAGGCACAGAGTGCGCCTCTATCAAAAACCACGTAAAAGGGAGTCTTTCTGCCTGCAGGTACTCAACAATCCCACCATCCAAATTTTAGTAGCAAGGGGTGATAGCCCCACAACTTTAAGTGCATGAGAGCTTGTGACCTCTTGTAAATATTGTATATAATTTCCCTGCAATTCATATTTTTCTCATTTTGTTGTACATCCTTCATACTCGCAGTTGTATTTTTTTCCTTCATTCTTCCTTTGCGTGTTTATTTTTTTTGTTCAAATCTTTGAATGATTGTTGTTCAATCCAATTGAATAGTTTTTGTTCAATTGGATTGACCAGTCGTCTTCCTTTGCATGTTTATTTTTGTTGTTCAAATATTTGAATGGCTGCTGTTTAATCCAATTGAACAACTATTGTTCAATCGGATTGAACAACCATGTTCCTTTTCGTGTTTATTTTTGTTGTTCATTCGGATTGAATAGCCATGTTCCTTTGCATGTTTATTTTTTCTGTTCAAATATTTGAATGGTTGTTGTTTAATCCAATTGAGCAAATGTTGTTCAATCTAATTGAACAGTCGTTTCCTTTTATGTGTTTATTTGTTGTTGTTCAAATCTTTGAACGACTGCTGTTCAATCTAATTGAACAACTGTTGTTGAATCGGATTGAACAGTCGTATGTTGTTTTTGCTATTCAATCGGATTGAATAGCTCATTCTTTTTCCACTTTATAAGCACGATCTTTCTTTCTTTTTGATAATCGCTTCTTGAAAACCCACTCCTCATTTCACACCCTGGCTGTAAAAGAAATTCTTGAGCAGGAATTGGCACCCGAAAATGAGAAAAGAAGTAATATTACTAATATGATGATCCTATGGAACTTTGATGGAAATATCTGCTCCGAAAGTTGACATGGTATATCTATGCAATGAAGGGCTAGACATCTCCTGTTCAAACATGTTATCACATAATTCATAGTCTTATAATGGTATATCTTTCTACACTCTTGAGTAGTATTCCCCTTTGACATAAGGATATAGGAATAAGGAGTATTAATTGTATTGGCATTCTTTTTTTTACTTCTCACACCATCCTTAACTCTTAAGGAGTTAATGAGCCTCCCTTCATGTATAAAGAATAATATTATTTACATGCAAAATTTTAAAAGAGAATAGGGGGTCTCATCACGAGCCAGCCTACTATGATCATACATATTTAATAGGAGACATGCCCACAATGGCCAACACACCAAGGTAATGACCTTCTCGATAGCTCAAACTGCTTGAAGGATAGGATGTCTCATCATGAGCAGGCCTGATCACTCTGTTGCAATCCCAGTAAATGGCACTGTGACTATCTAGCCACCACATGAGCACAGTGGTCTCTTCATAAAAAAAAGAAAAATGCCTACTTTTCAAAAATAAATATTATGTCTATATGAAAATTTTTAAAAGAGAATAGGGGGTCTCGTCACGAGCCAGTCTACCATGATCATAAGGGTTTAACAAGTGACATGCCCACAATGGCCAACACACCAGGGTAGTGACCTTCTCAATAGCTCCAAAAACTTGAAGGAAAGGAGGTCTCATCACGAGCGAGCCTGATCATTCTGTTACAACCCCAGTGAGTGGCACAATGACTATCTGGCCACCACACCAGCACGGTGATATCTCCATAAAATTGGAAAAATATCTACTTTTACATAGAGGATTCTGGCTCATTTCTTGGGTTAAAATAGCAACCTTGTCAAGGCTATGAATGCCTACTGGCAACAGTGGCTTTTCTTGTGGTATGAGAGTATTTTTCTAACAATAGCCAGTTACTTTTATATATTCTTTATTTCCTATTTTCATCCATTTCCTAGATAAATGCACTACTCGAATAAGTGATAATACTATTTACCCGTATAAGTAACTATGAATGAACTATCCTTTCATGTTTGAATTAAGGGATGACGGCACCAATCATTATCCATCACACTCATTCTTCCATCATGCTATACAATCAAATAAGGACATCCTATCATAATAATTTCTATATCGCTTTCTCCCCTTCTTTGGTCATTTCCACCTGATATACACTTATGATAAATTCCAATTCTAACCTTTGCATCGCATGCATTCATGATTGTTGCAATCTCTCCTCTTTTCTTAAGCTCCAGGCCATGGACACCCTTCTCTCGTACAAACTATGATTACTGATTTCTGACCTCTTCCCCCATATGCATTCATGATTGCTCCAATCTCTCTTGTACTTAAGGACGTGGATGCCCTTATTCCGAGAGAGGGGGTGTAAATATCCATAAATAATAAGCATGTGAATTCCTTGCACAACTTCCTTTGGATACACTGATGGTACCAAAAGATCATTGCATTTACGATATGAAGTTACATACATTTACAACATAAGGTTGCAATTTCTTTTTTCTCTCGCATACAGTGTTTATTCTAACCAACAAGGCTGGAAGAAACACGGATAGAGAGAGAAATTAGTTCAAATAACACATCAGCCATGGGATTAAACTCTCTCCTAAATGAACCCACAACCTTCCAAAGCTCAAACGCAACTCGTACCATTCTTCAGCAAGTTGGATGGTTTCCATACCTACAAAAATTGCAAGGGTTTGACACAGAAATAGCAGTTGAATTCCTGCATAACCTACAGGAGGGACATACCAGATTCAGAGGAATGATTATACCAGTCATAGAGGACATCATCGCTGAGGTCTCTAGAATACCAACAGAGGGAGAAAGATGGACCGAAAAACACCTTCTTCTACGAGAAGCAATCTCAGCGTACCAGGACGCAGGAGAACCATTGGAATGGAAAGGAAAGGGGATTAACCCTGTGTCCCTACAAAAACCTTGGAAATAATTGGCAACATTCATTCAAAGATACATCACATGCAATGGACGCCAAGACGTGGTAGAACCCCGCCAACTTAAATTGTTAGTTGTTCTTAAATGAAAAATTTAAGTTAATCTACTTTCTTTCTTGAATTCTGTATTACAAGACACTGTTGTTCGAATTATAAATGCCAAAAACCCCCAAGCAATCATCAGCCACCATTTCTTAATCAAATTAATTATCATTCATGAGCTAGGCAAACAACATACATCTTGGGACAACTTTTTTAATCCTGCCCTACATGCCCCTGAGGAAAAATCTGTCAAAATAGAAATTGAGCTTCCTAGAACAAACATACCGAGGAGAGAAAGAGCGAAAAGGGCCCATGCTTTGACCTCAAAACCAGGGAAACGAAGAAAATCCAAAAGACTACAATTACAGCAAGACACCTCGAAAGTGCCAGAGGAGGCAGGGCCATCCCATACACCACCTTCAAGTCCTCAAAAAATGCCGTTACAAGACTATGAAGAAGAAATGGCTTGAGTCCTAGAGAAAATGAGGGCATCCGGTGAAATTAGAAGCCCATCTGGACAGTTTAGCAGCAAGAGCAACCGTTGAATCAATCTGCCACTGCTAGCATCTTTGGCCGCACTAAAATATTACCCCGCCAAGATGAATTGTAGGATTTTAGAGCCTTATATCCTCCTCAGAGTGATTGGGTGAATAGGGAAGACCAGGCAGAAGGGATATCTGAATCTGGAAATCGGTCAGGAGACACCATCCCCTTAGAACAAAATACAATCATGGAGACAGTCCCCCTAACACCTGAAGGGAACATTATCTCTCCCAGTTGGGACGATAATCCAGAAATAAAATCTGGAGCACAGGAAGGAGATATCATCACTGATAACCTTAGAACTGACACCGCCATTCCTAAAACCGAAGCCACTACTCCTCCATCCCCTGCCAAAACCTTGCTAGAAGAGAAATCAGCTGAAAAGAAGTTAAGGAAAATTATTAGGACCTACAAGAGGTTAATAAAAATTATAAAACATCTGAAGAAACAATTGAAGGAATTAAGCAAGGCTCGAAAGCCTAAGAAGGAATTTTCTACCATAGAAACCCAAAAAGAATTTGTCACCCAATTAATAGACACTACAGAGATTGAGGTACAGACCGACCTAGTGGACACTACTGAGACCGAGGTACAGACTGACCTAGTGGGCACTGCTAAAGCTTCTATGCATACTAGGCTATAACTTACAGAAGAAAAGGAAACTCAAATGGAGGAGACACCTGCCTACACTCCCCTAGTAGAAAAGGTTTCCAATCAAAAATTTCATAACGAATTAATTTAAACGCAACATGAATTGGCACAATGCAGAAAGGAAGTAGTACCCTCACAAGAACATCAGGCACTATTGAAGAAATTCAAATACATTTCTACAATAGAGGATGAGACATTTCTCCAACTCAGAGAAGAAAAGGCGAAGGTAAAGAAAGCACAGGATTAGGTGGAACAATCTAAGAAGAAAACCAGTATGGTTTTCTCTCTTTAATCTGATGTACTAACGTGCAGGGCACCAGCTACCAACTATTATGTATTCTTAGTAGAACGGTATCTACTAGTGAAAATAAAGGCTTTCAAGGAAGGGAAGGCCACAAATTTTAAAACCATTGAGGAATTTGTCCAATGTTGCAATGATCAGATTGAGCCGGTCCAATATATTTTGTGTGAATTATACTTACACAATTTCTTTCTAGAGGAGGACAGGGACAGTAATCCCAACCCCTTTATAGGGGATGTTCAGTTCCAGGTTTTCCTATCTTTTTCCAAGAAAAAGACTCAATGGGCTAAATCCTACAAAATCTTCCAAAAGAGGGAGAATGGCCTAGAACTATGGGTTAGGGGGCAGCCTACTAAACCCCTGTACCTGTTCACCCAACATAAGAAATTCATGCAGAGGAAAGGAATAAGGACTAAACTAGGACCTATCCACAAGGATATAATACAGCATGGGTGGGAGTACTTCAAGGACATTTAGGAAGAATCTTTGGTAGCAGCCAAACAGAGCCGGCTAGCCTCCACGAACAATGTGAAAAAAAGAGAGCCATTTGGTTATAGAAAATTCAAAGCACCTGCTTCCAGATTCCTTCTATACAACAATCTAATCTTAAACATGGGCCCTACATGGATAGGGTGAAGATACATGTTCCCTCTCATCTGGTACCCCCTGAGGATTATCATCATGATTATGAGCCACCAGAGGGGCACACAAAGTCTGCCACTGCAAAGATCAGATAGAAACATGGCTTCAGACTCTATAAAGAAGAGTTCTACCACCCAGTTACACCTCAACCATTTGTTTGCACGAGGACCTGTAAATAGGTAAGCAGGGGAGTATGTTGAGCTGAGAAGAAGGTACGTTTCATCCTATATTTACCATGAATTGTTATGTACTTCAATGAATTTTCCCCTCATCTTAGAAATAAAGAAAAGTGAAATAACATAAAGTCCAGACAAAATGAACTAATGATAAAAGGAATGTTTAACTATGGAAAAATGACTTCTTGTATCTTTATTGATAGGGAAGCAAAGCAACTGAACTGCTGATAACCGAAAGACAACTGATAAGAGAGGTGAACGGGATCATGATGGCTCCCATGGGCCGACGGAAGATGGAAAGGCACATCCACGCTTGGAGGACTCAAACGACAGCCACGAGTAGCAGGATCCCGTATGGAAAGGACCCATTACCATTGTTGAATTTTCTTTTAAAAGGCTGAAGACGAACAAGATAGAGAGATATGAATAGAGATTTTCCTCTGTAATAGACGTATCGGGACAGAATTGTCAAGTTGTATTAATGTATTAATCTCCAGCTTAATAAATATTTTGGTGCTTTTGAATAGTCAATCTCTAAGTTTTCCTTAGCAGTAGACATCTGGTGGCTTTGGGCCCAACCCTGGGAGTTTCCCTGCTACTTCTGTGCTATATGTTTAATTACAAAAATTGTGTTTCCAATCATCTAATGCATTTCGTGAGACATCATTTAATTTGTTAATTGTAAACATAAGATGCTACGACTTTCTCTTTCATTAGAATAGTTCATAATTCATGCTTTCTTTCTTACAATCAAATTTTTTATAACTTTTTAGATGCTTTCATCATTTCCCAATTCTTTTATAGTCGTTTGATTGGTTTTAGCATGACTTCTATTCAATTCTGCATATAGTTAAAGTTGGATCTTTTCATTATCATTAAGAGGCGTCTGGTTGTTGTTTGATTCAGAGAGATGTCATTTATTAATTTAAAAGAGAATTCCATTGAAAAATTTAGATAAACAATTTATGTTCAATTTATTAGAGTTGTTGTTCAAATTATTAGGATCGTTGTTCAATTCATCGCAGTATGTTGTTCAATCGCAGTTTGCTCTTTTTAGCCAGAATATTCATTTTTTCATATGCTTAGAATAAAATAGTAAAAATCATTCTATAATTCCCTTCCAATTTGATTTGATTGAACTTCGAGAATTATATAGTCTTCTTTATGATAATTTAGAGTATTTGTCCTTCGATATCATTTGCATATACTATGCTTACACTCTTGAAATAACAAGACTTGCCCTCAGTTGATAATTAAATGAGAAGCATTGAAGTTGCATGTAACAGTCACCTTATGACCCAATATCTATCGCATTCTATCCTTATAGCTCGCTGCACGAACCCCATACTTGAACACAATCTTCGCAAGCAATTTTATTCCTTTCTTGCATGACTGATTGCCATGTATTTTTCCTCTGTAGTTGAAAGAGCCACTACCGACTGTATTTTACTCATCCAACTGACTACACCTTCATATAGGCTAAACACATACCCACTTGTATATCTTCTTTGATATAGATATCCATCCCAGTATGCATCAACAAAGCCACAGATGTCTAAAACTCTATCATATCATGGTCTTCCTTGGTAACAAAGACCATAATCACTAGTGCCACACAAATATTTGAAAACCTGCTTCACTACTATCTAACGCTCCTTCCCTGGTTTTGACATGAAACTGCTCAATACTCCCACTGCATGTGCAATGTCTAGTCTAGTACAAAACATTGCATACATAAGGCTACCCACTGCACTTTCATATGGAACATGAGACATATTCTCCTCTTCTTCTTGTGTCTTGGAACATTATTTAACAAATAACTTCACACCTACATGAATAGGAACTTTCATTGGTTTACTATCCTGCATACTGAACCTCTACAATATTGGGTCAACATAATTCCTGTTATCACCAAATTGAGTCTTGTTGGGCTGCTTCAATGGTCAACTTGGAGTAACTATTTCAAACCATCTTTTGACTGAAGATTAGCCTCTTCAATCTGAGAGGGCTCTCTTAAATTATCAAAGGATTTACTCAATTAGGTCTTAAAAAAAATTGCTAACTCTATGAGTGTTTTAGTGTATGTGATTTCAGCTGAAGAATGAGGAATATTTAACTACCATTGGGCTTATGGATTTAGTAAAAGGAAATAAATGACAAGAATTCCTACTTATGGAAGCTGAGGCTCTTTCTGTTTCAATGACAGAACAACATTAACACATGGAAATAATCAGTGACTCAATGCTAAAAGGACGTCATAGCAGATATGATATGGATTCTGAGTAATTTAGCATCAATAATACTGGAAGAAAGATATAAAAGGGACACATAAATCCATTGAAACACATCAAGAATCTCATGTAAAGAAAGAAAAGTCATTTTTTGTCTATTACTAATATCAAAAATTACAATAGTTGTTGTGTAAAAAGCATTCTCCACCCCCTTATAACTCTAAAAATATCTCATTTATAGAGTGAGGACTCATAAAAATTATTTTCCACCTTGATAGCTTCGAATTCTCACCTCAGAGACCTAAGTCAAACATGATTCCATCACTTGGAGACTTCCTACCGATATTTCTGTTTTCCAGAGTTCGAATACAAAAAGGACTATTATTTCATTAATAGTTCAACAAATCCATTTAATAACCCTTATAAACTACAACCAACTAATTTTCTGAGTGTACTGGAGTGCTAATGTCTCATTATGCCACATGGATGTTGAGCTGGACCTCCTCCAAGTCGAATTTTACAATTTTTTCATAAATTTGGTTAGTGAAAATTCTGAAAAATAGGCTTCAAAGATGAGTGTATAATTTCCAAACCTTGATGGCTTTGCCAAAATGGAGAGAGGTTTTTGTATATGTGCCTGTGCTGAAAAAAAAAAATCTTTCAGATTTCCAAAATACATTTTCATTTGGTCAGAAACCAAACTTGAAATTGATTGCTAAAACAGTCATGTATAGAAAATTTTTTAGTGCTCATTTCGTAGCAAACTCCAAAATCCACCTTTTGCATAACCTTTGACCTTTATGACTATTGGAGGATCCTACTTGCAGATAATGAGCTAAATACAAATATTTTCCCTCCTTGGATCTCCATCAAAATTATATTTGAAGCAAAAAACATCCTACAAAAATTCTGCAACGCATTTTGAGCTTTAAGCCTAGAAGGCGTTGTAAAAACACATAGTTTAACAACAGATTTTGAAATTTTCATTTCCACCTCCAATAATTTCCATGGATGTGTGAGATGATAGGATGAAGCATGATAAGGAAAATTTGGTTTCAAAATACCTCTTATCCTCCTCAAGAAACAACCTTTTCACCTTCAGCAAGTTCATCTACCAATAAAAATGACTATGTTTTTCTGAAAAAATAGGGCTGAGAGATGAGCTCCTATCTCTCGCTCCTTGATATATTTTTAAAAATGGGAGAAGGTTTTGGTAAATAATCTTATCTTCAAGAAAAAACTCTATTTTTTTTTAAAAAAACATCTCCAGTTTTCAGGAAACTACATTATAAAAACATGTCTAAAACAGGCAGAAAACACACTCTCAAAATATACACCCAAATACCTCTTCAAATATCCAAAACGGAAGCACCTGTGAGAAATGTAAAAGAGGTTAATGTTCCTTGATATGTGCTTGACAATAACCTCTCTCTTTTTATTAGAATTCTCCTCTGTTTTCCCAGAAACAGCTCCTCAAGTTGACTGCTCAAACAGTAAAAAAAAACAAAGAAATCCCTTTATATATTCTTGTAAAAGCTCATGCAACCAGATTTGATGAAGTCCTATACAACACTAGGGTATTCCATGACCAAATTTAATTATATAGGTTCGTACTTGACCACTGAACCTCCATTTATCGGTCTTCTTATACATGTATACCTCTTTTAACACTATGTTGGCCTTCTTGAACAATGACACCTGCAAGGAGAAAAACTAAATATGACGCAAGGAGACCCTGCGAACCCAGAATCTTCATTAAAACACTCATGCAGTTAGAATTCATCTCAAAAAAAAATTGTCCAAATAAAATCTCAAGTCCGGCAATTGCATACCCATCATTTCAAAATCTCCTTCTTAATATATGGTTCAAACCCATAAACCCCATAATCATTCTCCATACATTTAAACCCACCTTCAAATGGCATTAGAAACCCAATAATACTCTCACTATATGATTATTCAATAAACATTCAGACTCAAGCTTTATAATAAGCTTTGACTGCCTACATTTCCCATTGAATATCACAACCAGAAATGGTTTCGCCCAGTTAAGAAATTTCTAGCTTATATAATTATTATACCTCTATGAACATCACTGCAAATTCATCATCAGTAAACCCCAGATAACACTCTAAATCAGGCTACTTACATACACTTCAATCACCCTCAGGAATTGACACAGCAACAGCACTGGATTTTAATGTAAAGCCACAATGGATCTTTTCCAAACCGACAACAACCTTTTCTTTATATATCGAAACAGAAACTCTTTGAACCGACTTTTAAAAAAATACCCTTTGATCTTTCTGATCCCGATTTACTCTTTAATCAATTCAAAAGTGGACATTAAATGACTTTATAAAAAGATATCTGTGTATATTTGCGCGCCCAGATCTATTTTATCAACAACTTAAAACAATTCGCGAATCGGCGTTTTAACATATGTCACAAGGTTTGGCATTCACCATATTCCCAATCCGATTCAATCGGAATTCGGAATCGCAACTGCAATGTGCTTCGATCCAATCCAATCGGCGATCGGAGATTAAAGATTGCTGATCCGATCCGATACCAATCAGCATTCGGAAGTCGGAATAGTTGGAGGCCAAAACTGTAAATTGCTATGCAGCTCCGATGTGATTCAATCGCAATTGGAGATCGCTATAATTCAACTCTGCTTCCAATAATCCTTGTGATATCTTCGGACCCAATTTATTACAAACAGAGATGTAGTTTAATTTAAGTCTGCTTAATGGTTCCAACTGGCAATTTACATCAATTCTCTGTGTTAACAGCTTTTATACTCACGGATTTAACCAACACCAAATTTGAATTAATTACGAAATTCTTACAATTTAACATAAGAACACACATAGGCCGCCACCATTTCAAGAATTTACAAATAAAATACTAAATTTTAAGTTCACAGTTTATCCGAAATCGATACACACTCAATACAAATCTTATTCATAAAAATAGACAAAACAAACAGAGTTTCAGACTCGGCTCCATTAACAGATAATTTGTCTCTGTCAACACACAAACCACAATCCACTCATAGCTTTGAGCTTACGCTCCACACAGAACCTATTCTAATCCTCCCTCTCGCTCCTACAATTTCACTATTAATTCTCCTAATAATAGCAAACAGAAACCTCCTATTTCTTCGAAAGATCTTAACAAAAAAATCTCCTAATCTTATCTCTCTCGATTACACCAATATTAATAAGTCTTATCTATAATTCTAAATAAAACAATCACATTTATTTCCATAACAAACTATTCATGAAGTCTACTCCTCTCGGTAAACCTGAATTGAACCAAACAGTCAATGAATTTTACTGTGATTAGCCACAACATGTGGACAATCCTCCACATTGCTGGCTAATGTTGATGCTCCTGCATCAGACTCCCGAAGTTTAAATTAACCATGATCTCCTGATCATGCAATTCTATTTTGTGTCCTCCTGGATCCCATACTTGGTTTGATAATTTGTCCTTGGTTACTGCTGTTGTTGTTTGTCCTTCAAGTCTCCATATTTTATGTTGTAATGCTTCACTATCTGCTACTGTCTTTTTCTCATATTTCGTTGCTGCTTTTCTCACTCTAATTTGCAATTTTCCATTCCCTTCACCTGTACCATTTCTTCCAGCCAATCTTCCTTTCTTCTTTTGTCCTGTATTTGTTTTACTGGAATGCTGTAATATGAGTTTCCAGAACTCATTCAATTCTTTGTCCATATTACTTCTTATGTGTTGAATACTATTCTCTTGCAACTGATTGTGTTCTTGAATTATAAAATCATAATATTTGTGCCAATAATCTTCCATATACATTTCTGAAATGTACAAATGCCTTTTCTCGGGTTCTTCTTCTGGTTTCTCATTCATGACTTCATCATTCCTTGCTTCAAATTCCAACATACCTTCCATTAATCTGATCTGTTCTTCTTGGTTCAGATTGACTTCACACTTCCCTTTTCCTGCATGTAAATCTTCATCAAAATTAATCAACTCAATAAACAAAAATGCTTTACCTGGCTTCCTCATCAAAAGATTTGACTTATACCACAAATCTGCCATCTCATTTGGAAGTTCTCTCAAAAGTTCTGCACAATCTGCAATATCTGTTTTTAATCTTTCTTTACTCTGGCTTTCTTCAAGGTCAATGATCCTCAATGACTGCTCAATATTCAATAGCTCAGTGTATCCTTTGATTTCACTAATTCTTTTGCCATCCTTCTTTTGACTTATTCTTCGAATGTCATCTGATTGGACATCTTCCTGCACTTGGTTGTAACTTCCCTCCTCATTCTGCATATGACTATGAATAGTCATCTCTTCATCTGTTAATACAACAGTCTTCAATAACTGTTTGTCTTTCCTCAAATCGATATGACCTGCAAACACACAACAACCTTCAGTTTTCAAAATACAATACCTTCCATTTTCTTTTGATGCTTCAAGCACCAATTCTCCATCATAGGTCTTTTGGATTTCAGTGGATCCTTCCTGCTGTGACTCCATTTCTCTGATTCTTTCCTTCTTTAACAAATCAATATGAATTTTTTCAAGTTCCCTGAACTCTTTCATCATATTGCCATTCAACCTCTGTTGCAATAGCTTCCACTTCACCCTTTTCTTCAGTTTCCATCTGTATCTTCGGTCTTCTCTTGTCTTTCTTTGTACTGTCAGACCAATTTTTGGTTCTTCATTATGCTGCCAGCTTCTATACTTCTGCAATTTAATGCCTTCCTCAAAAAGCTGATCATTCCTTCCAAATTTCTGGTTACTTCCATATTCATTTTGCTGAGTTAATATTTTTGTCTCCTTCATGTCTCTGAGGACATAACTTCCTTGTTGCTCCTGATCTTTCATCTCACCTTCATATAATCGCTGCTCAATTTCTCTGATTTCAGCATCATATTTATTAATGTTGTCTTCCACACCTTTTCCTCCATCAAGTTCTGTAAGCTTCGTTTCTCCTTTAGGTTCCTTGAGTAATCTCTCCAAGTATTCTATTTCCTTGTGAAATCTCTCTGGCAGTTCATCACAATTTCCATTCTCAGCTTCATTATTTTCTTGGCAATCCTCCTAAGTTGACCAGTTTTCTACATCATCATATTGCAAGCATCTTTCATCAATTCCATTAAACAAATTCATTGGTTTACCTTCTTGTAGTACCACTATGGAATTGTCATTAGGCTTCTGGCCTATATCAACCTCATCTGACTGTTTCACACCAAACAGGATTTCATCTATGAACTCCTTCTGTTTCAATAGATCAATGCCTTCTTCATCTAAAAGGGATTCTCAATCATACTTTACCTCAAGATCTTCATTCCTGTTTGTGACAATTTCATCAGACTGTCCATCATCCTCTGCATATCCTACAAACATACACAAACTATAAGAATCAAAATCACAAGGCTTCATTGCCTCATTTGCTTCCTTTGTCAACATATCTTCGAATTGTTCTGAACTATGCCAATAGTCCATGAGATCTTCAGCTAACCTTTCATTATCTTCTTCCCCCAACATTTCACCTTGTTCTGGTCTACCAATGGAAACTTCCAATTCTACCTCTACTTCTCTGAATTCCTCTGATTCCTCTTGAGCACTCAATATCTGCTCAATCTTTCTCAATTCTTCCACTATTTCTAACTTCACTTGCTGATTTCTCCTTTCTCGTAGTCTTTGCCACTTCGCTCTTTTCCTCATGATCCACCCATTCTTCTGGTCTTTAACATTTCTCTACAGCATCTCCATCAATATTCCAATCTGGAAATCTATCTCAGCTTTCTCTCGATCAAACTCTTCTTGACTCATCCTCATGCCATTTTCTTTGGCATCTTCCTTTCTGCTGTGGCTTCCTTGTGAACTTCTGCTATGACTATTTGTAGTCATTTTCTTCTCCTCTCTTTCCACGAGCTCCTCAATCCTCTGCAACAAGCCTCTGCAACAGTAAGTCCTCTTTACTACAATCTTACCTCACCAAGCTCTCCTCACTCAGTCTTTTGGTAAGCACGATTCCCTATCTCGAACCTTCTCTTTGAGCAACACCTTTTCTCCCTCTAGGCTTCTGCAATCTCTCACTCTCACTTTCGAGAACATTTCAATTGTCCTCTATCCAATCTCTTGTTGGGTTCTTCAGGTTCACTGCCATTTATAAGGACTTTCCTTACTCTTCTTTTAAGAACACATCTGGTTCTTCTCTCACAACTTCTCTTAGTCTAGATTGCTATAGTCTTCATTATTTCTTAAGCTGTCACCTGTGTTTTGAATGGATTTCCTCTCTGCTGCAATCTGGTACTAAACTTCATTCAGAAAACAAACATATTCAATTTCAACAGAGCCAAGCTCTGATACCAAAATGACGCAGGGAGACCTTGTGAACCCAGAATCGTCATTAAAACACTCATGCAGTTAGAATGCATCTAAAAAAAAAACGATCCAAATAAAATCTCAAGTCCGGCAATTGCATACCCATCATTTCAAAAGCTCCTTCTTAATATATGGTTCAAACCCATAAACGCCATAATCATTCTCCATACATTTAAACCCACCTTCAAATGGCATTAGAAACCCAATAATACTCTCACTATATGATTATTCAATAAACATTCGGACTCAAGCTTTATAATAAGCTTTGACTGCCCGCATTTCCCATTGAATATCACAACCAGAAATGGTTTCGCCCAGTTAAGAAATTTCCAGCTTATATAATTATTATACCTCTATGAACATCACTGCAAATTCATCATCAGTAAATGCCAGATAACACTCTAAATCAGGCTACTTACATACACTTCGATCACCCTTAGGAATTGACACAGCAACAACACTGGATTTTAATGGAAACCCACAATGGATCTTTTCCAAACCGATAACAACCTTTTCTTTATATATCGAAACAGAAACTCTTTGAACTGAATTTTAAAAAAATACCCTTTGATCTTTCCGATCCCGATTTACTCTTTAGTCAATTCAAAAGTGGACATTAAACGATTTTATAAATAGATATCTGTGTATATTTGCGCGCTTAGATCTGTTTTATCAACAGCTTAAAACAATTTGCGAATCGGCGTTTTAACATATGCCACAAGGTTTGGCATTCACCATATTCCCGATATGATTCAATTGGAATTCAGAATCGCAACTGCAATGTGCTTCGATCCAATCCAATCTGCGATCGGAGATTAAAGATTTCTGATCCGATCCGATACCAATCGACGTTCGGAAGTCGGAATAGTTGGAGACCAAAACTGTAAATTGCTATGCAGCTCCGATGCGATTCAATCGCAATCGGAGATCGCTATAATTCAACTCCGCTTCCAATAATCCTTGCGATATCTTCGGACCCAATTTATTACAAAATGGAGATGTAGTTTAATTTAAGTCCGCTTAATGGTTCCAACTGGCAATTTACATCAATTCTCTGTGTTAACAGCTTTTATACTCACGGATTTAACCAACGCCAGATTTGACTTAATTACGAAATTCTTACAATTTAACATAAGAACACACACAGGCCGCCACCATTTCAAGAATTTACAAATAAAAGACTGAAGTTTAAGTTCACAGTTTATCCTAAATCGATACACACTCAATACAAATCTTATTCATAAAAATAGACAAAACAAACAGAGTTTCAGACTTGGCTCCATTAACAGAGAATTTGTCTCTGTCAACACACAAAGCACAATCCACTCATAGCTTTGAGCTTACGCTCCACATAGAACCTATTCTAATCCTCCATCTCGCTCCTACAATTTCACTATTAATTCTCCTAATAATAGCAAACAGAAACCTCCTATTTCTTCGAAAGATCTTAACAACAAAATCTCCTAATCTTATCTCTCTCGATTACACCAATATTAATAAGTCTTATCTCTAATTCTAAATAAAACAATCACATTTATTTCCATAACAAACTATTCATGAAGTCTACTCCTCTCGGTAAACCTGAATTGAACCAAACATTCAATGAATTTTACTGTGATTAGCCACAACATGTGGACAATCCTCCACATTGCTGGCTAATGCCGATGCTCCTGCATCAAAATAGCAAGTTGTTTTCTATGAGACTAGAATTTTCAAAGGCGATAATGGATTGATGCATGAAAATATCTAATGAAATATGACAAAGAGGTGCTTGGGGATAAGTTTTAAAAATGGAATTCGGATGTGGAGATAATGATGGAAAATGAGGGAGTAGAAAGAAATGATGAGTGTTATTTATGCTTTTGCATGCTTGGATGATTATGAAAATAAATTGTATGACCTCACCTTTACCCTAAACCACTAAATACTTGATAGTTCATCATCTCATTAATTTTTGCAGAAAAACATGTTCTGCAGCGTTCTCAATTATAAATTTGGTAGATTTGCTATAGAATGATCAGGTGATTCTACAACAAAAATCCCCTATTTTGCATAGAATTCGCTGTAGAATCAGGAAAAATCAGACATGTGGCTAAAAATGAATTTTAAACCAATGCATGTGAACCTAAAGTTAAACTTGATAGACATGACTGAGCTGACATGACTAATGAAGTGTTTTGGACTTAGGATAAAGACCATTTCATGATTTTTTCATCAATTTCATGAATCAACCTTATGAGACAAAATGAAACCTAGATGAGTGACCCTATCAATCAAAAATTAAAAATTTATGTGTGATAATAGTGGCTCCACTAGGGATGGTGTGCCCCTGTGGTACAACAAAAAACTTGTAGTTCTAGTGTCACCTCCATTAGGTTTCTCCCATCTTCGGCACTGAAAAAACCAATAGCTGCTAAAGAACTGAAAGTACACGTGCTGAATTTAAAACTGAAACTAGCGAAATGCTTAATCCTAAAGCTTATTTATATACAAATGATCCTACTCTACTTGCTCAGCATAAAAGCTAAATCAAGTGATCTCACACTTCCAATGAGGCCAATCAGGAAGTTGAGTACTATATGGGAATGGGAATTCCACTTCTCTGATCAAGAAACCATTCCTGAGATATGACAACTTGTTCCACCATTTGAATTTTTCCACATAACTGAAAATCATATTGAAATTCATTTCTATAGAATATTCCAGCAGAGTTGCGAAAGGATCTTTGGGAGTATGCACGAATAATTCTTGTTGATCAACAAGAAAGTGTGAGTAAATATGATCCTTTGATGGTGTTCCTTGTTCAGATTTTTATTTATAACTCTTGTGACCATTCTCAAATAAAAAAAGAAAAAATATGTTGATCATTATTTTCATTTGGGAGGAATAAATACTTGGAGTATTCTTGCACACTTTCAAAATAAACTGCTCCAGCATGTACCACAGGAATTTCTAGAGGTAATTCTTCATATGATTCAACAAGCATACTCATCTGATTGTCTAAAATTTGATTTTCAAAAATTTCTTCATTTGTTGTAAGTTGATGCAAGGAATGAAATGAAGAATAAATTTCTTCCTTTACCTGAGGATTATAGCAATTATCTTCCAGTATTTCCTCCTATTGTTGGAAATGATTCTCATATTCCTGATGATCAAAAGACTAATAAATCTACTGAAACTTTTCATCAAACTCAGAGGCTGGATTATGACTGTTGTTGTACCTTATGATACAATCCCTTGGCTATGATAAGGAATCAGTGCTTAATACATTTATATAAATGTGTCTTAGAAATATTGGTCTTTGTTTAATCACCTTCATATGTTTATCATTAAACCCTCAAAGATCAAACACAATGAATGTCCCACAATGCTATTATTTGTTGATATAGAATGGAATGATTAGAAGAACATGAAAGAAAGTAGCTGAAATTGATATGCTGATGTACAGAATATATCACCTCAAACTTCAGAAGAATTATAAGATAGGAATAGTTAAAGTGAAGGAGCTCCTATTAAGGATTTTAACTCTTATTCACACAAGTAAAAAGAGACCTGCAAGTTCATTACTTCATTTTATTCAAAGATAGAAAACACATAATGTAAACTGGAAGACATATCGATATCAACAAATGCCAGAATATTTCTTTTAATTCATTAATCATTTGAAATCTTAGTACAAAAATTGCACTCTGAAGGTCCAAAACTCATAACCTTTTCCTTTTGTTTTTTTCTTTAAATACAATAGAAAGCAATTTTTAACTGCTGGAACTAATCCTAACTTCTTCAACTACTTAGGACTTCGTCAAATTCCTATTACATGTCATCAAAATGTCTTATTACAATTACATTCTCTTAAAAAGAGGAAAATAACATAAAATATAAATCCTAATCTATTTGCTGAATGTGAATAGATGATGCTACTGCTGCTTTTCCTTGACTGGTTGATTTATCCTTCTTTGAAATCGAGGGGTCCTTTGGTAAATCTTCCATCCAGGCTCTACATTTCTTCCATATCTCAATATTAGTCTTAGGTGAATGGACCAGCTTATGATATTCTAATATAAAAGCAGTCGTTGTATTAAATGATGGCCTCTCTGCAAATAAAGTCTTCACTAACCACAACAACTGAAAATGTCTTTGAATGAAATTGATCATTGTTGCTCCTTTAAGAACCTAAGTCTTTTCATGAGTACTGTCTACCTTACTTTTTTCCAACACCCGTAAGGGTTCATAAAAATTCCATGGTAAAAGAGTACCTCCAATACCCCAACATGATGGTAAACCTACTCTTGCTATTTTATCAAATAAATTATCAAACTGGTTCACTGCTTCCTTATGCTCAATCAATTTATTTTATGTATACTTCCTGCAATCATTCTTGACAATCATCTTATAACTTTCCACAGCATATAAAATTATATCTTTAATTTCATTTTCTTCCAACTCTTGATCTGTTTTGGAATCAATGAAATCAATGAAATTTCTTGCCCAAATGGCCCTATTAATTATCTTTTGCTTGTTTGTCATGACTTTTTCTTCAAACTACTTGATAATACTTTTTTCCTCTGCAACAACAGTCAGAAAACCCCAGATTGTTTTCATGTCTACAATAATATCATTCCCGATGATATCCTTAGCCTGTATTAAGGATATATTTCCCTTCAATTTTTCTTTGAGATTTTTAATCTCAGCATCAGTAGTCTGGCAATCCATTATGTATTTACTGACTTCTCCCTCTATGGCTTGTATGATCTTTGTTGCTATTTCCAAATCAGCTTGTGCCTTTTTCCGATCTCGCTCTGCCATCTGCAATTCAGTGGTTAATTGAGATATTTGTGCTAATGGATCTTCATTACCAGATGGAAAAACAAAATTACAAGTATGATATTCAATGTGATTCTGTAATGACAATATAGTTTGCTTTAATTTTCTGATTTCTTCTTCCTTTTGTAAAAGTTGTTGAAAAAGTTCTTCTTTCTCATTTTCTACCTCTGAAACCTTTGTTGCTATGGAGTGTCCTCCTGTAGGAAACTTCAACTTTTTTTTCAGTGCTGAGATTTCTAATTCAACACTTTGCAGAAGCTTCTGTACAGCAGACCTGTCATTGGGATCTACCCCAATCTTCACAATAATCTTTTTGAGTTCTTCGTTTTGAATTGCCAAAGCCCTGGAATTTTCTTTCTCTAACTTCAATTTCTTGATCACTTTTCCAAGAATATTCTTAGCCTTGAGTGCCATTGCATTGGTTTTGGTTAGGTCATTTACAATCAGTTAACCTATTTTCATATGTAGATTTACTTTGTCAAGCAATGGAATTTTCTTCACATCTACAGTTAGATTCACATTGTTGAAATTATTGGATGAACCAATAGACATATCAGAGGGATGTGAAAGAGAAATCTTAAATTGATCATTTTCAAGATCCATTGCAATTAGAAGTCTTGTTTGATCTAGGGTTATCTAGTACTCAACTTGAGCCTCCATGCTTGCCTTCATTCTCTGATTTATTTCTGCAATCTGGGCAAACATTTGTTTAGTTAAGGGAACTTGTTCCTGAGTGCTTTCATGTCTCCTTGGTGAAGCAAGGACATTTTGCTCATCTCCCAATTGTAATGAGAAACCAGATTGAGCATCTACAAAATCCTCACTGAATTTTTTTCTCTTTTGAGTCCTCTATTCTTCATCCTCTGAATCAATCACTACTTCCTTACCTCTCTTATTTGACTTCTCTGATATAATTGGAGTCTATACATTTGAGCTCACTGAACCTGCAACACCTTTACTTGCCATTTTCTCTATATCAGGTCTACTTTCATGAATGAATGTTGAATACCCATTTTCAATTCTACTATTAGAAATCACACTGTGAGGGTCATAAGACCACTTCTCTCCTAACAGTAGGTGCATTTCATCTAACATCTTAGAGGCTTCATCAATTGCTTGTTTCATATTAACTATAAAAGGACCAACATTCATTGGAAACTTAAACATATGACCTTTCTTCAGAGGCACAAAATGTATTTGATCCACGTTTAAACTTTTCCTAATGAACTCCAAAGCATATAGTCTCATAGGCACGAATACAGGAAGCCTATAAGGTTCTACACCAGCTCCATAAAGCCTAATTTCATAATAGTCTTCAAAAACAAACCAATCACGAAACTTATAATTTTTACCCAATTGCAAGAACTGTTAAGCTTTTGGCAGAAAGTAGGGGGGAGTAATTCCATTCAAAATCTTATATGTAGTAGACATCAAATGACTAGAAAAATCGAATGAACCACCCTCATTCTATTCTTTCCTCACTATGTCTGTCCAAAATACTATTGACTTCCTTTTCTTATTCATATCCATTATATTTAACCCTAGATGCATGAATTCTTCAACATTTTGGTATTAAAAGAGGTAAATAACAAGAGAAGTAAACCTAAATGAACCCGTTAGAGATAAGCTCATGAGTTGAGGGTTGACAGCTTCCTACCAATAAGATTGAATATCTAGCACCACTCCTAGCTTCATCATCATGGCGAACTTTCCTAGAACTGATTTGTCCACTGTACTGTCATCATCCTTTCCCAAAATCTTTGCAATGCACGTCAACACTGGTCTAACTTCTATATCAAAAGCCTCCATGGGGAATTCTTTGTTATCTAGTGCAAATTGTTGTGTATATAGCTTTAGAAAAAATATGAGTTGATTAAACTCTTGACCTACAAGGCTATCATAATAGGCCATCAAGGAATCATCATTGAATTGGACATACGACTCTGACTCAGGGTAACAAAGATCTTGATGAATTAATTGGGCTGAGACATAAAAAACATTTTCCCCTTGACAATTCATTACAAAAAAATTTCCGGGGTACATAACATACACTAGCCAATACACAAATTCAGGAAAAAGGTGAGCTCTTGGGATGCATGCAAACAATACACTAGTTTTAACCATGGCGGTGTAAATTGGAGAAGTTTCATTATTTAGGCAGACATGGTGATAGAATGAAAGATGGTCTAGAGCACAAACAGTATCCTAGATGTCCCTCTCAGTGTCCATGTGAGGAATGTGACTGGAAGAACCTGAGAGGGATGGACGCTTGGCCATAGTTTTAGCTTGGGGTGATAGTTAATTGACAAGGTGGCGGAGAGAAGAGAACGACATAGTGCAGACACAACTTTCAAACACAAACTAACAACAATAACCTTAGAAAAATGAGAATTCTTCTTAAATAGGTGGCGTGGCTTAAGAATTAAATGCTGATGAGATGCACCAAAAGACCATTAAAAGTACTCCGACATGGATCACATCTATCAACAGCTGGCTTCATACATCACTGCGGGAGGTCTCGAGGTACGGAGAGCTCATTGGGTTCATTCCCCCGCAGTGAATCTCTTCCTTTGATCTGGATCGGCCCCGCAGTCAACAAGGTCAACTGCGGAGGAACTCTCCGCGTTAACCTGTGTGCTGAAAGCACCCACGGGTTGATGATTTTATTCCCCGTCTATCAAATCATCAGATCCCTCTCCATAAGATGCTTGCTTTTTAATCTATGCATTGGGACCCGCTTCCACAAAGCTTAAAGTATTATCCTTAAACTTAAATGCAATAAAATTTACATTTTTATATCAAAATATATGAACCTTTATACTTCAACATAAATTTTGATAATTTTTTTTTTTGTATTTTGAAAATTTAAAATAACGGAAAATGCAAATGAGCCATAGCATCTAGCTCCACCTGGGGATAGTGATTTTTTCCACAAAACACTAAAAACCGTAGATTAGTGCCTTCACTTCGGGCATGGAATCAAATTATGTTTGATGAAAAATGTACAATGAAGGAAACCGAATATGTACAATGGTGAACCATAAAACTTCAATGCTAGAAGTAATGTTTTAAATACTACCCATTCACAGGCAGATCTACGGTTTCTCCATCAAGATTATCCAGCATGAAAGTGTTATTTGATCTTGCTTCAATAATCTTGTATGGGCCATACCAGAGAGGATCAAACTTACCATGCTTTCCTTTTTCTTCTCTTCTAGTATCCAATCTTATTACCAAATCTCCAGTTTGAAAAAGAATCTCCTTTTCTTTTCTGTCAAAAATGGATTTAATATTTTCTTGATATGTAACCAAGTTTCTCCTTACTTTATTCTTGTTCTCACTCAATTCTATCACCTTACTTAGTCTTATTATCAATGCATTAGGTTCTTATTGTGATTCTTGAAGGAAATAAATTACTGGTCTTGCTAGCTGAGTAGGAAACAAAGCTTGAGTACCATATACCAATTCATAAGGAGAATTACCAGTAGATCTTCTAGTAGTCATTCTTAATGCCCAGAGAGCATATATAAACTTTGAATTCTAGTTCTTCTGATTCTCATTAATTGTTTTCTTCAAAATCTTAACCAATGTCTTGTTAGAAGATTCATCTAGCCCATTCCCTTGAGGATGATATGTTGTATAATGAGAAAAAATGACATTATATGCTTGACAAAAATTAATGAATCTGACTAAGATAAATACCTGAGCATTTTCTGTTACAATCTTGACTGGACATCCAAACCTGCTGAAGATGTTCTCTTCCAAAAACTTCATTACTACCAAATCATTTCATTTTCTAGTAGGTATTGCCTCCACCCACTTTGTAAAATAATTAGTAGCAGTCAGAATCCATTTGAACTTCCCACTTGATGGTGGATTAATTTATCCAATGAAATCTAATCCCCATTGTCTGAAGGGTTCTTCTACAAATACAGGGAGAAGCGGTAAAGAAGCTAACCTTTTCTTTTCTGCAAATAATTGACATTTGTGGCATCCTCTAACCACTCTGTATACATCATCAAATAGGGAAGGCTAGTAAAAACCTGATTTCATAATTTTATGAGCAGTAACTTTCCAGCTATAATGCCCTCCACACATAATTTCATGGTATTCTTTGATAACTTCCATTGACTTCTCCTCTGTCAAACACAACAACAAAATACCAGTAGGATCCATCCAATAGAATTTAGCATCAATTATAACATAAGGTTGAGCTTTGATTTTAAGAGCTTTGTACTTTGTTTTGTTTATTGAGGGTGGAGAAGAGAAAAAGCACAAGTAGTGAATAATATCCTTATACCAATTAGAGCAGAGAAATTTGTATTTAATTGCTGACTTTGTGCTATTTTGACTTGTTTCATCAACAACTTCATCCAAAGGTGAAAGCAGATTAATTCCTAGAGCTTGAAAATTTGATTCTGTTAGCATCTTTTCCAAGCCTTGTCCTTTCACCAATTTAGTGGGTTTAATGTCTAAGTCATACTCATGTATCTTAGAAATCCACTTTCCTCTTTTTCCTTCAACATCACTTTGAATTAACACATCTTTTACAGGTGATTTAGGTACATATGCAACTATTTGAGACTGCAACACATAGGTTCTTAAGGCTTTCAATGCTTTAACTAATGCATATACCTATTTTTCCAAGATATTGTATTTGAGTTCTGCATCTCTAAGAATTTTACTGAAAAATTCCACAGGTTTCTCTTTTCCTTCTTCATTCTTCTGCAGCAAGACAGCAGCTATGGTAGAAGGTGATGCAAATGAAAATATTTGGAATGGCTTATGATAGTTTGGACTGATTAAAACTAGAGCTTCTTGAAGAGCTTCTTTGATCTTGGCAAAGGAACCTCTTGCATCTTTGTCCCATTTTACTTCAACATTTTTCTTTAGCATATCTGTTATATTTCTAACAATCTCAGCATAATTTGGGAAAAATATTCTCAGGAAATTAATTTTTCCCAGAAAACTCTGGATATCTTTCTTACTTCTAGGCAACGGAATTGTCCGTAAAGCTTCAAATCTTGTTGGATCAATTTTCACCCCCTGATTAGAAAGTATATGTCCCAATAAATTACCTTCTTCCAAAGAAAATAGAGATTTCTTCCAAAGAAACTTCCTGAATTTAGGAAAGCCTTCTGCAAATGCTCCAAGTGTTCATCATCAGAACTTGAAAAAATAGTCACATCATCCAAATATATGACTACAAATTTGTCACCCACAAATGCTATGTCCATTTCCCTTTGGAAGGTGGCCCCTGCATTCATGAGACCGAATGGCATCCTAGAATACATGAATGTTCCCCAAGGTGTGGTAAAAGTTTTTTTCTTCTAATCTTCCTTTTCAACAACTACTTGGTTGTACCTAGAGAAACCATCAATAATAGATAATCTATAAGCTCCTGTGACTTTTTGCAAAACATAATCCATATTTGGAAAAGGATAGTTATATTTTAGAGAAGCTCTGTTCAAGTTCCTGAAATCAACACATAACTTTATCTCTCCATTCTTCTTCCTCACAAGAACCAGATTAGAAACCCAGTCTGAATATCTAAGTGGAACTATGATTTATTTTGCATTATTTTCTTCACCTCCTTTTCAATTGGGGCAAGGAGCAATGGATTAATCTACCTAAGCTTCTTCCTGTGAGGCTTAACACCATCCTTCAATGGTATTTTAGGCTGAATTATATTCATATCATATGTTTTAAAATCATCATAGGACCATGAAAATACATCCATATACTTCTTGAAAATATCAATATACCTTTCTTTATAATTCGTAGGAACTCCTTTGAATAACTTGACCATCTTGGGTTCCTGCTGAGTTCCTAGATTACAGTCCTCCATTTCACTTTCTTGAGAAACCTTCTTTTATACAGTGCTACATCATTTGCATCAAACAGCCTTTCAAGATGAACCAAGCCTCTTGATAATGCATTTTCTTTCAATTGTGTTATCTTCTAATCACCTATTGATTCTTTAAGGTTTACCAAGTCTTCGTTCTGATCAGTCTGATCAATTTCCTAATATATTTAACTATCTTCAAAGTTTCCAATCATTGTTTGAAAATGATTAATCTGCTCATCATCTTCGAAGACCTGCCAGTGTTTAACATTATCAGGGATTGAGGGTTTATGCCTCATCTCAATCTCATATCTCAGCTTCAGATTAATAGGTGGCTTGAAAGTACTGGCTGCAACTGCCAATGAATCTACCATTCTTTTTTCTTCTCTTGGAATGAATTGAAGATTTAAAGCCTCAAAATAATCTTCAATTAGGCCCCATACTTCATTCCTATATGATCTCAATCTTGGATGTTTGGTTTGACACAAATTTTTAATTTGTCTTATAATCAATTCAGAATCAACAAAAATGGATATACATTGAATTCCCAATTCTTTAGCAGTTTGAAGACACAAGATTAATGTTTCATACTCAGCTACATTATTTGTCGATTCAAATTCAAGCTTAAAAGAAAAAGGAAAAATATTACCTTCTGGAGAAATCAGCAAAAATCCAACCCTTGTGCCATCCTTGGAATAGGCACCATCAAAATAGCACTTCCAAATTTTATTTGAATCCATATCCTTATGTACAATTGCTAAAGAGAGTTACTTCTGTGAGTCTTCAACAAATTATGCATCTTCATGCAGCATAAAACAAGAGAGATCCTCCTTCTCTTGGCCATAGATAGGGGAATTTCCTGCATTTTTCTTTGTGGTAGTCTTTACAAATCTTATTTCTCTATATGACCTCCTTTATTCCTCATTAAACACAAGAATGATATCATATGTGAATTCCAGCGTTAAAACACCTCCAAGCTTTTCTCCCCAAGATCTGGACAAGAGCATGCCAAATCTGACTGGAATATCTGCAACTACTACATCCATCATAATACTCTTAGTTGGAATTTGGGCTAGAGAAACCACCATGTCATTGATAAGCCCAACACATTTCACCCTTTTTGAGTCAAATGAATAAAGGTCTCTATAGGGCTTAGTGATTTGTAAATTTAATTATTTCATCACAGATAATGGCATAAGATTATGTGATGCACCAGAATCTAACATACAATTATGTAGAATGAAATCATAAAGAAGCACTCATATATAAAAAGGAGGAACATAAGAATCTACCTCTTCCACATGTGGACCAAAAGTGACCACTGGTTTTTATTCTTGTAAATTCACAGTATCACCAATATCATCAGACTGAGAAAGATTAATAGATTCTGTAATTTCCTTCTTGTAACCAGGTGCCTTAGCTAACTCAAGCAAGGGTACTTGAATTTTTATTTTTTTAAATTCTTTGGACAAACTAAAATCTTGATTATGTTTAATAATCTTTTCAGGTTCTTCTTGATTCTTGTTAGAATTAGCATTTTGCTCAGGTACAGTAAAAATCTTCTCCAAAATATTAGAATCAATAGACTTATTCTAGGAAGCCTCATCTTGTTTTTCATTTGTACTCACTGAATTCATAGGTTGTTTTCCCTTGTTTGATTGTTTTATTGAGTTCTTTGGTTGTGGAGTCACCATTGGAGAAGGGACTGACTTTGCTTCTTTTTCCTCATCATCCTGAGTTCTTAATCTCTTTTTTTATCTTAATTCATACTTCTTATGCAATTATGCTTGCATAAAATCCGTGAATTTTTTACAATAATCATCCATTTCTTCCTGATCAAATGACACATTAGCTTATGTGCATTATTTTTCACATTTCTCTTCTTCCTCATCATCTTCCATATAAACAACAAATATTTGATCTTGAACCTCTTTCTAATCATCCTCAACAAACTATGAAGGTGTTGCTTCTATATATAAGGGTGCTTGAACTTGATCCTGATCTCTCCTTTCCCTCTGCAAAATTTGCAAGGTTTGCTTTCTGAACTGTGGATTGAAAACCCCTCCGTTTTGTTGTGCAGGCTTCTTATTGTCTAATTCCATCTTCACTAACTTATTTGACAAGTTCTTGATGACCTTATTCATGCCATCAATCCTTTGATCATATGATGAATCTTCTTTGGCCTTACCTTTATCTTGAACTTTCTTCTTTTCCTTTGTTTTTCTAGCAGAAGTCATGTTTTCTTCATTCTCTAAAGCATTTGTTTGTATTTGTTCAAGAGTAGCAAATCTTCTTTCTCTCAAAGTGAAACTAAAATCTCATACAAATGCCCCAGCAAAAACAACTCTTGCTCCAATAGGAGGGCCTTTCATTTTTGCGGGAAAACTATTATACAATTTGTTAAATCTTTTAATGAAATCATTCATGCTTTCATTAGACTTTTTCTTAATAGAATTAAAATTTGTCAATGAATAACCATGATCTCTCTTTTCACCCCATATTTGGATTAATTGTCTTTCTAATTCATCCCAATCATTAATTGATCCATTCAGTAATCCTTTAAACCATTTTCTTGCCTCTCCATTCAGAGACTATACAAAAAGTCTCATTACTACATCAATATGTTCAACATTTAAATTTCCATCAAAAGTGCAAAACAAAGGCAAGTGTTGTTCTGCGGTTATTTCATCTTCACCAGTAAATATAGGAAGCAATTTAAGGCATTCCTGAGGCATTGCATTAATTGGTTTTGGAAGATTTAATAGTGCATATATATTCATCAAGAAAGTAGGGACAGGGGCTACCATGTTTATGCCTTGATTAACTACTCCTTGAGTAGGTGGGGTTTGTATACCAGTTGTAGATGTGGATGGATGAGGTGAAACAATTGATATGGGAAGGGGTTGATGAACAATAGCAGAAGAACTAGCAACTGTATTAGGTTGAGTTTCTGTAAATGTGAATGAAACAGACTCAAAAGACTGTTCTTCTAACTTTGATTATTGGAAATGAATACGTGGGGATAAGGAATCTTTTTCTGAGAAAATGAGTTTCCGGGAAATATCCTTAGATGAAAGGGTATGGGAAATTCTGCCTAGTGCAGACAATGTAGCATTAGGTGTAGAAAGTGTTCTTGATTTCTGGACTTTTTTAGAAACCAGCTTTTCAGGATCTGAAAGAATAGGAGCTTTCTGCTGAGAGGTATCTGACCTCGTATATGGCCTTTTTTATGCAGAATTATGAAATAAAGATACAGCCTAATATTTCCTCCTCTCTGAACAACCAGAGGAAATGTGAACAAAACCCGGGGAGAGAAATTCTCTTCTTCGTTCCCCGGAAACGACGCCAAAAAATGCTGTACCTTAAGAGACAATCCCTTGGTTGTGATAAGGAATTAGTGCTTAAGACATTTATATAAATGTGCCACAGAAAGATTGGTATTTTTTTAATCACCTTCATATGTTTATCATTAAACCCTCAAAGATCAAACACAATGAATGTCCCACAATGCTATTATTTATAGATATAGAATGGAATGATCAGAAGAACATGAAATAAATAAGCCCCAATTGATATGATGATGTACAGAATATATCACCTCAAACTTCAGAAGAATTATAAGACAGGAACAATTAAAATGAAGGAGCACCTATTAAGGATTTTAACTCTTACTCACACAAGTAAAAAGAGACCTGCAAGTTCATTACTTCATTTTATTCAAAGATAGAAAACACATAATGTAAACCGGAAGACATATCAATATCAACAAATTCTAGAATCTTGCTTTTCATTAATTAATTATTTGAAACCTGAGTACAAAAATTGCAGTCTTAAGGTCCAAAACTTGGAACCTTTTCCTTTCTTGTTTTTCTCTTTAAATACAATAGAAAGCAGTTTGTAACTACTGGAACTAATCCTAACTGCTTCAACTACTTATGACTTCATCAAATTCCTATTACATGTCATCAAAATGTCTTATTACAATTACATTCTCTTAAAAAAAGGAAAATAACATAAAATATAAATCCTAATCTATTTGATGAATGTGAATAGATGATGTTGCTGTTGCATTTACTTGACTGGTTGATTTATTCTTCTTTGAAGTCGAGGGGTCCTTTGGTGAATCTGCCATCCAGGCTCTGCATTTATTCCATATCTCAATATTAGTCTTAGTTCAATGGACCAGCTTATCATATTCCAATCTAAAATCAGTAACTTTGTTAAATGATGGCCTCTCTGCAAATAAATTCTTCACTAACCACAGTACCTGAAAATGTCTTTGGAGGAAATTGATCATTGTTGCTCCTTTAAGAACCTGAGTCTTTTCATGAGTACTTTCTACCTTACTTTTTTCCAACACCGGTAAGGGTTCATAAGAATTCCATGATAAAATACTACCTCCAAGACCCCAACATGATGGTAAACCTGCTCTTGAAATTTTATCAAATAAATTATCAAACTAGTAAATTGCTTCCTTAAGCTCAATCAATTTCTTTTCTGTAGACTTCCTGCAATCATTCTTGAAAATCATATTCTTAATTTCCACAACATATAAAAGTATATCTTTAATTTCATTTTCTTCCAACTCTTGATCTGTTTTGGAATCAATGAAATCAATGAACTCTCTTGCCCAAATGGCCCTATTAATTATCTTTTGTTTGTTTGTCATGACTTGTTCTTCAAACTCCTTGATAATACTTTTTCCTCTGTAAAAACAGTCAGAAAACCCCAGATTGTTTTCATGTTTGCAATAATATCATTCCAGATGATATCCTTAGCCTGTATTAAGGATATGTTTCCCTTCAATTTTTCTTTGATATTTTTAATCTCAGCATCAGCAGTCTGGCAATCCATTTTGTATTTACTGACTTCTCCCTCTGTGGCTTGTATGATCTTTGTTGCTATTTCCAAATCAGCTTGTGCCTTTTTCCGATCTCGCTCTACCATCTGCAATTCAGTGGTTAATTGAGATATTTGTGCTAATGGATCTGTATTACCAAATGGAAAAACAAAAGTACAAGTATGAGATTCAATGTGATTCTGTAATGACAATGTAGTTTTATTTATTTTGTTGATTTCTTATTCCTTTTTTAAAAGTTGCTGAACAAGTTTTTCTTTCTCATTTTCTACCTCTAAAACCTCTTCTACCATTGACTGTTCTACTGTAGGAAACTTCAACTTTTTCTTCAGTGCTGAGATTTCTGATTCAGCACTTTACAGAAGTTTCTGTACAGCAGACCTGTCATTGGGATCCACCCCAATCTTCACAATAATATTTTTGAGTTCTTCGTTATAAATTGTCAAAGTCGTGGAATTTTATTTCTCTAACTTCAATTGCTTGATCACTTTTCCAAGCATATTCTCAGCCTTGAGTTCCATTGCATTGGTTTTGGTTAGGTCATTTACGATCAGTTGACCTATTTGTATATGTAGATCTACTTTCTCAAGCAATGGAATTTTCTTCACATCTACAATTAGATTCACAGTGTTGAAATTATTGGATGAACCAATAGACATATCAGAGGGATGTGAAAGAGAAATCTTAAATTGATCCTATTCAAGATCCATTGCAGTTAGAATTATTTTTTGATCTGGGGTTATCTAGTACTCAACTTGAGCCTCCATGCTTGCCTTCATTCTCTGATTTTTTTTTTGCAATCTGGGCAAACATTTGTTTAATTAAGGGAACTTGTTCCTGAGTGCTTTCATGTCTCCTTGGTGAAGCAGGGACATTTTTCTCATCTCCTAATTGTAATGAGAAACCAAGTTGAGCATATACAAAATCCTCACTGAGTTTTTTTCTCTTTTCAGTCCTATGTTCTTCATCCTCTGAATCAATCACTACTTCTTTACCTTTGTTATTTGACTTCTCTGATATAATTGGAGTCTATACATTTGAGCTCACTGAACCTGAAACACCTTTACTTGCCATTTTTTCTATATCAGGTTTGCTTTCATGAATGAATGTTGAATACCCATTTTCAATTCTCCTATTAGAAATCACACTGTGAGGGTCATAAGCCCACTTCTCTCCTAACATTAGGTGCATTTCATCTAACATCTTAAAGGATTCATTAATTGCTTGTCTCATATTAATTATAAAAGGACCAACACTCATTGTCAACTTAACATATGACCTTTCTTCATAGGCACAAAATGTATTTGATCCACATTTAAACTTTTCCTAATGAACTCCAAAGTAAATAATCTCATAAGTTGTTGGCAATATGATGTAGAGTGTTGTCCTTGATGGCAACCCACTTGATAGAGTGTTGTCCTTGAATCGAAACCCACTTGATGAAGATGATGGCAACTTACTTGATGAAGTTGTGCTTGATAGAATATGTCTTGATGAACTAAATCTAATGATTCGTCTATGTGACTCCGTCCAAGAATACCATCGGAAGTAATGTAGTTTTGGCTCATGGTATTGAAAAAGGGTAAACCTATATAAAGAGAAGAAATTCATTGTGAAAAATATGAGCGTGGGGGCAAGATTTCTGAGCTTGAATGAATACTTCTGAAGTATATCTGAATGGAAAGGGTTACAGTTGAATGATAGATCTGAATGCATGATGCACCAATGAAGAAAATGATGAAGAAGGGTATCTAGATCTGAAATATATTTATACTTGCTAGATCTGTTTATGGAATGATTAGATCTGAGATGAGGCGAACATCTGTTTGAAGTAAAGGGTAAAATATGTGTGATGTATCTGTTCTGAAGAATTGCAATGACCTAAATGTCTGAAGAACCATACGCTAGTTCGTCGCAGAGGAAGCACGTATATACACGGGTTGTATGAAGTGAAAGCGCGTATGGGTAGTAAAATCAGTTCTGAAGTTTGTGCAGAGGTATACGCAGGTTTATATGCATGAAGGCGCGTATATACGCGATATCAGAGAAAGGAAAGCGCGTATGCAAACTAGGGTTTGCTGAAGTTGTGAGATGTCTGATCTGTTCTGCTGTCTTGCTGATATCTGTTTCTGATGTGTTACTGCTATCTGTCCATGATGATCTGAATTGTTCAAATATTGATTATGCTGCTATAGAGCAAGTGGTTGGTTTGATGAATGTTCCTTGAGCTTAATTGTGTGGGTTGGATCCAGTGTGAAAATTGATGAAACGTGGTCCTTGTTGGTGCTGAGGGTTGTAGCCTTCAGTCAGGGGGTTGTAGCTCCCTTCCAGGTGAGGTTGGTAAACGAGAGCAGGGGGTTGGTTCTCCCTTCCAGGAGAGGCTGGTAAATGAGAGCAGGGGGTTGGTGCTCCCTTCCAGGAGAAGCTGGTAAACGAGCGCAGGTGGGTGCCTGCGTACTGGTATGAGTCTGCGCCAGTACATAAGTTGTAAGATGTTTTCTTTATAATAAAATATTGAAGACTGAGCAACGACAGCAGTGGTTTTCTCCCGACTTGGGTTTCCACCTAAAATCCTGGTGTTCTTGTGTGATGCTTTATTCTGTTCTTACTGCACATGTTTACTGTTTATTGAACATATGATGAATGAATGATGAAATGATATAAGTGAAGAATTAATGGCATAATTATATCTCTGTGTATACGCGAGTTTCATAAAGGGTATCCGCGTATATACGCGAGTCTGTTTCAGGAAAGTAGCGTATGGGTTTTAGAAGCAAGAAAAAGTAAAATTTTTGAATATGCAGTAAATACTGATTCACCCCCCCCTCTCAGTATTTTTCCCAACAATTGGTATCAGAGCAGGTCCTTCTGCAGAAGCTTGATCGCTTGAAGGAGATCCATCGCAATGGGAAGTCAAGAAGGAGTAATGTCTATAAAGCCACCTCTATTCAATGGAAGCAATCTGATATTCTGGAAGGTACGAACAAAAGCATATCTGCAAAGTCTTGGTGCAGATGTATGGGCAATCGTAGAAGAAGGTTATCAGTATCCAGCTAGTATTCCTACTGATGCAGCAGAAAGGAAGAAATATGAAATCAATGCCAAAGCAGTCAATGTCCTATTAGGAAGCATGTCTGAATCAAAATTCGCTAAAGTGATGCAGCTAAATTCAACAAAAGAAATATGGGACAAAATCATTCTGAGCTATGAAGGAGATACAAAGGTAAAAAGTGCAAAACTCCAAACTCTCAGAATTGAATATGAAAATTTAAGGATGCATAGTGATGAAAGTATTGCCAGTTTCTTTCTTCGTCTAGATGATATTGTAAATCGAATGAGAAACTTGGGTGAAACCATAGCCAATACCACTCTGGTGGAAAAATTCTTAAGATCTTTGACTTCAAAATTTGACTCTAAAGTTTCAGTTATTGAAGAAAGGCAAGATCTGCAAACTCTTACTGTTGTTCAATTACATGGTATCCTGACTGCTTTTGAAATGAGACAAGGAGGTCCTTCTCAAATCAAAGAAGTTTTTTTTAAGGCGTCTACAAAAGGAAAAGAAAAAGAAGTTGTCAAGGAATCCAACTATATTTCTGAAGAAGAAGAAGAAGCGAATTTTGTGAGAAGACTCCAACAAGGAACCGGAAGATTCAAAGGTAAGATTCCCTTAAAATGTTTTGATTGTGGAAGAGTTGGTCATTATGTGGCAAAGTGTCCTTATAAAGAATCATCTACTAAAGGAAAAGAAGTAGCAAGAAGGAATAAGAATCGATCTAGCACAAGAAAAAGTTACTATATTAATGAAGACAGTGATGAGTTATCTGATAGTGAGGAAGAATGTGAACAAGATATTAGACTGCTCATGGCAAAAGAATCTAGAGAAGAAAAGGATACTTTTGTGGATGCTCTAGAAGACAATGTTTTCCTTGAAGAAAACAATCAACTCAAAGTAAGCCTAGAAGAAAAGAACATAATCATAGAGACTCTTGAAAATCAGCTTGAAGCAAAGGAAAAATGCATTGAGGAATTGGAGTGTGAAGTAGTAATTCTAAGGAAAGATAATGAGAAAGTGAAAACTCTCAATCTTAGATTTGCTAAAGGTTCAGAAACCTTAGATGAGATTATCAAGATACAACGGTCTCCTCTTATAAAAACAGGTCTTGGATATACTGGGGAATATTCCCAGACTTCAGCACCAAATTATCTGAAAGCAGCCACAGCTGGTTCACTACATTCAACCACTCAGCAAGGGAACAAAGGATATTTCCAGGTAAAGAATGATCATCTCAATTCAAGGAACACTAACAGGGAGATCTTTCAAAGAAGCTACAACCAACAGGTAAATTCAAATAGAAGATTTCATGATCGCAGAAATTTCTACTTCAATGGAAAATGTTTCTCATGTCACAATTTTGGTCATAAAGCTGTTCAATGTGTTGCATATAAAACCATCATGACAAGAGAAGCAAGAAAGAAAGGGATGAATATTGAACCAAAGAAGAACACCTATAACAACTTTTCTCCTCTTCAAAACGAAGTTGAATGTACTTATTGCAATAACTTTGGTCATGAAGAATCTGAATGCAGGAGCAAGGTCCAGCCAAAAGAACATGTTTCCTCAAGCTCTAAAGTGTGGAAAAAGAAAGAAATACCGGTTGAAAATTGTGGGATAGCGTTATTTGCAGAAGGTGAAGAAAATCAATGGTACATTGATAGTGGGTGCTCAAGACACATGACAGGTGACAAAAGAAAACTTCTTGCATATAATGCTCTAGAAAAGGAAAAGAAAGTTACTTTTGGAAATGATACTCCTGTTGTAATTAAAGGAAAAGGGTCGGTGTTTCTAAAAGAAAAAGTGAAGGCTAATGATGTCATGTATGTGGATGGATTAAGTCATAACCTGTTAAGTGTAAGTCAAATGTGTGATCAAGGAACAGAAGTGGTCTTTAGTTCAAAATAATGTGTGGTTCGTGATCTTGATACAGGTAAAATTATTATAAAAGGGAAAATAAATCCAAGCAACCTGTATGTACTGAACGGCAAAGATCAATGTTACTTGAGCAAGTCTTCAGAAAATTGGCTATGGCATAGAAGGCTGGGGCATCTGAGCTTCTCTCAAATCAACAAAGCAAGCAGACTTCAATTTGTTCGTGGTCTTCCCAATATTAATCTACCAGAAAGTATCATATGCAAATCTTGTCAATTCGGTAAGCAGACCAGAGTATGATTTAATGCCAAAGAAGGATCATCAAGTAAGCCTCTTGAACTCATTCATACTGACATATGTGGACCTATGAGGAAAAATTCACCACGTGGGGAAGAATACTATATTTTATTTATTGATGATTACTCTAGAATGTGTTGGATCGGGTTCATTAAACACAAAGATGAAGCATTTGAAAATTTTCAGATCTTCAAAGCATTGGTAGAAAATGAATTAGATCTAAAAATAAAGTGTCTTAGATCTGATCGAGGAGGAGAATATACATCAAATGAATTCTTTGAATTTTGTGAACAACATGGCATAAAAAGACAGTTCTTTGTAGCAGGCACTCCACAACAAAATGGCGTAGCAGAAATAATGAATAGAACAATTCAACAAATGGCTAGAGCTATGCTTGATGATTCTGGAACTCCTGACATGTTCTGGGGTGAAGCAGCACATACAGCAACTAACATTCTCAACAAGGCACATGTTCGGGTAAATAGTGACAAAACTCCTTATGAACTCTGGTATGGTAATTCTCCCTCTGTGAAGCATTTTAGAGTTTTTGGAAGTAAACACTTTATCAAAAATAATGATGAAAAGCTTGGCAAGTTTGAACCTAGATCAGATGAAGGGATATTTCTTGGTTACTCCTCTACAAGCAGAGCATACAAATGTTACAATAAAAGGCTTCGAAAAATTGTTGAATGTATTGATGTTGTTATTGATGAGTCTGTTGCAGCTCCTAAAGAAGAAAAACAAATAAAAAAAGAAGATGATGGTGACTGTTGTCCTTCTACATCAAATAGAAATGATATAGACAGTGGATCCAATGAAGAACCTGAAAATGATTTTTTTGAAAAGGCTCCATCCAGATATATTCAAAAGAATCATCCTGAATCTCAAATCTTTGGAGACAAGGAATTAGGTGTACAAACAAGGAGGACTCTTGTGGGATCTTCTAGCCATCTGGCACTTCTATCCACAATTGAACCACACAATGTCAATCAAGCTAGCAAAGATGAATGTTAGAAGCAAGCCATGAATGAAGAGCTTGATCAAATTGAAAATAATGACACTTGGGAATTGGTAGCAAGACCACATGATAAAAATGTCATTGGAACTAAATGGATATTCAAGAACAAGTTAAATGAGAATGGGGATGTTGTAAGAAACAAAGCTAGACTGGTTTGCAAAGGGTATACTCAACAAGAAGGTATAGACTTTGAAGAAACTTTTACTCCTGTAGCTAGACTTGAAGCCATAAGAATGTTTCTTGCTTTTTCAAGTTTTCAACAAATCAAAGTTTATCAAATGGATGTTAAATCTGCATTTCTCAATGGTGATCTAGAAGAAGAAGTTTATATAGAACAACCAGAAGGATTCATTTTGGGAAATGATGAAAACCTTGTTTGTAGACTTAAAAAGGCTCTGTATGGTCTCAAACAAGCTCCAAGGGCATGGTACTATCCTCTTGACAAATATCTTCATCAACAAGGGTTTTCAAAAGGGTCGGTTGATAGCAACTTATACACAAAAATTGAAAATGATAAACTATTGATTGTGATTGTATATGTTGATGATATCATTTTTGGAAGTAACGAAGAATCTATGAGTCAGAAATTTGCTTCTGTTATGCAGCAAGAATTTGAAATGTCTTTACTTGGAGAACTAACATTCTTTCTTGGCTTACAAGTACATCAAACTACAGATGGTATATTATTATCACAATCAAAGTATCTCAAGCAAATTCTGAAGAAGTATGGCATGGAATAATGCAAGCCTGTAAGTACACCAATGATAACCAGATGCAATCTCAGTTCTCATGATGATTCTCCCATGGTAAATCAACCAGAGTATAGATCAATGATAAGAAGTCTACTTTATCTCACTGGGACTAGACCAGAAATTATGCATACTGTTGGGATTGTTGGACGATTCCAAGCTAATCCAAAAGAGTCTCACCTTCAGGCTGTCAAAAGAATATTCAGGTATCTACAAGGAACTCAAGACTTTGGACTATGGTATCCAAAGAATGTTGATCTTACTCTTCATGCTTACACTGATGCAGATTGGGCAGGAAATGTTGATGATTGGAAAAGCACGAGTGGTGGTGCATTCTATATGGAACCCCGATTGGTATCTTGGCTCAGCAAGAAGCAAAATTCTATTGCATTATCTACAGCAGAAGTAGAACATGTGGCTGCCGCATCTTGTTGCACTCAACTCCTTTGGATGATGCAAACCTTGCAAGATTTCCAAATCAAATGTACACCTCCTGTCCCCATTAAGTGTGATAATACAAGTGCCATCAGTATATCAAAGAATCTGGTTATGCATTCAAAGACCAAGCACATTCCCATCAAGTATCACTTCTTACGTGAACAAGTGCTTGAACAAAAGGTGAAGTTGGAGTATGTTCCTTCCAAGGAACAAGTTGCTGATATCTTTACCAAACCTCTGCCCAGGGAAGCGTTCGAGTATCTAAGACAGAAACTGGGAATAGTCTCTGCCAGTCAAAAGAACAAATCTGCTTAAATTCAGAAGATTAAATTGAATACGCGGTTTTGATGAAACACAGTCGCGTATATACGCAAGTATATTAACATACATCCGCGTATGGATAATTGCTAACAATTTTTGGTTGAGGGTCAGCATTTTTCAGTACTGTTTGGTTATTCTGGTTATATGTATTTCTGACAGAGCATCTGATGTGAAGATTACAGGTACAGGAAGGACAAATTCAGGGGGAGATGAAGGAATGTGAAAATTTCTATGCTTCACTTTCCATACGCGGGTTAGATGAACAAAAGTCGCGTATACACGCGAGTTCCAGCAGACACAGTCGTGTATGCATTAATGATAAGAGAATTGGGATGACAGCTGAAGATCAGGAGCAGAAGTTCAGGGGGAGCATCAGTCTGACTGCTAATGATTGTACTGTTAGCATTATTCTGGTTATACTCATGCTAATGAAATGATACATGGTTTCTTATGTTGAAGATTATGGATGAGTCCTGTTTGCTTTTTGATGAAGAGTATTCGTTGCTGAGATGAAAGTCTTATAATTCAGAGATAAGGACAGATCATGCAAAGATTTTTGCCGATGACTTGCTTTTGAAGGTGTTCCGGTTGCATAAGATAAGGAGGAGCCTTGGTCATATGGAAAGGATGTTTGAATTCACATTTTCAGGGGGAGCCCCAGCCTTGCTGAGTATAATGCATTGTTGGCATTATGATGGTTCTGATATATGATCTCTCTTGAGGTCTTTCTGGTATTGGTCATATTTGTAATTTGATGAAAAGGTCATGTTGAGACCTATGGTGTAAAATTGTAATATTCAGTCATGTAAGGACTTGTTCATTTTGTAAACCCACTTTGTTGGGTACTTGAGTCTCCTATGTAAATCCACTTGGTTTGATCTTTGATGTAAGTATGAGTCTTTGGTGATAGGAAGGTCATAGAGTCATGTACTTCATTGAAAAATATGTTTGAATATTCAGCATGAGCTCAGGGGGAGCTTGGTCAATTCAGTGTACATCAGATCTGCAGAACGCTTCCTTCTACATGAGGAGAAAAACCTTGTGTTTGTTTTGATCCACCCTTTGCCCTTGATGTCAAAGGGGGAGAGTGACATGGTGTTTGAACAAAGGAAACGAATGGTGTCTTTGTATTTTGTGTTTGAACAAAGGAAACGAATGGTGTCTTTGTATTTTAATGTATCTATCTGTTGTAGTAATCAAACACCATCATGGTTGCCATCAAGTCCAAAGGGGGAGATTGTTGGCAATATGATGCAGAGTGTTGTCCTTGATGGCAACCCACTTGATAGAGTGTTGTCCTTGAATGGCAACCCACTTGATGAAGATGATGGAAACTTACTTGATGAAGTTGTGCTTGATAGAATATTTCTTGATGAACTAAATCTGATGATTCGTCTATGTGACCCCGTCCAGGAATACCATCGGCAAAGAGAAGAAATTCATTGTGCAAAATATGAGCATGGGGGCAAGATGTCTGAGCTTGAATGAATACTTCTGAAGTATATCTGAATGGAAAGGGTTACAGTTGAGTGATAGATCTGAATGCATGATGCACCAATGAAGAAAATGATGAAGAAGGGTATCTAGATCTGAAATATATTTATACTTTCTAGATCTGCTTATGGAATGATTAGATCTGAGATGAGGCGAACATCTGTCTGAAGTAAAGGGTAAAATCTGTGTGATGTATCTGTTCTGAAGAATTGCAATGACCTAAATGTCTAAAGAACCATACGCTAGTTCGTCGCAGATGAAGCGCGTATATACGCGGGTTGTATGAAGTGAAAGCGCGTATGGGTAGTAAAATCCGCTCTGAATTTTGTGCAGAGGTATACGCAGGTTTATATGCATGAAGGCGCGTATATACACGATATCAGAGAAAGGAAAGCGCGTATACAAACTAGGGTTTGCTGAAGTTGTGAGATGTCTGATCTATTCTGTTGTCTTGCTGATATCTGTTTCTGATGTGTTACTGCTATCTGTCTATGATGATCTGAATTTTTCAAAGATTGATTATGCTGCTATAGAGCAAGTGGTTGGTTTGATGAATGTTCCTTGAGATTAATTGTGTGGGTTGGATCCAGTGTGAAAATTAATGAAACGTGGTCCTTGTTGGTGCTGAGGGTTGTAGCCTTCAGTCAGGGGTTGTAGCTCCCTTCCAGGTGAGGCTAGTAAACAAGATCAGGGGGTTGGTGCTCCCTTCCAGGAGAGGCTGGTAAACGAGAGCAGGGGGTTGGTGCTCCCTTCCAGGAAAGGCTGGTAAACGAGCGCAGGTGGGTGCCTGCATACTGGTATGAGTCTGCGCTAGTACATAAGTTGTAAGATGTTTTCTTTATAATAAAATATTGAAGGCTGAGCAACGGCAGCGGTGGTTTTCTCCTGACTTGGGTTTCCACCTAAAATCCTGGTGTTCTTGTGTGATGCTTATGTGTGATGGTTTATTCTGTTCTTACTGCACATATTTACTATTTATTGAACATATGATGAATGAATGATGGAATGATATAAGTGAAGAATTAATGGCATAATTATATCTCTGTGTATACACGAGTTTCATAAAGGGTATCCGCGTATATACGCGAGTCTGTTTCAGGAAAGTAGCGTATGGGTTTTAGAAGCAAGAAAAAGTAAAAGTTTTGAATATGCAGTAAATACTGATTCACCCCCCCCCCCCCCCTCTCAGTATTTTTCCCAACAATGCACCAATATAAGAAGCCTATAAGGTTATATACCAGCTCCATAAAGCCTAATTTCATAATAGTCTTCAAAAACAAACCAATCACCAAACTTAAAATTTGTTCCCAACAACAAGAACACCTGAGATTTTGGCAGAAAGCAGGGGGGATTGATTCCATTCAAAATATTATATGCAGTAGACATGAAATGACTAGAAAAATCAAACAAACCACCCTCATTCTGTTCTTTCCTCACTATGTTTTTTCTAGAATACTATTCACTACCTCTTCTTATTTGTATCCATTATATTTAACCCCAGATGCATGAATTCTTCAACATTTTTATATAAAAAGAAGTAAATAACAAGATAAGGAAACCTGAATGAACCCGTCAGAGATAAGCTCATGAGTCGAGAGTTGACATCTTCCTTCCAATAAGATGTAATATCTAACACCACTCCTGGCTTTATCATCATGGTGAACATTCCCAGAACTGATTTGTCTGTTGTACTGTCATCACCCTTTCCCAAAATTTTTGCAATGAACCTCAACACTGGTTTGACTTCTATATCAAAAACCTCCATGGGGAATTATTTTTTATCTGGTGCAAACTATTGTGTATCTTGCTTCAGAACAAAGATGAGTTGGTTAAACTCATGGCCTGCAAGACTGTCATAATAGACCATCAAGGAATCATTAGTGAATTGGACATACGACTCTGAATCAGGGTAACAAAGAGCTTGACGAATTAATCAGGTTGAGAATCGCAGAACATTTTCCAGGTTACATAACAGAAACTAGCTAATATACAAATTCGGGAAAAATGCGAGCTCTTGGGATGCATGCAAACAATACACCAGTTTTAACCATGGCGGTGTAAATTGGAGAAGTTTTATTATTTAGGCAGACCTGATGATAGAATGAAAGATGGTCTAGAGCACAAATAGTATCCTGGAGGTCCCTCTTAGTGTCCATGAGAGGAATGTGACTAGAATAACCTGAGAGGGATGGATGCTTGGCCATAGTTTTAGCTTGGGGTGACAATTAATTGACAAGGTGGCGGACAACAGAGAAAGACACAGCGCAGACACAACTTTCAAACACAAACTAACAACAATAAGATTAGAAAAATGAGAATTATTCTTAGATAGGTGGCATGGATTAAGAATTAAATGTTGATGAGATGTGCCAAATGACCGTTAAAAATACTCCAACATGGATCACATCTCTCAACAGTTGGCTACATACATCACTGCGAGAGGTCTCAAGGTACGGAGAGCTTGTCAGGTTCATGACCCCGCAGTGAATCTCGTCCATTGATCTGGATCGACCCTGTAGTCAACAGGGTCAACTACGGAGGCACTCTCTGCGTTAACCCGCATGCTGAAAGTGCCCATGGGTTGATGATTTTATTCCCTGTCTGTCAAATCGTTGGATCCTACTCCATAAGATGCTTAATTTTTAATCTGTGTGTTGGGACTCGCTTCCACAAAGCTTAAAGTATTATCTTTAAACTTAAATGAAATAAATATTACATTTTTATGTCAAATTATATGAACCTTTATACTTCAACATATATTTTGATAATTTTCTATTTTTTTTTTGTATTTTGAAAATTAAAAATAACAGAAAATGCAAATGATCCACAACAACTATCATAAATAAACTCCTGTTGGATTTCATTTTCATTCAAGAGAGAGGATACCCTTTCTTCTTGGTGATGAAAGGGATTGTCATGAAGGGCCTCTAAAATTTCCTCATCCATGAAATCATCATCTTCATAAAAATTCTCCAAGTATTCAATAAAACTCACAAAATGGTTACAACAGTCTTTGACCAGCAATAAGGAAGAATGGCATTCTTTATACATCTCATAAAATGCAACATGGAAATTAGCAAGAGAATGTAAGGAACCATTTGCCAGGCTTTCATACCAAGACCATCCTTTCCCTCTAAAGTAACCATAAACATCTTCATGATACAATCCTCAGGAAACTGAACCTTAAGTTTGTGCACATGCATATGGAATCTAACCATGTGAAGAGTAGCATTGTCTTTCTTTTCATATTTAAATACGGGAAGATAAGTTAGCCAATTGACCTTTGACATGGGATTTGGAAAACCAAGGATGTGAGACCGATTCATAGGGGCATACATGGCATTCATTATTGCAGTGGAACTCATCTTGGAAATTGACCAAGCTACTAATCTTCAAGCAGTCGAGTCACCTTACAATTGATTATTTTATGTGTGGAGTTGCCATAGCAGAAATATAGCAAATATGTGCCTAAGTGTTTGTTGTTGTCAGACCTTAGAACTAAAACAATGTCGTTCTTCCTAGGGAAAATGTACACCTTCATCCCTAGAAATGGCGCTAAAATGTTATCACCAAATTGAGTCATGTTGGGTTGTTTCAATGATCAACTTGGAGTAACTATTTCAAACCAACTTTTGACTGAATATTAACCTCTTCAGTCTGAGAGGGCTCTCTCAACTTATCAAAGGATTTACTCAATTAGGTCTTGAAACAGATGCCTAACTCTGTGAGTGTTTTAGCGTATGTGATTGTAGGTGAAAAATGAGGAAGATTCAACTACCATTGGGTTTATGGAGTCAGTAAAAGGAAATCAATGACAATCATTCCTACTTATGGAAGCTGAGGCTTTTTTTGTTTCAATGACAGAACAATATTAACACATGGGAATAATCAGTGACTTAATGCTAAAAGGAAGTCAGAGCATATATGATATGAATTCTGAGTAATTTAGCATCAATACTACTAGAATTAAGATATAAAAGAGACACATAAATCCATTGAAACACATCAAGAATATCAGGTAAATCAAGAAAAGTCATTGTCTGTCTATTATTGATATCAAAAATTACAATAGTAGTTGTGTCAAAAGCATTTTACACCCCCTTCTAACTCTAAAACTATCTCAGTTATAGAGTGAGGACTCATACAAATGATTTTCCACCTTTCCAGCTTTGAATTCCCACCTCAAAGAGCTAATTCAAACATGATTCCATTACTTCGAGACTTCCTAGGGATATTTCTATTTTGCAGAGTTTGAATACAAAAAGGACTCTTCTTTCATTAATAGTTCAACAAATCCATTTAATAACCCTTATCAACTACAACCAACTAATTTTCTGAGTGTACTGGAGTGTTTATGTGTCATTATGCCACGTTGATGCTGAGTTGGACCTCCTCTAAGTCGAATTTTACAATTTTTTCATAAATATGGTTAGCGAAAATTCTGAAAAATAGGCTTCAATGATGAGTGTATAATTGCCAAACCATGATATTGTTACAGAAACTGAGAGAGGTTTTTATATATGGGCCTATACTAAAGCAAAACCTCTTTCATATTTCCAAAATCCTTTTTCATTTGGTTAAAAATGAGACATGAAGTTGACTGCTAAAACAGTCATGTACATAAAATTTTGTAGCACTCATTTCGTAGCAAACTCCAAAATCCACCTTTTGCATAACCTTTTACCTTTATGACTGTTGGAGGATATTCCTTAGGGCTAATGAGCTAAATACAAATATTTTCCCTACTTTATCTCCATCAAATTTATTTTTGAAGCAAAAAGAATCTTACAAAAATTCTGCAGCGCATTTTGAGCTTTAAGCCTAGAAGGCGCTGCAAAAAGACCTAGTTTAACAACAGATTTTGAAATTTTCATTTCCACCTCCAATAATGTCCATGGCTGTGTGAGATGACAGGATGAAGCATTATAAGGAAAATTTGGTTTCAAAATAACTCTTATCCTCCTCAAGAAACAACTTTTTCACCTTCAGCAAGTTCATCTACCAATAAAAATGACTCCATTTTTCTGAAAAAATAGGGCCGAGAGATGAGCTCCTATCTCTCGCTTCTTGATATATTTTGCAAAACGGGAGAAGGTTTTGGTAAATCAGCTCATCTTGAAGAAAAAAATCTCTTGTTTTTTTGAAAAACATCTCCAGTTTTCAGGAAACTATCATTATAAAAACATGTCTAAAACAGGCAGAAAATGCACTCTCAAAATATATGCCCAAATACCTCTTCAAATATCCAAATTGGCAGAACCTGTGAGAAACGTGAAAGAGGTTAATGTTCCGTGATATGTGCTTGATAATTCCCTTTATATATTCTTGTAAAAGCTCATGCAACTAGCTTTGATGAATTCCTTCGCAACACTAGGGTCTTCCATGACCAAATTTAAGTCTATAGGTTCATACTTGACCACTGAACCTCCCTTTATTAATCTTCTTCTGCATGTCTATCTCTTTTAACACTGTGTTGGTATTCTTGAACTGTGACACTTGCAAGGAGAAAAAATTAATAGCAAGCTGCTTGCTATGAGACTAGACATTTCAAAGGTGATAATGGATTAATGCATGCAAATCTCTAATGAAAGATGACAGAGAATTGCTTGGGGCTAAGTTTTAAAAATGGAATTCGAATGTGGAAAGAATGATGACAAATGAGGGAGTGGAAAGCAATGATGGGTGGTATTTATGCTTTTGCATGCTTGGATGATTATGAAAATCAATTGTATGACCTCACCTTTACCCTAAACCATTAAATACTTGGCAGGTCATCATCCCATTCATTTTTGCAGAAAAACATGATTCTGCAACGTTCTTAGTTATAAATTTGGCAGATTTGCTATAGAATGATCAGGTGATTCTGCAGTGAAAATCCTCTGTTTTGCATAGAATTCGATGCGGAATTAGGAAAATCATACATGTGGCTAAAAACGAATTTTAAACCAATACATGTGAACCTAAAGTGAAACTTGATAGATATGACTGAGATGACATGACTAATGAAGTTTTTTGGACTTAGGATAAATACCATTTCATGAATTTTTCATCAATTTCATGAATCAAACTTATGAGACAAAATGAAACCTAGATGAGTGACCCTATCAATCATAAATTAAAAATTTATGTGTGATAACACTTCCTATGGTTTAACCAAAGCTTCCTCTTTTATCGATCTCTTTTAATTTCCATGCCCAAAATATACTTTGCAGCACCAAGATCCTTCATGTCGAATTTGGAGAACAATTGAGTCTTAAAATCCTAGATAATTTCTTTGTCATTCCAAACCAGCAACATATCATCCACATAAAAGACCAAATGAATAACACTCTCACCAATTAATTTAACATACACATAGAGATCCTCTTTTATTTTGGTGAAGTCAAGTCCTCATATACATGTATCAAATCTCTGATACCACATCCTTGGTGAATTTTTTAACCCATACAGAGAATTTTTTAACCTACATACTAGTTCTTTCTTACCCTTCACTGCAAATACTTTAGGTTGCTTCAAGTAGATCTCCTCTTCCATATCCCCTTGAAGAAATGATGTCTTCACATCCATCTATTCTACCTCAAAATAAAATACAACAACAATAGATAACAGTAATCTAATATAAGTAACCTTCGCAATAATAAAAAAAATACCACCAAAATCAATTCTCGGCACATGGGAATAACCTTTTTCTACCAATTGAACTTTGTATTTCTCCATCTTTCCCTTTGCATTCATCTTCTTCTTAAACGCCCATTTTCTTCCAATGGGCTTCCTTCTAGTCGACAACTCCACCAGATCCCATGCCTAATTTTTGTGCAACGATGCCATTTCATCAACCATGGCCTCATTCTAGAGTCTTCCATCCTCTGAATCCATTGCCTCCCTAACAAAATTGGGATCATCATCATTGATAGATAAAGAAAAATTTTAACAGAAAGCAGATGGAAAATACTTTTTTGGTTGCCTTCTTTCTCGAAATGATCTTCTCATAACTAGAGCTTGTGGCTCTTCCTCTTCTGAATCTTTTTTTTCTGTAGAGTCTGATTCTTCCTCCTTTAGCTAAAACTCTATATTCTTAGGTTCCTATGGTAGGACTTCATATTGAACATATTTCACCTCTCTAAACACCACATCTTGGTTGTACACAACCTTCCTTATTTCTAGGTTCAAAAGTTTATAACCTCTTAAGCCATCCTTATAGCCAATAAATATGCACCTTTCAGTTTTATTATCCAACTTGTTCCCATTCTCCTTTGGAACATGTACATATGCATCACATCCAAATACCCTCATATGAGAAAGAGAGGGTTTCTTACTAGTGTTGAAAATGTAACTAGGTCGGTCATCATGTTGACTATGTAATTATGTACTTATGTAAAGAAGAAATAAAAAATAATAAGATGTATTTAAGATTCATTTTCATGAAGGATCCAATCATCAAATATACTCCAAGCTCTTGGAAAAATATTGTGAAGAGATGACTCCCTAAAGATGCAAGAAGATAATCTTATAAACGTTGGATTAACTATCCTTCATGTCGGCCTATAATAAACTATGAAGTCGGCCCTCTATTTTGCTGATTGGTCGGCCTAAAGAAAGCTAGACTATCTCTATAAATACCTTCTCTCTGGCTCATTTGAGGAGTGTGTTTTTTGGTCATCCAAGAGACAGTTTGCGGATTCAGTGCAGAATTGATATATGAATTACATATCGATTTAAGGAATGCGGATCAATCTAAAATGAAAGGTACAAGTTACGGAAAGGACAGGAAGACAAAGAATACAAATAGGCACATCAAGGGACAGACTGCGGATAGGTAAAAGCAAGGGACATATTTGTGGATTGATGAAGCTAGTTTACTAACAGGTGCAGAAGAATATAGTGTGGATATTTACAAGGATGCAGTGCAGATATCGTAAAGGTTATAATGAATTCTGAAGTGTAATGTAAGGAAGGTAAATCTATGATTTACCTTCCTACAATAAAAGTGCTACTTCTACGTAAATATTTGTGTCCTTTGCATTTTGATAATTGACTTGATGAAAGATTAACTAAGAGAATACATAAGCTACACAAGCAAGCTCACAAGTAATTATCAAGAAGAGAACTTGTATTAACCGTAACCCCTCCAAATTCTCAACATGGTTTCAGAGCTATGGTAAAAGAAGATCACCTTATTGGCAAGAAGTTTTTGGAATTAGATAAAAGTTACTGTTTGAGATCAAATTCAGAGAAAAGAAGTTTGGTGCTACTACAAAGAAGAATTTGGGTGCTATTACAGAGATACAAGCTCGGTGGTATTGATACAAGGTTGGTGCAATTGCAGAGATACATGTTCGATGCAATTTCGGTGATACAAGTTCAGTGCAAATTCATAAAACAAGTTCGATGCAATTTCAGAATAGAAAAGAGTTCTATATATCTCAAAGATCAAGTTTGATATCTCAGAGATCAAGTTAGATATCTTAGAGAGGGATTTCATAATACTATTTTATAAGGAAGTATTATATAACTACAAACTGAGATATTCAAGCTGTCACAAAATTGTAGTGTAAAACATTTTCTATATTTCCATCAAATTAATATAGGATCAAGTCATATCTATATTGCCACCTCATGACTAAAGGAACAAAGATACGTATATATTGACACCGCAATCTTGGAGAGCTCACAGTGCAATCACAAAAATATAGTGTTGTCTTAAAAGAACGATTTTAGTACAAAAAAAAATGACCTTGGTTTCATGGCAGATATAGAAAAAGACATAAATAACCAAAATAAGGCTTTATCATCATTACAACAAAGATCTAATCCATACCCTTGAAGAAGATAATTCAAATAGAAAGCACTAACACATATTTTCTCAACCACCATCGAAGAAATCAAGCTAAAGACTTTATCTTCACTTATCAAGTAAGTATCCTTCATTCTATAATAAAAATTTGGTTAAATGACTTTTTTCTTGTAGGGAGATCTATTAGCTAGTTGGGTTACCATGAATCCTTGCATGGGTAGGATAGTCACAGTCCTCGAAGAAACTAAAGTCATGAAAATTCTATGAAGGTTTTTTGTTTAGCCACTTCATACATCAAGGAAAAGAGCACCCAAGATAAAAAATCGAGGATATTTACAAAGATGGAAGGGGACTAAGTCAAAAGAGTATTTGAAAGGAAATTTTCTTAAGACATAAGTGCAGATGGGGGACTCGGTGTATAGAATAGCCTAACATGAAAGTTGCGTTTAGCATAGCGGAAACACAAAGAAATCAAGCATTAGCATGGAATTCCATTGGCATCAAAAGAAGGCAGAAGGATAGGAATTTTTACCCCCAGAGAAGGTGACGTCACTTAGTGGCAGACTAATTGCAAGCATTCCATGGGGTGCTAGAATGGAGCACAAGGCCCTTATGAACCCTTCCATAATTATAAGTGGTCCCATAAAGAAGGACATCTGGCATAAGTAAGTAAAGGTAAGGTAAGTCTAGGGAGGGCGGTATGAAGCTGGTACTTGCTTTAACACGACACATGGCTCTCACCCACCCAGCTCCTAATAGCCAATAACCTTTTGCCACGTGTCCCATTGTCGACGTCCTTATGACATCAGCCCTACAGTTGTCACCATCGCCTCATATTCCACAAAAATCGGTCTAATATAATCTCGTTTACTCCCAGACCAGGTAAAATAATTTTTTATGGGTCTGTCATGCAGCAAAGGTTAAATCTCCAGTGCTAGGTCATTTTCAACCCCACGTCACTTTCCCCTCAGGCTTCCTCATTGTTCGCAAGTATTTATTCATTCCTTCTTAGCACCATTTTCCTTCTGTTTTTTCTGTTCAAATGGTCATGGGGAAAACAAAGTCTAGAAATTCTAAGCCTGAAACCCCACAAGCCCGTGAGGTCAAGGTTGTCCCTAGACCTAAACCCCTTATCGACACCCATGCGCGAATTCATGACCCATTCTACCCTTTCAGTGTAACCCGCATCAAACCTGAGCTGTTCTAATGTCATTTAAAGGGTCAAGACAGGTTCAGATTCAATGAGTCGGGCTTGTATTACCAAGTCGCCCCAACTACATACCCAGTTCCCGAATTCATTTGTTGGCTCAGTGAAGCTTATGACAAGTGCACGAACTTGTTCTTGTCTACTCAAGGCAATAAGATTTTCCACATATTGCCCGAACTCATAAAGAAAGCCCTTAGTTTTCCTCACAGTCAAAATTATGTTGAGTTCTCTGAGGTTTCTCTTTCCTGTCAATTCTCAAATTTACCCTGGGAGAAACAAAGCGACTTCCTCAGCCTCCTCTCAGATTCTCGCCTAACAACTCTCCCGCCTTCGGACGTTGTTGCCTTGTCCACTTTCAGGGATAATCTAAAACCGGTCCTAGCTCTTATTTCAAGATTGTTAGGGCTTCAGGAGGTCAAAAAGGTGTCAAAAGAATGTGTAGCTCTTCTATGGATCATGATGCAAAAGGGTACGCTTTTAAATATTCTCGTTTTCCTAGATTTGGCTATTCAAACCCAGTTTCAAGAATTCCCTTCTATTGGGTCTTTCAGGTTTTTTTCTTTAGTGTTTTACTTGTTCTTATTTGGGCATGGTGATAAGTTTGAGAGCCTAGGCCTAGAGAAAATATTGAGGAAAAATGCCCAGCAAAGAACCGTCTTTGAGTAGAACGTCTCAGTTCTTCAGCAGCCTGGGGGGAAGGGGTATACTAGGTTCTTAAATGATTTCATGTCCATAGCCTATGCCATAATACAAGAAAGTCCTATGCCTATAATATTTCCTAAATAGAAGGATTGGTTGCAGTTTGATGAAGAAGATAGCACAGGGGACTGGTACCTGTATGATGATTACACTGAGATCAGGGTCTATGGCACGGAAGTACCTCCCTACCGCTTGCTGGTGTTTCCAACCATGCGATTTTTTTCCCTCGAATTTATTCGACAAACCTTGAAGGCTAACGAGATCCACTTTGTGCCTACGAAGAAAGGATATATTTTCAAATTCCCAACTTTTGTTGGCCCCTTCACCATAAATTCGAGGCATGCCCTCTCCACTGTGGAAATATTACTGCAAGGGATGGACCTTCTACAGGGAAAATTCCGGCTCTATGACCCGAAAGGAGTCCTTTCCAATAGGAAGAGAAAAATAAAGTCAACTGATTATGTACATGAGACTAGGCCCTTTATTGAGTGGAGAGCTAACCTTGATACATGGCCTTTGGATGCACAGATGGAGGCTGAGTCTTCAGCTGCAGAAGGGAAGGGCGACAATGCGTCCGAGGAAACAGAAAAAAAGGGACAAGTAGATGACTTAGATGTCTCAGGAAGTCAAAAAGGTATGAACATTCATGAGGGAGCACATCCCCATAAGAAACAGAGGACTGAAGGGCCAGAGGATGTATGGGAGGAGCCATCTCAGGAAGATTTTCCTCGTTTTGGAGTTACTGATAAAAAGAAGGTATTCTTCTTGATTACTTTCAATGATGCTTCCTTGTCAGGCCCTTCTGGGCTTTCGTAGGCAATTTCAGTTAATAGAGCAAAAGTAAGGGAGGAGATAAATAACAAGAACAGGACCACATGAGAAAAGCAAAGGGCTGAAGTGGCTGGGACCTGACTCACCACTACACTAGACATGGACAAGGAACAACTCATATTATCTATTCAATAGGCAGTGTTGCAGCCCTCAGCCGACGGGAGTCACTACTGAGCACTAGATATCACCTTGAACCTGGCCAATATTCCCTTCCTGGATAAGTTGGGCTTACACAAATGCGTCGGAGACATGTTGCGAGACGAGATAGTGAAACTCGCACTGGCTTTGACGAAACTTGAGGAGAGGCATAGCTCGGTATTAGAAAAAAAGAAGAGGGAGAAATCTAGTGCCAAAGACATCAATAACAAGCTAGAAACCCTTAAGAAAGCAATAAGGGACAAAGGAGCTGACAAGAATGTAGTTCGGAAAAACCTTATCACTGATCTGGAAGCGAAGAATTCTAAGCTGAATCGGAAAGTAAATATACCCAGCGGGGAGCATGTGAAAACAAATGAATTGGTCCAGGTGCAAAAGGAAAAATCGGCTCTATCCGATACACTTGCTAAAGAGCAAGAGGAAAAGGCCAAAAAGATCATGAAGATTGTGGACCTGAAACAGAGATTGTCCGATCTGCAGGGAAAATGGGATCAACACATATGCATAGCCCCATCATCTGGCGAGCCTGGAACGACTCCAGAGAAACTCACCAAAGCCCTATCTGACTTCAAGGTAGAAGAGAGAGAAACTCACACAGCCCGTAAAAAATTGAAAGAGATGGAAACTGCACTGGCAGCGAATCAGAAGTTGGTAATGTCTATGTAGAACGAGGTCGAGAAGTTACAAAGAGAAAAACAGGCATAGGACAAATCTATCAAATACTTGACTGCTTGAATGAAGGGTAACATGACACTCATGTAAGCCAAACGTCTAATTTAGACTGATATAATAGCAGAGGTCCAGCTACATTGGAACTACCTCACCCTGATGGACGATAAGAAACTTACAGTTCGCTTATTTGAAGTACAGTTGCAGGAATGGCGTGGGGAAGGAGAAGCAAAGGCTGCAATGGCTAACAGGTATATTCAGTAGCTAAATGAACTGGGCCCAAAGGAATTGCGCATGCAAGGAATCATTGATCGTTTCAGAAGGGTAATGGAGATTATAAGAGTATTCTAGAAGGAGACCGTTCGCGTGAACACGTTGGGTTGTTTCAAACTACTCTCAATCGGAGTCGAACAGTTTGACCGAGAGTGGAATAAGTTAGTGGAGGTAGGCCTCCCATCATGTTGGCACCCAGAAACATCTTAATTCTCCAAGCTAACGGCTTATGAACAAAAATTACAGACATCATGAACAATGCCAACTTACCTCTGGAAAATATTGCCCATCTAAAGGTAGATATGATAATAGCCACTCTAAGCAAAGAATTCTTCCTCCTCTGCCAGGTCAAAAAATTCTTAGCCATCTGAGTAGACTATATCGAGCTCACAGATATTCAGGCCTTGGTTGAAACATTTTCCACCATGCCATCTCTAGGAGAGAGCGTGCGGTAGAAATGCGAAGAATACGCCAGCACTCCGGTATCGTCATCTTCTCATCAGTCGCTACCTCCCTCTGGTCGTAAAATAGGGTCATCCTCGTCATCATCTCAGCCACATCCATAGCCATCAAGCACTCCTCATCGCCATAACAAATGAAACTCATGATTTAGCCCACCTAGCCTATTTAATTTTATTTTTATGAATTGTAAAACTGGGTGAAATCTTGATTTCACCCTATGCACTCTTTATTTTTCATTTACTATTATGTTTTAGTTAGGGCCTTTGTCAGGCTAGGTTGTATGTGATGAGAGGTCGTTTTTCCTCATCACCATTTTTGGTTTTTGATTGAGACCACGAATAGAAAATATCTTCAGGGAATATTTTGTTTTGAAAATATCTTATCTTGAAGCTCATCTAAAAATCTATAAAAGATGGAATGAAGGACCAAGAAAAGGTTCCAAATTTTCAAGAGAAGAAATTGTTAACTTTGAATTCTCTCTTTTTTGTAAATTTTAAGATCCTCTCATAGTGAGTATCTGAAGATCCCTTTCGGGAAAGGAAATGAAGCTAATCTGTTGTTGTGATGGATTCCAACTGAGATTATTGAACAATATGTATTTTCTTAGCAGTGTTTAAATTTAATGTTCATTTTTCTCTCATCATTCCCTTGTTATCGTAGCTTTCGGAATGCAAAGTTTCAAACGGGTTGATGTGAATTTATCCTAAATGATACTCATGTCTTCTGTTCTGTAACATTTTAAATATGGCTCAAGGTGTGATTTCTGTTTCAAATTCTACTCACAGTTCACTGTTCTTCTAATGTTAGTGGAGGGTGGATTCTTATGTTTGTATAAGCCTAACTTACTCTGATACTTTCCTCATTTTATTACATTTTGTCTCATACCCATTTATTCTTGTAACTGTTCACTGATTTCACATTCGGCCCAGCTCACAACAATTCACTTTCAAGACTGCTTTGGATTCATTCTTCGAGACTCTTAATCTATACAGCTAGATGTCGTTCTTGTCAATATTTTGTCTCTGATATCTTGGAACAATATCAAAAATTTAACGATCATTCCATAACAAGAGGTTCCTTCCTATCAGCATGCAAAATACCTTTTAATCATCTTGTCTTTAAGATGTCTTAGGCACTGGTATTTAACAACTCAAGGCTGTCTCTAGGAGTTACAACATCTTTTTGGCGCCGCTGTCGGGGATTCGAAGTTGAAAATATTTTCTTTGGGACATGACAATCAAATTCACCCTTCAAATCAGGTGATCACAAAGGGTTGAGAGTTGTAGATCCCTCACCTTAGCGATCCACTGCTCTCTAAAGTAAAATTCATTCATAATCTTGGCTTATCACAAGCCACATCTAAGGTCAGATACCTCCCAGTTGAGAACGCCCTCAGTTTCCGACCCTGAAAAAATCATATTCAAAATAATTTGGAAAGAGAAACAACCAGCTCATACTGATATACCCAGATTCTCACTAGAAAACTCCCCGTCCTCTTCTCAGCAAGCTCAAGTCTAAGGCCCCAGTTCCACCACCCGAGTGCTTGAATACCCTCTAGATAACCTTGTTCTAAATCATTTTGAGATAAAAGACAAATCAGAGTTAGTAAATACATCTGGGGTCCCCTTGCATCCTACTCCCGAAGCTGAAGAGATCCAATAGGTTACCATCCCCCAGATCTTGCTTACACAGATAAATTTTCAAGCCACCTCTTAGCACATACCTGTCATCATTCATCAAAACCCTCTACAAAATCCACCACCTCTCATGGTTGTCCCCGGATTTCTGCTAAACAAATATGCTCCTCTGGCACTACTCCAAGTTATAAATGACATGCCTCAAGAATATATGAAGCTCTTGCCTCGGTTCATCAGGGAAGTCAATAGTTCTACTCAAAATCATATTGAATATTTTTGTGCTTTCACTGAGAATTTTAATGTGGAACACCTAGAGGTATTTTTAAGGCTATTCGTCTAGTCTTTGGATGGGGAGGCTCCAAAGTGGTTCAAAAATCTGAATGACCACACCATCACCACTTGGGAGGAGATGGAGAATGCCTTCACATGAAATTTGGGGGAGAAGAGAGATCATTGCTATATTCTTACAGAATTCAATGCCTTGAGGAAGAGACATAATGATGATGTGACTGAATTTATCAAGAGATTCAACAAGTTGTATAATAACCTGCCTACTGATATGAAACCTCCTCAGACAGCGACCAAGGTAGTCTTTGTGGGAGCTTTTGAATCAGATTTTGGTTTCACTTTAAGGGAAATAAAATCCACATCATAGGATCAGGCCCAGTCTGATGCATTAGAAGTAGAAGCAAACTTCACTTCTATGGGGAAATAAAAAGGGAGGATAGACCATGATTTCAGATGAAAAGGTAAAGAAGAGGCTTCTTCTTCAAATCAAGAAAGGAAAGCGGAAGATTATAAGATTGAAGAAATGAATAAGATGATAAAAAATCTCTCAAATAAGTTGGTGAAACTAAAGTTGGAAGCTAAGAATGCCACTTCTCGGTCGACTCAGGCTGCCCCTAACAGGGGATATAATCCACAGTATCGAAAGTTGTCCCTGTAGATACTACAAAGAGACAGGAAAGAACAACAAGATCATATATAGCCTCCTCTCTATTTGGAAGGACAAATGGAAGGCCCTACTGAAGATGTTCCTAACGGGCAAGATGATCATTATCTTGCTTATTGAGAAGGTGAAGAGGTAGAGCTTACTCTACGGGAAGATGAAGAAGAGAAAGTAAACTCCACAGAAGATCCAGACATCGATGACTATTGCAGATAGTTTGTGGACTTCATGCAAGCTCAGTTCCACAAGAAGTACGATCTTCGATCTTCTAGAAAGAGGACCCGGACACAGGATCATGATGAAGAGCCACCTTCAAAAGAGCCAGTCCCCCAGAAAGTTGATGGCAAAGGTAAGAAGCATGTAGAAGGGCCCTCGCATCAGAAAGCTACCACTCCCTCTTCATTTAAGTCAGTCCCCGAACCTCTTGCAAATACTAAAGATAATTCAGTCGTCATGAAGCCACCTGTCCTCCCTAAAGAGCAACCCAAAGAAGTCATCCCAGAAAATAATCCTGTTATTTTTAACCTCCAAAAAGAATTAGAGAAAGTGAAAATCCCTGTCCCCTTAGTCGAGCTTTAGAAGCAGCCTCCTTACAAAGCTCAGGTATCTCGATTTATGCTCCCTCATGAAGTAGCCCCTCCTCTAGAGAGTCTTAATATTTAGGAAGAAAGAACGATGGTAGTATTTGGCCCACATGTGGAAGAGTTGGACTCAGCAACCCCACCGTTTTATGTATCCCTGGTCATTCATGATCTACTGTTTCACAATTCCATGTTGGACTCAAGGGCCTCGCACAACATATTGCCTTTTTCAGTCATGGAGAAATTAGGATTACAAATTACTCGCCCATACAAAGACCTTTATTCCTTTGATTCCAAAAGAGTCAAATTTTTGGGAATGATTAGGGACTTTGTGGTGAAATTGGCTCAGATCCCCGCTAAGAGTGTTGTCATGGACATCGTGGTTGCTGATATTCTAGCCTGGTTTGGGATGTTGCTGTCCAGGTCATGGGGGACTAATATAGGTGGGTTGATTAAGCTTGACCTCACTTATGCTATCATCCCGGTATTCGACGAACAAGAAAGGATGTTATACCGAGAATCCAAATTTGTGAAGATGGTGACCAGAGCTGATGGCTCAGTCAATTCCCCAGTATACAGTAAGGAAGGAGATTTTTCCTATCTAATGCTTGAGGAGGATGGATATTTTTTACAGGAACTATAATTCAGTCCTTTGAGGCTGGAACAGTTTGCAAGTAATGAAGAGAGGGGCACATGGACTCTCCATTTTGATGGGGAAAATTCTGTAGAAATTAGCTGAATAAATCACTTATTCAATGGAGATTAACCCGATTACACATCAATTTCGAATTGCATGCATAACACATAATCTCTTCTACGATTAATTGTCACATGCGGAAATAACAGAAGCAATCTCACATCAAATCAATCACACATTAACTCAGTATGTATGGGGAAAGCCTATAGCTGAAAACCCCGCAGCTATTGTGTATATTATAATGGAGAAATCATGTAACCAACAAAGTACAATAATCCTCACAAGTACTCAGTACTTTCTCATAAAGTCACACACAATCTAACTCAGTTTTGAACAAGTCTCAGGTTCAAAACTCACTGCTGACTGCCTTGCCTCTATTGCGCAATCATGGCCTGTATATGAAGAGGTTCAAGGTTCGAATCCCCTTGCCTTGACTGCGCAATTGTCATGGAAAATTCCTCCAAGTGTAATGCAAATCCCATGCAAAACAATCTACCAACTGATAGCTTTACTCACCCTTTCATCTACCTCTTCCACTGGTCTCCACTGAACTGATCATGCACTGTAGTGAACTGAAGTGTTCTTGAGTTGACTAATGAGTTAATATTTAGTAAATTAAATATTATTTAATTTACTCCACTCATATCTAGTTGATTAGTTAGTGTTGACGGGAAAATATGTCCGGCCAACAGTAGGGGATCTCCCCGGTAGAAAGTCCCAATTAGACTTTGAACCGTTTGGAGTAGGGATCCCGTCCGGGGTGTGGGTCCGGCTACCACTTAAATGACTATCTCTTGGGTTTCGAGCAACCTGATTGAAACTGCAAACATACACTTATTAACACGATATAGAATACATGACTGATGAATAGAACCGATATATGACACTGTGCATAGCAAGGTAATAGACAGCATGCATAAACTCAGGAAATGTCGTTAGCAACACATCTATAAGGTATGCATGCAAGATAATCTGACCGCCAAAGAAACAATCCTTTGTGGTAAGAATATCCCTTAACTTTTCGAAGGATATAACGAGATGCTAATAAAATAGTTCATTAACATTCATCATGAAGTAAATAATAACTTGAGCATCATCAACACAATCACAGATAACTATGGTGCATGAATGACACCATTAATGACACAGATTCATTAATCAAAAGATATTCTGAAGCTACATGCAGAATACACACAATGTTGTCACGGCTAAACACATCATCCAATCAAAGGGGTTTTAACATGTATTGTATTTTATATATCAAGAGTATGCTTCTTCAGCTACAATGCAATAATGCCTTTCAGTCCACAAAAGAGCAGCCTTTAACAATGCTTCCCACTGGGGTATTTATAGATTCAACAGCCGCACTTATGGCCTTCCGACGGTTCAACTTCCCGACGGTTCAACTTCCTGTTTGTACAAATTGCGACCTGCGACCTGGTCGCAAATGCGACCTGCGACCTGGTCGAAATTGCGACCTGCGACCTGGTCGCAAATGTGACCTGCGACCCAGCGTTTGCAACTTATGGAGGTGGTCGCGCAATCGAGGTTCCCGGAGCGTCGACTTTCTTGCCTTTGATGAAGTCTTTCCAAGTTTGGTAATCCGCCGTTATAGGAGCGACAAGAGGGCTTTCCTCTTTTATCTGAAGCATACATTCTAGAGCATTCGGCACCAGAGTCTCCTTCTTCTGAGAGATCATCATTGAGAGAGAAGCAAGCTTGGTGTAGATTTGCACTGGGGTGACAAGCAACCGGTTCAGGTTCTCTTGTGATGCTTCGAATTCCGGTGCGGCGGCAGCTTGTCTTACTGGCTGCAGAAAAGACTGAATTTCCTGCTCCACCTGTTCCCAGCCTTTAGTTTCATTTAGTGCCCCTAATGATGGAATGTGATGAAGAGCGTTCATGGAGTCGATACCACTGATTAGGTGATTATACGCAGACACTACTTTATCCAGATCTTTGGACAGCTTGTCTTTGGATTGCATACTCATCCGAATTTGCACTTTGTCATCTTGCGTATGACTCCAATCCTTTCGAGGCACGTGTTCGGGAGCTTGCTGATACTGAGATGTCCAATTCATCATTTTGTCCAAGGCTGTCGAGGCTTCCTTGAGTTGTTCGTGTTTCTGCTTGGTTTCTTCCCGTGCCTCTGCCAATGGGGCCACTGTTTGTTTCAGGGTGAACATTTCCTGGTATACTTGCCTCATTGTCATCTCCAACACATCACATTCCTTCTTGACTGCCAGTGGGACCTCATTCACTTGAGCGGGCCTACCCTGGAGCTGGAGCATCTCATTTTCTAGCCTTGATTTCTCCTGCTCTGCCGCTTTTAGCCGGTTCTGTAAAGAAATAATCTCTCTGCTCATCCTCGTGACATTTTCTTCTGTGGCTGCGGCAAAAGCGGTGCCTGCTGACGCTATCATAACCGGATTTGTCCTTGTGTCTGGGACAATGTCCTTTCCGGTGGAGACTGTGGAGATGGCAGGATAGCCTGACGTCAAGGATTTCCTCTTCTCTTGTCGTATCTTGAAAGAGAATTGGTCAAAGGTTAATCTGGTCAAGTCGAAGACTTCTTCTTCTTGCTCCCCCAGAAAGTCATCAACATTGAGGTTACTTCCTGCGCCACCTGCAGGGATATTCAGGGAAGATAGATCGATGTCATCTATTAGTTCGTCTTCTACATCCTGCGTTTGACCCTTTTCTTTCTCCTTTTGCTGGCGCTCTGCTTCCGCCTTGTCATGCTCTTCCTTCTTCCGGCGTTCTGCCTCTGCCTCTGCTTCCTTTTCCTGTTTCCTCTTTGCTGCGGCGGCTTGTTCTGCCTTTTTCTGATGATCGACTTTATCGAGCTCTTCTTTCAGTGCCCGTTCTGCTGCCGCTTGTGCCTCCTTTTCCCGTCTTTCTTTCTCCTCCTCTTTCTTCCTTTTTCGTTCTGTTCTGGCGTCTTTCTTTCGTTTCTCTTCATCTTCCTTCCTCTTCTTTTCCTCTTCCAGTTTGGCCTGGGCTTCTGCTTCCCTTTGCTGATCTGCGGTGTCAGGTCCTGCTCCGGTCTGTGTTCTTTTATCTTTGGAGGAGGAAGAACCTCCAATGTTCTGATACTCTGCTCCTTCTCGGTCAGGGTCGATTCCTGGTGCGAGATGCCGGCTTGCGTTATACCAATTTCTTCTCTCATCCTCATCCGGGCACTCGACGTGTTGATAACTCCATCTGAAATTGGCCCTTTTACAATGTTCGGGAACTATCCCGACTGGATCGTAATTTCGGCGGTCCAGATTTCTGAAGTGATAGCTTTTCACCTCTTCCCCTTCACGCGCTACTTCTCTGGAGTCTTTGACCGTATAGGAACCAATGGTGAGAGGTAGAGCAAGCAGAGCAAGTTGCTCTTTTTCTTCTCACAAGGACGCAGAGAAACCTGTTGTCATCCGAAACATACCTTCGTATGCGGAGCACCTTGCTTCCGCAACAAACTTAGGCAGAGAGCGTGTGGTGCTTTAAACAGCCAAATACTCCTGATGATTGGGGACCAACAATGGGAACTGGCAGGCACCGGACCTAGTGTCGATTTCGCCAAGACATGGTGGGCATTCGACCAAATTTCCCGTAGAGGGCGGGCATGAATATGTGAGAGATTTGCTCGATGTCCGGCTTGTACCTAGAGTCCCAGAACACCCTGGTCTGCCAATGTATTGCCTGGGTCTTTTCGGGGTCCCAATTATGTGGCCATCCCTCAACATGCATCTGGGCACAGACAGCATCTAATAGATACGAAGCCATGTAGAATTCTGATGGCGCTCCTTCATCTGGGGCTAAAGCTGAAGCCAAGTTTGTGTGCATGGAGCCCATTAATATTCTCGCTCAATTGAATCGAGTGCCGTGGACTGTTACGTGTTCTATGATGGTTGCCCATGTTCCATTGAAGGTGGTGGCATCCGAACGTCCGTATATCCTGCACAGCATGGCGGCCACTAGCTTATAGACTTTCCTCAGACCGGCCACCGGCACTTCGGTCTCGATCTTAATTTGTCTCGGTTCGCCCACCATCTTTCCGATCGTGTCAACCATCAGAATTTCATTTGTAGCGAAATCCATCTTGGGGTGAATTTTACCTCTTTGGGTAGGGGAGTAGTAGACCCGTGTTTCAACTTTCCACTGTCACGAAAGCTTTCCCCGCACCATCCCCACGCGTCGATCCGTTTTACGATCCAGCCTTAAAACATTTTTAAAAAGGCGAAAGATGACGTAGGCCCGTACCAGGCAAATCGATTTTTTTTGACTTTCAGATATATTTCACGGTCCGGGAGATCTTCTGGTAACTCCTCTGCTGTCATGGCGAACTCATGGTATACCTCATACCACCTGAGGCTATCATCCTTTGCGAAGGTGCAAAGGGTGTCTCTGTATATTGGCGGCGGAGATATTTGTATGTCTGCGTCTGATTCTTCCTCCACCACCTGCCTGCTTCTCCTTTGGGATACCCGGGGTGCCATATTGCTAGAGTCGGAGGGGACTGGTACTGTGTCTGCTCTGAATTCACCTGCTGCATTTAGAACAGAATCACAGGATAAGAAAGACATGATGATAATGGCTAAACAGAGTTTGAACATGCAAATATAATTTACTGTTCTCTGGGAGTCGCTGGGTCGCTGCTCTACAAAAGGACTCACCCGCAACCTCGCGACCTTGCGACTAGGTCGCAGGGTCGCAGAGTCGCTGAGTGGGACTTTTGCGACCTTGCGACCTTGCGACCTGGTCGCTAGGTCGCAGGTCGCATTTGCGTTTTGCGCGCGCGCGACCTTGCGGCTAAGTGTTTACTAATGGGAAAAAACTGCGGTCTGAAAGGTCCAGAATTTACCATAAGGCATAGCCATGAGGATTTAGGCAAGGGGCGGGCGACCTTGGGGTTTTTTGAGGGAAACACAATGACAGCAACAATCCAAAGAAAAACCCCCATCCTTCTTAGTAAATAAATAAGACCGTGGGGAGGCTCAAAAATGGCAAGAAATGTTTATGCAGGAAACATAGGGAGGAAAAAGAGGCAACTTACCCGGAAGAAAACGCGCCAGTCAACCTGTCAGAGCAACTCCGCGGTTTTCGCTGAGAGTCACAAATGTGAGCTAGCGACCCGACCTTATATAAAAGGTCACACGTGTGGATGTTTAATGCGGTCGCAAGTTGCAAGTTTGCGACCTTGCGACCTTGCGACCTACAGGTCGCTGGGTCGCAAGGTCGCTGGGTCGCAAATTTCTTTAAAACTTCACTTCGCGACCTTGCGACCTTGTGACCCCAAGGTCGCTAGGTCGCAAGGTCGCAAATTGTTGAAATTCTGACTCTTGCTACCTGTGCGACCTGTGCGACCTTAGGGTCGCAGGGTCGCATAGGTCGCCTAGGTCACAAATAATGCATATGCGACTTAGCGACTTGCCTTTAGAACTTTACTTGGTCTCTTTTCCTTTTAGTTTTAAGGGGGGCTCCAAAAATTTTGAAGTGTGTGTTATGATTTTATGTATTTTTTGGAGGGTGTTGTAGGAGCTACAACAAATGGCGATTCACTGGATGAATTCAGAGTCTCTGCTGATGAAGGGTCAATGAGGGAGGAGGGAGGGGATCTAGTACTTGCTTGTTCTTTTTACCTCAGAGTTTACACTTTCCTTCCTTTGCCACCCTGCGTAGTCACCTGCTCCTTTTGGCTTGTTGGGTGTAGATCAACCGAATTTTAATTCCTCATGCTTCAGGATCGAGAGGGTTGGGGAAACCTTTGACAACTGCAGGGTCCGGTACAATTATTTCGTCCTCATGGTGTTGCTCCGCTGCCAGCGAACCTCTCGGCTCCGGCGGAGTCACTGCCTAAGGAGTCGTGAACGTTGCTCCGCTGCCAGCGAGCCTGGTCAGTACCCCGGCGGAGTCATTACAACACCTCTCTGCGCAGGAAGCCTTTCTCAAACCTTTACCCTTTATTCGCGTGCGATTGCACTTATTTGAGAATGTGCCTGTGGCACTTATTTAGATGGGAAATATTTTGCCTGGGCGGTTGAGGGATCCCGACTTATTTTGCTTGCAGAGAGGTTGCCCCTGGTCTCATATGAGGACTCGGGTTTTTCCCGGATGACCTGCAATTCTCTTGAGTTATCCCTGTTCCCTCACGATCCGGTTGCGTCTACGCAAGACCTTTTTCTACCTGCACCCTTTAAGTTGCTAGGTGGTTCCTTACGCTTGAAGACTCTGGCAAGACCGTGTATTATCCTTAGGTGCCCATTACAAGCGAGTTTCGACTGCCCCGTGCTTTGCGGGAAGGGCCTTTCATCAGCATAGAACCTCTTCAAGGAGTGATCTGGTTGCGGGCAGCTTAGACAAGGTTTTCTTTGAAGATTTAGGGAAAGAGTTTTTTTTTTTTTTTTTTTTTTTTAACAACAAAAGAAAAACGGCTTCTATGATACAGGGGGAGAACAGCCCTTTGAGGGCTATTCAAGTAAAATAGTGTTTGAGGTCATGCCCATTTACCGGGAGGACCTCAACTTTTCCTTCCAAAGTCTGCAATCGGAAAGTATGGGAACCTATCTTTTCTTTAACCTGAAAGGGACCTATCCATAGTGCTTGAAATTTTGCATGTTTTCCTTTCTCTTCGTGTGCCTTATCCCACTTTAGGACAAGATCTCCTACTTCAAATTTTTTGTCTCCTGCAGACTTTTTATCGAACCATTTTTTGATCCGACTCTGGTGGACGGCGAATTTCTCCCGGGTTTTCTGCCTTTCCTCTTCTAGTTTCAGCAGGGTGTCAATGCGGATTTGCAAGGCGGGACAAGGGGTACCGTGGCATTCTTGAGACAACTGTAGAGTGGGGAGAGACAAATTGGGCGGGAGGACGGCTTCTTTCCCATACACGAGAAAATATGGTGAGGTGCCTATTGATGACTTAGGGGTGACGCGATCAGCCCAAAGTGCGTTTTGGAGAGCGTTATGCCAGTTTCGTTGGTGAGACAGAAGGGTCTTTTTGACGATGCGGATCAGATTTTTATTTGTTGATTCTGCTAGACCATTTCCTTGGGGATAGTACTTTGCCGAGTGTTTGAGAACAATGCCATTTTCTAATGCAAAATCATATAATTTAAAAGATGAAAAATACGTTGCATTATCAAACACTAAGGAAGTTGGAACGCCAAACCTGGTCATGATGGAGTGAGTGACAAATTGCATTACCTCCTGATCGTTGACTTGGCGTAATGGTACCGCTTCAACCCACCTGGTGAAGTAATCAGTGGCCGTCAAAATGTACCTGTGTTGCTTAGAAGAGTGGGGTAGAATCTCACCAATGACGTCCAAACCCCATTGTTGAAAAGGTTCTTCTACTGCTACTGACAACAAAGGAGCAGCCGGACGCGCTTCTCGGCTTGCAAATTTCTGGCATTGAATGCATTTCCGAACATACGCGTGAGCATCTCTGAACATGGTTGGCCAATAATAACCTGCACGCATAATTTTATGAGCAGTGGTATCCCCGGCGAAATGACCTCCCGCTGGTCCATCGTGCAACTCGGTTAAGACCTTCTGAGCTTCATCCTGTTCTAGGCAGCGCAACATTACTCCGTTTGAATGTTTCTTGAAGAGCTTCCCTTGGATTAACCGGTAGGGCGCGGCTTTGAGTCTGATTGCACGTTTCTGCCGGGCATCTAGATTTGATTCCAATACCCCGTGCGCCAAATATCCCGAGATATCCGAGTACCAAGACGGGTTCCTTTCCTGGGGCATGACGTCAGTTTGGTACATGTCAATCTCTTGCTCCCAATTATCTTCTTCACTTTTTTTGGAACCTGCGGCCTCCGTAGCCATTTGGCATAAACCTTGTCCTTTAACCGTGCGTGCCGGCTTAAACTCTAAGTCGTACTCTTGCATACACGCAACCCAGTTCCCTCTCCTCTCGCCCATCTCTTGCTGCATGAATAGTGATCGAACAGCTGGATGGGGAACGTAAACTGTGACATGGTTCTTCAAGATGTATGGTCTGAAATGTTTAACCGCTTTGTACACCGCATAAGCCTGTTTCTCGATTTCAGGATAATTTAATTCAGCTCCCTGTAGGCCAGTGCTCATGAACGAAATGGGACGCTCGTCATTATTTCTGTCCTTTTGTGTGAGCACGGCTGCCAGGGATGAATCCGAAGCGAACGTGTACAAGCTGAAATCTCTGCCGAAATCTGGGCTCTGGAGAGAAGGCGCTTCGGCTATAGCTTTCTTGATCTGGTCGAAAGCTTCCTTTTCGGGTTGATTCCATTTGAAAATGGCATTTTTCTTTATCATCCCTTGTAGTGGCTTCACTATCTGGGGGAAATCTGAGATAAACTTACGTACAAAATTGATTTTGCCCAAAAAGGATTGCATTGCTTTCTTACCGCTGGGGAGAGGAATTTGAGAAATGGCTTTTGCACGTTCTGGATCAACGACAATGCCTTGCTTGGTTATGATATGACCTAGCAGATTCCCTTCTGCTACGGCGAAAACACTTTTCTTTGGGTTAAGCGAGATACCGTATTTTCTGCATCTTTCGAAAATCTGTCTGAGGTGACGCAAGTGATCCCCCCGATGTTTGGAAAACACAGTAACGTCATCCAAGTAAACCACCACACTTTGGCCTATCAGACCTCTGAATGCTATGTCCATCGCTCTCTGGAAAGTTGCTCCTGCGTTGATTAACCCAAAAGGCATATGTCTGTATGCGAAAGTTCCCCATTTAGTCCGGAAGGTAGTCTTTAACCGGTCTGGCTCAGCCACCAGTACTTGATTGTAGCCAGAGAAACCGTCCAACAAAGAGAACATCTCTGAGCCGGACACTGCTTGTAATATCTGCTCCATAGGGGGCACTGGGTAATTATCTTTACTTGAGGCCCGGTTCAAGTTCCGGAAATCTACACACAATCGAATCTCACCCGACTTTTTCCGTACCGGCACTAAATTGGACACCCATGTGGAATGGCGGACTTTGAAGATAATGCGGGCGTCTAAAAGTTTTTTGAGTTCTTTTAGAATTAGCGGCTCCATTGTAGGGTGTAATTTCCTAAGTTTCTGCTGGAATGGTTTTACATTTTCTTTAATTGGTATCACATGTTGTATAATTCGCGTATCGTATGTGCGTAAGTCCTCATAGGTCCAAGCGAATACGTCGCGATACTTGCGAAATAATTGAGTGAAATCTTGGGCCTCTTGGGGGGTGCAGTATTTCCCCAGGTTGATGAATTTAGGATTATCTTCCGATCCCAAGTTCACTTGTCGATGAGCCAAGATCGAGCTCTGCACTTTTGCATTTGGGGGCCCACGGAAACGGTTTTGCAGATCAAACAGCTTTTCCAGTGATACCACCCCTTTAGGCATGGGGTTTCCCTTAACCTGCTCGTACTCCTTTTGCATAGCCTGGTCGTGCTCATTTTCATCTATAGCAACGTCTTTGAATATTTCTGAGTTGCACATAAATTCCAGCACCTGTTGATCATCATCAAAAACACGCAGATTAGTGATGTTGTCTGGCACGGATGGTCTATACATAACTTCAATAGAAAACCCGTCCCTCAAAGGGGTAAACCTGGCAGCAGCATTAGCTAGAGTGTCTGCTGCTGCGTTATGCATTCTTAGAACAGACTTAATTCCAAAAGCATCAAAGGAAGAAATTAATCGCCATACCTCTTGCTGGTACGCCTTCAAATGTGGAGACAAACAATGAATAGTGTTGCGTACCTTCCGAGTGATAATCTCGGAGTCACCAATAACCCGTAAGCATTTCACTTTCAAATCCAACGCCTTCTTAAGCCCGAGGATCAGAGCTTCATACTCGGCAGTGTTGTTAGTGCATTGGAACTCGAGTCGACAAGAGACTAGGAATTTTTTCTTATGTGGATCAAGCAAAACGCAGCTGGCACCAGAACCATCGAGATTCTTGGAACCGTCGTAATACAATGTCCATATATCATTTTTCGGGTCCTTGGGGGCAGTGTCTTGCGGAGGAATTTTGGGTTGGTGTGATATAGTTTGAGCTTGTTCCTCTGCGACGAGTGTCATTTCAAAAAGGACCTCGGGGCCTACTGCAAACTGGGGAGGTTGGTAACATCCAAAAACGGAGTCTAGAAAACACATACCAAGTTCTTCTTGGGCGAAGCTGATGGGTTCATTTGTGGCATCCAAATCAGTTACAGTGTGCTTCATGTATGGTTCACTTTCAACTCTGATTTGGTTGTTTCTCCCTTTGTAGGGTAGCCATAGGTGAGACCAATCAGTGGCGAAGTATCCTTGCAATTTGCTAGACCAGTCTCTACTAAGCAGTACACCATAGGCTTCTGGGATGTCGACAACCACAATATCAATACATTGATGAACCCTCGAGTCGGATGAGAGGCGGATGATGACATTGTTTAATTCTCCGACTACCGGTACTTGTGATCTGTCCAGTTGAATGATTTTTGCGTCAGTTTTCTCTGGGAGGATGTTGAGTTTCTTGCACACAGATAAAGGCATGACATTTGTGGAAGCACCAGAGTCAACGAGGCAATTGTGAACATTGAAATTGAACATTTCGAAAGATAAGAGAAATGGAGGGGTGGACCCTCTCGAGTTCGTGTTGACCGCATTTACTATAGATTGGAAATCTGGACTGGTTTGTGCAGATGTGTTGCTAACGGTCTTCGTATTTTGGTTGTTGGCGAAAGCTTTTAGGATAAGCTCCTTTTGGTTCGTGATGCGGGCCAACTCGTAGAGCGAGATATTAGCCCTGGTCTTTTTCATGTCCTCCACTATGTTGTAGCTAGTGTCAATTTGGGGACTAGGTTCGGTAGTGGTTTTCGATGGTTCCACTGGGAGTTTGGTCTTTTGACTTGCTTTGCCGTTACTATTGGTAGGCTTGTCCGGCGTAGTTGGTCCTTCGTTGCTAGGGGGGAGAATTTTTCTCAGGAAAGCCCTTTTCTTGTCCTCATATGATTGTTCGGGAATAGCTCCTTTGCTTCTGAGACTATAGCCCCTGCGGGCCGAGCCTTGGACTTTCTCGCTAAGGTTAACATCAACCCGAGCGAGACCCCCTCCCCGCGGGATTGCGATCGAAAGTTAAGACGCAGGCCCGATTCTCTATCTAGAGCCAAACTTCGTCTTGACTTAAACTCTATCCTTCGCTGTGCTTCGAGCTTGATCATCCGTAAGCCGGTTTACCATCAAGGTCAGCGGCCGCCATTCCATCAGGCACGTCTTTTCGCACCATCGCCTTGGTGAAAAGAACAACATTGTCTCTTCCCGTCTCTCTCCACGTTGAGAGCCAAGACCGTGTCGACGAATCGCCGGTGTTGGGACTGTTTTGGAAAGGTTTGGGAGTGTTTATCAGTATTTCGAGGTTTCAACGCTTTTCTTCTTGTCGCAGACCTATTCGTTAGCGCTTGAGGAGTCTGGCTAGCATTTTCGAAATCGAAAGTTTCTTCTCTCCTCATTAGTGAAGATCGACCTTTAGAGGCCCACTTGATCATCCTTTCCGTCGTGATCCATGACACCTATTGACAAAATGTCTTTTTCTACTGCGAGAGCAGCCGCGTAATTTGCTGCAAGAGTAGCGCGGGCCTCGCGTTTGACGAAGACTGCAATATCCCTAGGGAGGGCTTTGGTATAGTAGTCGATGGTGATGGAATCGTCTAACGCTAAGTTTGGAGGGAATTTTTGCAATATGGTTGCGAAACGTTGGTTAAAGTCTTTAACTTTATCTTTTCTATGACACTTGATGGTGCTTAGTTCGGTGAGGAGCATAGAGGGTGTTTTATCTTCCGCAAACTTTTGCAGGAACACACGACGGAACTGGTCCCATGAAGCAATAGACGCACTGGGTAGGGAGCGGTACCAGGAGGCAGCCTGGCTTACAAGAGTGTGTGGGAAAAGTCGACACACAACGTCATCGGACTGAACTCTCATAATTTGTAGAGACAGATAAAAACTACTAATATGGTCTTCTGCCGATGTGCCTTTCTATGGATCGAACTTAGGAAGATGCTTCTCTGGGTGTCTGGGCATATCATGGAGAGGACCTAAAAGGGCCAAAGGGGATTGAGCCATCCAGGCTAGAGGTTGCACCCTCCTGGGGCGTTGATGGTTTCGGGTTTCTGCTTTAGACTCACTTCCCGTCCCTGACACCGAGGTTCCTTCATGACGACGAGAGTGTTCATCTCGGTGTCTTTCACGGTTATTCACGTTTCTAAGTAGCTCCCAGTTGTGAGGGGGGGGTCTGTTTTGGTTTTGGTGGTGATTATGGTTGGCGTGTGGTCTAAGGTCGTGAATGATATTCCCTCTACCACCACGACCTTGACCCCTGTGGACTCCACCTTCATTTCTTCGAGGCCTATTGACTTCTTTTGCATTCCTTCGGGCTGTATTACCTTCTCTTTCGTTTCTTCTCTCCCCTTCTCCTTCTCGTGGGGAATATACTTGGTTGTTGGTCCACTGATGTGAGTCAGGCTGTGGTTCGGGGAAAGGTTCAGTATCAGGGAAACCTTCACTATTGTGGGTAACGGGGTCATTTTCCTGGACAGCCCGTGCGAGGTCCTCAATCATGGTATTAACAAGTTCAGGTACGGTACGGACTAGCACGCCATTGCGAGTGATGTTATCGGCAGGGGTCCTAGTGTGGGCCAGGAATTCCATGAGAGGGGTATACCGTAAATCCCTGATGAGATTACGGGCAACTGGGCGCAAGGCTCTCAGCTGTTCGTTAGTGATTTCGAAGTATCGGGCTTCCACCGTTGGAATATCTTCTAAAGGGGGAAGGGCAACTTCGTTATTTATGACCTCCCGGCGGGGAGTTTGGGATGTAATGTCCGTTGCATGTCGGGGAGGATGCTGCTGGCTCTCCTTCTAGCGCCCAAACTGTTAAAGCCTCAAATATGTCCGGCTAATGGGAAGAGGGGGAGTCCTGAGAAAGTCCCACTAGACTGAACCGTTTAGTGAGATCCGTCTCCTGTGGTCCTGCTACCACTTAAACAGATTTATCTTTGCCTGGCAACCCGATCGAAATCAAACATACACTTATTAACGATATAGAATACATGACTATGAATAGAACCGATATATGACACTGTGCATAGCAAGGTAATAGACAGAATGCATAAACTCAGGAAATGTCGTTAGCAACACATCTATGAGGTATGCATGCAAGATAATCTGACCGCCAAAGAAACAATCCTTTGTGGTAAGAATATCCCTTAACTTTCCGAAGGATATAACGAGATGCTAATAAAATAGTTCATTAACATTCATCATGAAGTAAATAATAACTGGAGCATCATCAACACAATCACAGATAACTATGGTGCATGAATGACACTATTAATAACACAGATTCATTAATCAAAAGATATTCTGAAGCTACAGGCAGAATACACACAATGTTGTCATGGCTAAACACATCATCCAATCAAAGGGGTTTTAACATGTATTGTATTTCATATATCAAGAGTATGCTTCTTCAGCTACAATGCAATAATGCCTTTCAGTCCCAAAAGAGCCAGCCCTTTACAATGCTCCCCACTGGGGTATTTATAGATTCAACAGCCGCACTTATGGCTTTCCGACGGTTCAACTTCCCGACGGTTCAACTTCCTGTTTGTAAAAATTGCGACCTGCGACCTGGTCGCAAATGCGACCTGCGACCTGGTCGCAAATGAGACCTGCGACCCAGCGTTTGCAACTTATGAAGGTGGTCGCGCAATCGAGGTTCCTGGAGCGTTGACTTTCTTGCCTTTGATGAAGTCTTTCCAAGTTTGGTAATCCGCCGTTATAGGAGCGACAAGAGGGCTTTCCTCTTTTATCCGATGCATACATTCTAGAGCATTCGGCACCAGAGTCTCCTTCTTCTGGGAGATCATCATTGAGAGAGAAGCAAGCTTGGTGTAGATTTGCACTGGGGTGACAAGCAACCAGTTCAGATTCTCTTGTGATGCTTCGAATTCCGGTGCGGCGGCAGCTTGTCTTACTGGCTGTAGAAAAGACTGAATTTCCTGCTCTACCTGTTCCCAGCCTTTAGTTTCATTTAGTTCCCCTAATGATGGAATGTGATGAAGAGCGTTCATGGAGTCGATACCACTGATTAGGTGATTATACGCAGACACTACTTTGTCCAGATCTTTGGACAGCTTGTCTTTGGGTTGCATACTCATCCGAATTTGCACTTTGTCCTCTTGCGTATGACTCCAATCCTTTCGAGGCACGTGTTCGGGAGCTTGCTGATACTGGGCTGTCCAATTCATCATTTTGTCCAAGGCTGTCGAGGCTTCCTTGAGTTGTTCGTGTTTCTGCTTGGTTTCTTCCCGTGCCTCCGCCAATGGGGCCACTGTTTGTTTCAGGGTGAACATTTCCTGGTATACTTGCCTCATTGTCATCTCCAACACATCACATTCCTTCTTGACCGCCAGTGGACCCTCATTCACTTGAGCGGGCCTACCCTGGAGCTGGAGCATCTCATTTTCTAGCCTTGATTTCTCTTGCTCTGCCGCTTTTAGCCGGTTCTGTAAAGAAATAATTTCTCTGCTCATCCTCGTGACATTTTCCTCTGTGGCTGCGGCAAAAGCGGTGCCTGCTGACGCTATCATAACTGGATTTGTCCTTGTGTCTGGGACTATGTCCTTTCCGGTGGAGACCGTAGAGATGGCGGGGTAGCCTGGCGTTAAGGATTTCCTCTTCTCTTGCTGTATCTTGAAAGAGAATTGGTCAAAGGTCAATCTGGTCAAGTCGAAGACTTCTTCTTCTTGCTCCCCCGGAAAGTCATCAACACTGAGGGTACTTCCCGCGCCACCTGCAGGGATATTCAGGGGAGATAGATCAATGTCATCTATTAGCTCGTCATCTACATCCTGCGTTTGACCCTTTTCTTTCTCCTTTTGTCGGCGCTCTGCTTCTGCCTTGTCATGTTCTTCTTTCTTCCGGCGTTCTGCCTCTGCCTCTGCTTCCTTTTCCTCTTTCCTCTTTCTCTCTGCCGCGGCGGCCTGTTCTGCCCTTTTCTGACGATCGACTTTATCGAGTTCTTCTTTCAGTGCCTTTTCTGCCGCCGCTTGTGCCTCCTTTTCCTGTCTTTCTTTCTCCTCCTCTTTTTTCTTTTTTCGTTCTGTCCTGGCGTCTTTCTTGCGTTTCTCTTCATCTTCCTTCTTCTTCTTCTCCTCTTCCAGTTTGGCTTGGGCTTCTGCTTCCTTTTTCTGATCTGCGGTGTCAGGTCCCGTACCGGTCTGTGTTCTTTTATCTTTGGAGGAGGAAGAGCCTCCAAGTTTCTGGCTCCTTTCTCCTAAATTATGATGCTCTTCTCCTTCTCGGTCAGAGTCGATTCCTGGCGCGAGATGCCGGTTTGCGTTATACCAATTTCTTCTCTCGTCCTCATCCAGGCGCTCGACTTGCTGATAACTCCATCTGAAATTGGCCCTTTTACAATGTTCAGGAACTATCCTGACTGGGTCGTAAGTTCGGCAGTCCAGATTTCTGAAGTGATAGCTTTTCACCTCTTCCCCTTCACGCGCTACTTCTCTGGAGTCCTTGACTGTATAGGCACCAATGGTGAGAGGTAGAGCAGGCCAAGGTTTCTTCTTCCCTTTGGTAAGGACGTTAGAGAAGCCCGTGGTCATCTGGAAACACACCTCCTGTATGAGCACCTTATCGGTAATAAACTTAGGTAGAGCGTGTGGTGCTTTAAACGAGCCAAATACTCGGATGATTGTGAATTCGGCGAATGGGAACCAGTGTGCCACCTGACCCAGTGTTTCCATTGCTCGCCAAGACATGCAGGGGGCATCTTGACCAAATAGTTTCCCGTAGAGGGCGGGCATGAATATGTGAGAGATTTGCTCGATGTCCGACTTGTACCTAGATTCCCAGAATACCCCGGTCTGCAAGTGTATTGCCTGGGTCTGTTCGGGGTCCCAATTATGTGGCCATCCCTCGACATGCATCTGGGCACAGACAGCATCTAATAGATACGAAGCCATGTAGAATTCTGATGGAGCTCCCTCATCTGGGGCTAAAGCTGAAGCCAAGTTTGTGTGCATGGAGCCCATTAATATTCCCGCCCAATTGAATCGAGTGCCGTGGACCGTTACGTGTTCTATGATGGTTGCCCATGTTCCATTGAAGGTGGTGGCGTCCGAACGTCCGTATATCCTGCACAGCATGGCGGCCACTAGCTTATAGACTTTCCTCAGACCGGCTACCGGGTACTCCTGGTCCTTTTTGATCTTAAATTTGTCTGGTTCTGCCCACCATCTTCTGATCGTGTCAACCATCGGCACTTCATTTGTAGCGAACCATCTTGGGGTGAAGTTTACCTCGGCTTTGGGTAGGGAGTAGTAGACCTGTGCTCTTGAACTTTCCAATGTTACGAAAGCTTTCCCTGCACTATCTCGGATTGCGAAGCTTTTCGGATCCGTCTTCTGTATGATCCAGTCCAGCATTTCAAGGCATGGAAAGATGGCAGGATGAGGCCCAGCCAGGTGCAGTCTGGATTTTTTTACTTTCAGATATATTTCACGGTCCGGGAGATCTTCTGGTAACTCCTCTGCTGTCATGGCAAATTCATGATATACCTCATACCACCTGAGGCTATCCTCCTTTGCGAAGGTGCAAAGGGTGTCTCTGTATATTGGCGGCGGAGATATTTGTATGTCTGCATCTGATTCTTCCTCCACCACCTGCCTGCTTCTCCTTCGGGATACCCGGGGTGCCATATTGCTCGAGTCGGAGGGGACCGGTACTGTGTCTGCTCTGAATTCACCTGCTGCATTTAGAACAGAATCACAGGATAAGAAAGACATGATGATAATGGCTAAATAGAGTCTGAACATGCAAAGATAATTTACTGTTTTCTGGGAGTCGCTGGGTCGCCGCTCCACAAAAGGACTCACCCGCGACCTCTGCGACCTTGCGACTAGGTCGCAGGGTCGCAGAGTCACTGAGTGGGACTTTTGCGACCCTCCGACCTTGCGACCTGGTCGCTAGGTCGCAGGTCGCATTTGCGTTTTGCGCGCGCGCGACCTTGTGGCTAAGTGTTTACCAATGGGAAAAAACTGCGGTCTGAAAGGTCCGGAATTCACCATAAGGCATAGCCATGAGGATTTAGGCAAGGGGCGGGCGACCTTGGGGTTTTGAGGGAAACACAATGACGGCAACAATCCAAAGAAAAAAAAAACCCCCATCCTTCTTAGTAAATAAATAAGACCGTGGGGAGGCTCAAAAATGGCAAGAAATGTTTATGCAGGAAACATAGGGAGGAAAAAGAGGCAACTTACCCGGAAGAAAACGCGCCAGTCAACCTGTCAGAGCAACTCCGCGGTTTTCGCTGAGAGTCACAAATGCGACCTAGCGACCCGACCTTATATAAAAGGTCGCACGTGTGGACGTTTAATGCGGTCGCAAGTTGCAAGTTTGCGACCTTGCGACCTTGCGACCTACAGGTCGCTGGGTCGCAAGGTCGCTGGGTCGCAAATTTCTTTAAAACTTCACTTCGCGACCTTGCGACCTTGCGACCCCAAGGTCGCTAGGTCGCAAGGTCGCAAAGTGTTGAAATTCTGACTCTTGCGACCTGTGCGACCTGTGCGACCTTAGGGTCGCAGAGTCGCATAGGTCGCCTGGGTCACAAATAATGCATATGCGACTTAGCGACTTGCCTTTAGAACCTTTACTCGGTTCTTCTTTTAGTTTTGGCGGGGAATCCAGCGCTTGATTGTTTTGCTGTTATGATTTATGTATTTTATATGTTGTAGGAGCTACAACAGTTAGTTAACTAATCCCAACTAGTTCAACTAAAACAAACAGAACACAACTCCACTATCTGTCCCGTTAACTCCTCCAAAACTTCTGCCACTGAAGTCTAACTGAAGCCAACCATGCAAGATGCCATAAAACCCTAGGAACCACGTGATTCCTTGTGTCAGTTGCATGAGCCACCTCCATGACTCAAACTGAAGTGCGCCAAGAGAGTAAACTGCTGTTTATAGTCAAAATATTATTAAGGGTAAATAATATTTGACTTCCATATTTTTAGGAGATCAGTCTAAAAATAGCCTGGGTCCTAAAAATTAGGGTCTCATCTATTTTTACTGACATGTCGCATACTTCAAGAATCTCCAAGTAGAATTCCCAAATTATGCTCCGTATGTCTAAAAATAGACATAGTCTAAAAATAGACTTTGCGCCAGAATTTGCCTGCGGGCCCACTTAGTGAAGGCGACTTCATTTCACTAAGCTCCATCATCTTGCTGCATTCTCAACAAATTCAAGGGAAGGAAACGGAGTTGGAGTTCTTCTAATCTCACCTAAGAGACAGTTGGTCCCCTTTTCTTTCAAGCTGGAGTATGAAGCTACAAATATTGTGGCAGAGTATGAAGCACTGCTCTTGGGGTTGCAGACATCTAAGAACATGAATATTCTGAGCCTCAAAGTCTTCGTAGATTTCGAGCTGGTGGTGAGGCAAATCAAGAATCAATGCGAAGCTAAGCACCCTCGGCTAAGAGCTTACAGGAATGAAGTATGGGATCTAGTGGAGAATTTCTTCCTAGCTTTTAACATACAATTCATGCTGAGAGATCAGAATAGGATGGTTGATTCCCTTGCTGTTGCAGCAAGAAATTTTTGTCCACCACAGAACCTATTCCTTAGATATGTGGTTGAGGTACGTTATCGTCACTCTATCCCGGATAACTTCAAACACTGGTGTTTTAGGATGAGGAGCAAGTGAAATTATTTATAGAGACCGTCGAAGAATTCTCTAACCTTGTCATTGATGTTGTAGAAGAGGAAATTGAAGAGCAACCTCAGAATAAGTGGGAAGTGATAGTGGCAGGACATCGGGTACTGCAATTAAAGGGGAATGTCATACCCATAGGCCTTGTGCCCTTGGAAAGATTATTTGAAAAGAATGATGTCCCGATTAGCCCCAACAAATTTACCCAAGAAGACCAGGTGGATGACATAAATATTGGGACAGAGGGGGATCTGAAACTAGTAAAGTTGTCTAAAGGAGTCCCAGAGGAGTATAAATATCAATACTTCCAGTTATTTCAATCTTACAGAGATGTTTTCGCTTGGTCATACCAAGACTTGAAAACGTTTGATGTGGAAATCATACAGCATAAGATCCCACTCAAAGGGGATGCTAAGCCCCATAATCAAAAGTTAAGACAAATTAACCCATTGTTACTCCCATCCATTGAAAAAGAAATCAAAAAGTTGTTGAAGGCCAATATCATAGTCCCCTTGAGATACCCAGAGTGGGTGGCCAACCTGGTCCCGGTCAGAAAGAAGAATGGGGAAATTAGGATATGTGTAGATTTCTGGAATTTGAACAGGGCATCTCTCAAGGACAACTACCCTCTCCCCAATATGGATCACATACTGCAAAAGGTGGTGGGATTCTCACGGATGTCTATGATGGATGGCTTCTCTGGTTATAATCAAGTGGTGGTTCTCCCTGAATATCAAAAGAAGATGGCATTCACTACACCATGGGGAATGTTCATGTATGCCCGAATGCCATTCAGCCTAATAAATGCAGGAGATACTTTCCAATGAGTGATCGATATTACTTTTTTTTGGAGAGAAATAAAAATTTGTGGTGATATACTTGGACGATATCACCACATTTTCAAAGAGCGACGCTAAACATATTGAGCACCTACATTGAACCTTTGACAAGTGCCGCAGGTATGGTTTATCACTTAATCCTCAAAAGTCCATGTTTGCTTTAGAGGAAGGAAAATTACTGGGACATACTGTAACGAAGGAATGGGTGAAGATTGACCCCAAAAGAGTAGAGGTAATCAATGGCATATCACTACCTCAAAATAAAAAGGAAGTCCAGGTGTTCTTGGGATGCATAAATTTTTTAAGGAGATTTATTCCAAACTATGTTGAAATAGTTCGACACATCACTGAGATGCTTAGAAAAAACAACGAAGTAAAATGGATGACAGAGTCATGAGAGGCCTTCAATAGAATCAAAAATTCCTTCGTAGAAGCCCCGGTATTGGTAGGTCCTAACTACGGTAAGCCGTTCATGATATTCTCATTTTCGTCTCCACACACAATAGTTGCAGTGTTACTGCATAAAAGCTTAGACGGGTATGAGCAGCCCATTTCTTTCTTTAGTCAAGTACTATGAGATGCAGAGTTGAAATATAATATCCTAGAGAAGCAGGTGTATGCCCTAGTTAAGTCCCTGAAAGCTTTTCGAATGTATGTGTTGCAGTCTGCCATAACCTCTTTTTTTCCCATAGCAACGGTGAAAGACATTCTGATCTAGGGAGATAGTGAAGGCAAAAGAGGCAAATGGATTCCCAAGATTAAAGAATACAAACTGGACATCCACCCCACAAAGCTCATTAAAGTACAAGGGCTAGAAAAAATCTTGTCTGAATCAAATTGTCAAGCATTAGGCATAAATTTAACCATGGAAGGAGGAGAAGTGCTCGAAGGTGCGGAGGAACAGCCGAGAATAGAAGCTACGGTACAAAAAACTCACATGAAGTACCTACTCAGTACTTGGTACAAAGATATTGTAGAATATCTTTTAACTCTTAAGTGCCCCTTAAACTTCGATAAGACAAAGTATCGAACTCTGAGGCTGAAATATCAAAAATACATTGTAGAAAACGGCTGACTATATTAGAAGGACCCTTCAGGAATCTTGTTCTTATGTCTTACAGAGTCAGAGGTGAAGGAATTCATGGCCGAATTTCATGAAGGCATTTGCGAGGGACATTACAACTGGTGGTCCACGGCTCATAAGATACTAAAGGCTAGTTTCTTCTGGCCTCAGCTGTTCGGAGATGTATATACTCGGGTTCGGGCATGCGAAAAATTCCAAAGGTTTGCAGAAAAACAAAAATTTTCTCCCTTGCCAATGATACCAGTACATATCGAAGAGCCTTTTCAACAGTGGGGGATTGACTTTATTGGAGATATTCACCCCGCATAAAGTGGTCAGCACAAGTGGATCCTCACTGCCACTGACTACTTCACAAAATGGGTAGAGGCAATACCTGCAAGAAATGCTACTGATACGGTCGTGATCAAGTTTATGGAGGATAATATCATATCAAGGTTTGGCTACCCAGCTAATATTGTCACAGACAATGCTTAAGCTTTCAAATCCACCAATTTTATTAACTTCTGTCAGTAGTATAATATCACCTTGGGACACTCTACAGCCTATTACCCCCAGGGGAATGGGCTGGCCAAGTCTTCCAATAAAACTTTGGTAAGGGCATTGAATAAGGCTATAAGCAAAAATCAAAAGAACTGGGACTCCCAGCTATAATTCACACTCTGGGTGAACCGTATTTCTAGTAAACAATCCATAGGAAAGTCCCCCTATGAACTAGTTATGGCCGAGTAGTAGTTTTTCCAATTCAGCTTGCCTTACCTGTCGCCAAGTTTCTCCAAGACAACCAAGAAGAACCAAACGACCTCATCAGGAGGATGAACCAGTTGGTCAAGTTGGAGGAGACTCAGAACCAAGTGAATAGCGGGTTATCATAATATCGGGAGAAGTTTAAAGGCTTGTTTGATCAGCACATGAAAGATAAAGAAATGTAAGCAGGGGATCTGGTGCTGAGATGGGATATCAGGAGAGTAGATAAAGGTAAATATGGGAAGTTTGACCCCTTGTGGTTCGGACCATTAAATATTGCTGAAGTAAAGGGAAACAATACTTTTGTATTAGAAAATTTGGAAGGCAACTTGATCGAAGCACCCATAAACGGGAAATTATTGAAACCATACTTTCAATACTAACAAAGGTCTTAGAGGCCTGTTGTAAATATTTTATATACTTTCCATTTTACATTACTGTTGCTATTTGTTTCATAATAGGAGTGCATGTAATTTTTGGAGGGGCCCCAAATGTTGATGAATATCACGTGGAGGGTCTGTGAAGTTCTCGACACCCTTAAGGACGAGTGTGTCATCCCCAGGTGGAGCCAATGTTGTTTAGCCACCTCATACATCAAGGAAAAGAGCAGCCAATATAAAAAACCAAGGAGATTTACAAAGATGGCAGGGGGAGTAAGTTGAAAGAGTCTTTGAAAGGAAATTTTCTTAATACATAAGGGCAGATGGGGAACTCGATGTGCAACATATCCTAACATGAAATCTGTGTTTAGCATAGCGGAAACGAAAAGAAATCAAGCATTGGTGAGGCATTCCGTCAGCATCAAAAGAAGGCGGAAGGACATGAAGGTTTACCCCCGGAGAAGGTGATGTCACTCGGTGGCAAACTAATTGGAAGCATTTCGTGGGGTGGTAGAATGGAGCACAAGGCCCTTATGAACCTTGCCAGAATTCTAAGTGGGCCCATCAAGAAGGATATCTAGTGCAAGTAAGTAAAGGTAAGGTAGGTCTAGGGAGGGCGGTGTGAAACCGGTACATGCTTTAACCCGGCACGTGGCTCTCACCCACCCGGCTCCCGATAGACAATAAACTATTGCCATGTGTCCCATTGTCAGCATCCTTATGACGTCAGCCCTACAGTTGTCACCCTCGCCTCGTATTCTGTAAAACGTGGTCTGATATAATCTCTTTTTACTCCAAAACCAGGTAAAATGTTTGTTTTTTCATGGTTCTCTCGTGCAGCGAAGGTTAAATCTCCAGTGCCAAGTCGTTTTCAACCCTGCGTCACTTTCCCCTCAGACTTCCTCACTGTTCGCAGGTATTCAGTCATTCCTTCGTCCCACCATTTTCCTTCTGTTTTTATTGTTAAAATGGTCATGGAGAAAAAAAAGTCCAGAAAGTCTGAGCCTAAAACCCCACAAGCCCGTGAGGTTAGGGTTGTCCCTAGACCTGAACCCCTTATCGACGCCCATGCGTGAATTCATGACCCATTCTACCCTTTCATTGTAGCCCGCGTCAGAACTAAGTTGTTCGAATGTCATTTAAAGGGTCAAGATAGGGTTAGAGTCATTGAGTCAGGCATGTACTACCAAGTCGCCCCAACTACATACCCAGTTCCTGAATTCATTAGTTGGCTTGGTAAATCTTATGATGAGTGCAGGGACTTGTTCTTGTCTTCTCAAGGCAATAAGATTTTTCGCATATCGCCCTAACTCATAAAGAAAACCCTTCGTTTTCCTCACAGTCAAAATTATGTCAAGTTCTCTGAGGTTTCCATTTCCTTTCAATTCTCAAAGTTACCCTGGGAGAACCAAAGCGACTGCCTCGGCCTCCTCTCAGATTCCCGCCTAATAGCCCTCCCGCCTTCAAATGTTATTCCCTTGTCCACTTTTAAGGATAATGTGCAGCCGGTCCTAGCTCTTATTTTAGGATTTTTAGGGCTTCAGGAGGTCGCGAAGGTGTCAAAATAATGTATAGCTCTTCTATGGCTCATGATGCAAAAGGGTATGCTTTTAAATATTCTTGTTTTCCTAGCTTCGGCTATTCAAACCCAGTTTCAAGAATTCCCTTCTACTGGGTCTTTCAGGTTTTTTTCTTTAGTGTTTTACCTGTTCTTATTTGAGCATGGTGATAAGTTTGAGAGCCTAGGCCTATATAAACTCTCGAGGAAAAATTCCCAGCCAAGAACCGTCTTTGAGTGTAACATCTCAGTTCGTCAGCAGCCTGGGGGGAGGGGGTATACTAGGTTCTTAAATGAGTTCATGTCCATAGCCTATGCCATAATACCCGATAGTCCTCTGCATAGAATATTTCCTGAGTAGAAGGATTGGCTACAGTTCGACTATGAAGATAGCACTGGGGACTGGTACCTGTATGATGATTACACCTAGATCAGGGTCTATGGCACGAAAGTACCTCCCTACCGCTTGTCGGTGTTTCCATCCATACGAATTGTTTCCCTCGAATTTATTCGACAAACTTTGAAGACTGACCAAATCCACTTCATGCCTATGAAGAAAGGATATATTCTCAAAATCCCAACTTCTGTTGGCCCCTTCACCATAAATTCAAGGCATGCCCTCTCCACTGTGGAAAGATTACTGCAAGGGATGGACCTTCTACAGGGAAAAGTCTCGCCCTATGACTCGAAAGGGGTCCTTAAAAATAGGAAGAGGAAAATAAAGTCAACTGATTATGTACATGAGACTAGGCCCTTCATTGAGTGGAGAGCTAACCTTGATACATGGCCTTTGGATGCACAGATGGAGGCCAAGTCTTCAGCTGCAGAAGGGAAGGGAGACAATGCGTCTGGGGAAACAGAGAAAAAGGGACAAGAAGATGACTTAGATGTCTCAGGAAGTCAAGAAGGTATGAACATTGATCATGGAGCACATCCCCATAAGAAAAAGTGGACTGAAGGGCCAGAGGATGTACGGGAGGATCCATCTCGGGAAGATTTTCCTCGTTTTGGAGTCCCTGATAAAAAGAAGGCAGGCTTCCTGATTACTTTCGACGATGCTTCCTCTTCAGGCCCTTCTGGGCTTTCGCAGGCAATTTCAGTTGACTGATCAGAAGTAAGGGAGGAGATAAATACCAGGAACAGGACCACACAAGAAAAGCTAAGGGCTAAACTAGCTGGGTTTGTAAACAAATATCATACCTTACTCACCACTACGCTAGGCATGGACAAGGAACAACTCATATTCGCTATTCAACAGGCAGTGTTGTAGCCCTCACCCGACGAGAGTCACTACTGATCACTAGAGATCGCCTTGAACCTAGACAATATTCCCCTGTTGGATAAGTTGGGCTTACTCAAATGTGTCAGAGAGATGTTGGGAGACGAGGTAGTGAAACTCGCACTGGCTTTGAGGAAACTTGACGAGAATCAAAGCTCGGTATTAGAAAACTAGAAGAGGGAGAAAGCTAGTGCCAGAGTGATCAATAACAAGCTATAAACCGTTTAAAAAGTAACAAGGGACAAAGGAGCTTACAGGGATGTAGTTCGGCAAAAGATTATCACTGATCTGGAAGCGGAGAATTATGAGCTGAAGCGGAAACTAAATACACCCAGCGGGGAGCATGTGCAAACAAATGAATTGGTTCAGGTGGAAAAGGAAAAATTGGCTCTCGTCGATACACTTGCTAAAGAGCAGGAGGAAAAGGCCCAAAAGATCACGAAGATTGCGGACCTAAAACAAATATTGTCCGATCTGCAGGGAAAATGGGATCAACACATATGCATAGCCCCGACATCCGGTGAGCCCGAAAGGACTCCAGAGAAGCTCACCAAAGCTCTATCCAACTTGAAGGTAGTAGAGAGCGAAACTTGCACAGTCCATCAGAAATTGAAAGAGATGGAAACTGCACTGGCGGCGAATCAAAAGTTGGTAAAGTCTATGCAGAACGAGATCGAGAAGTTACAAAGAGACAAACAGGCACAGGACAAGTCTATCAAAGACTTGACTGCTCAAATGAAGGGTAACATGACACTCCTGGAAGCCATACGTCTAATTTAGAATGATATAATAGTAGAGGTCCGGCAACATTAGAACTACCTCACCCTAATGGACGATAAGAAACTTATGGTTCACTTATTTGAGGTACAGTTGCAGGAAGGGCATGCGAAAGGAGAAGAAAAGGCTGCAATGGCTAAGAGGTATATTTTGTACCTAAATGAACTGGGCCTAGAGGAATTGCACATGCAAGGAATCACTAATCGTTTCAAAATACTAATGGAGATTATAAGAGTAATCGAGAAGGAGACTGCTCACGCGAATGCATTGGGTTGTTTGAAACTGCTCTCAATCGGAGTCGAACAGTTCGACTGGGAGTGGAATAAGTTACTCGAGGTAGGCCTCCCATCATGTTGGCACCCAGAATCATCCACATTCTCCAAGCTAACGAATTATGAATATAAAATGACAGACATCATGAACAATGCCAACTTACCTCTGGAAAAGACTGCCCGTCTGAAGGCAGATACGATAATAGCCACTCTAAGAAAAGAATTCTTCCTCCTCTACCAAGTCAAACAATTATTATCCATCCAAGTAGACCATACCGAGCTCACAGATATTTAGGTCCTGGTTGAAACATTTTCCATCATGCCATCTCCAGGAGAGAGCGTGTGGGAGAAATGCAGTGAATACGCCAGCACTCTGGTATCGTCATCTTCTCATCATTCGGCACCTCCCTCTGGTCACAAAACAGGGTCATCCTCGTCTTCATCTCGGCCACATCCACAACCATCAAGCACCCCTCATCGCCATAACAAATGAAACTCATGATTTAGCCCACGCGACCTATTTACTTTTATTTTTATGAATTGTAAAACTGGGTGAAATCTTGATTTCACCCTATGCACTCTTTATTTTTCATTTACGGTTATGTTTTAGTTAGGGCCTTTGCCAGGCTAGGTTGTATGTGATGAGAGGCCATTTTTCCTCATCACCATTTTTTGTTTAGATTGATACCACGAACAGAAAATATATTCAGGGAATATTTTGTTTTGAAAATATATTCTCTTAAAGCTCATCTAAAAAGCTATAAAATATGAAATGAAGGACCAAGAAAAGGTTCTGGATTTTCAAGAGAATAAATTGTTAACTGTGAATTCTCTCTTTTTGTAAATTTAATATCCTCTCATAGTGTGTATCTGAAGATCCCTTTCGAGAAAGGAAATGAAGCTAATATGTTGTTGTGATGGATTCCAACTGAGATTATTGAACAATATGTATTTTCTTAGCAATGTTTAAATTTAATGTTCATTGTGCTCTGATCATTCCATTGTTATCGTAGCTTTCGGAATGTGAATGTTCAAACGGGTTGATGTGAATTTATCCTAAATGATACTCATGTCTTCTATTCTATAACATTTTAAATATGGCTCGAGTCACAATTTCTATTTCAAATTCTACTCAAAGGTCTTTTTTCTTCTAATGTTAGTGGAGAGTGGATTCATATGTTCGTATAAGCCTACCTTACTATCATACTTTCCTCATTTTCTTAAATTGTGTCTAATACCCATTTATTCTTGTAACTGTTCACTAATTTCACATTCGGCCCAGCTCACAACAATTCACTTTCATGACTTCTTTGGATTCATTCTTAGGGAGTCTTAATCTATACAGCTAGATTTTGTTCTTGTCAATATTATGTCTCTGATATCTTGGACCAATATCAAAACTTTAACGATCATTTCATAACAAGAGGTTCCTTCCTATCAGCATGCAAAATACCTTTTAATCCTCTTGTCTTTAAGATGTCCTAGGCACTGGTCTTTAACAACTCAAGGCTATCTCTAGGAGTTACAACAAATGTCAAGATTTATCTAAATAGATGGAAAGGGATAAAAGGGCTCAAAGGATTCTTATGAAATTAGTCAAAGTCCTTACATCCTTCTATATATGACAGAATTGGAGACATCAAGATAATATATGATAAAGAACTATTCTATGAAATAAATAAGGTTATGTCACTTAGACCCGATTTAAACAAAATTAAGGTATCAAAGAATGAAGGGATATCTTCATAAGATCTCAACTGTGAGATCTGGAAAATATGATAAGATGGAAAACGTAACAATAGATAAGAAAATTACTGCATTCAACTTGTGGTCTCTATGCTAGATGGAAAAAGAAAAATTAAGGGACAATCTCAATAGGATAAAGAAATGAAACTCATATCACTGTAAAGGATGGAGGTAGCTGAAGAAAAGAAGTTCAAGGAATATCACGCAAACTTATGAATAAGGAGTTGATTTCTATTGGTTATATGATAGGAAGCAATTTTATAAATTATATAACTGATATGTTATACATCTGATATTCTCCTGATCACACACTATTTGACTTCATGCACAATACAGAATCTCTTCTACCATTGATCGTTAATTGCGGAAATAAAATCAATTACATGCACACATTAAAACCATAAAAATTCACACATATGAACACAGTAATTTATGGGAAATCTTAAAGCTGAAAACCCCCAACTATCTGTATATTATATGTCATAGAGATCATGTAACAATCATCATAAAAATCTCTTCACAAGCTCTCAGTACAATCTCCAATTACTACACACTAATCAGGTCTGATCTAGCAAATCTCATGCTCCAATCTCTGCCACCTGCTAACCTGCCTCTATTGCGCAATCACTATTGAAGAACGGCTCTGAATGAACTCGAATTGGTCCAGCCTTTCTCACGCAATCCTCATTGGCATCTCCAACCACTGTGTGTTGCAAATCATGCAACACTATAGTCACAACTGATAGTCACACTGCTCTTTCACCTATCTCTTCACTGGTCTCCACTAAAACTGTCCATGCACTGTAGTTAACTGATGTATTCTTCAGTTGATTAATGAGTTAATAATTAATTCATACCACTCGCACTAGTGTATCAATCAGTTAAACTAGATACAACTAGCTCAACTATGTTTAACTGAGTTAAACTGAACACAACTCCATTAACTACTTCTACTAACTCCACCAAACTATGTCACATGAGTTCTAACTGAAGTCTCCATGCAATAGCTCCACTTAACCCTCAGGAATAGCGTAATTCCTTCTGTCAGCTCCTGTGCCACATATGTGCACTTAACTGAAGTGCTCCAAGAGAATAAGATAATGTTTATAGTCGAAATATTAATATTTGACATATCTATTTTTAGACTGGCAATCTAAAAATAGATTCCTCCCAATATGTCTAAAAATAGAAGTCCATCTATTTTTCCAACTTGACCAACCATCCACAAATAGCATCCTGCAACTCATAGAATATGATCGACATGTCTAAAAATAGACTGTGCACCAAAAATAGCCTGCGGGCCCACTTAGTGAAGGTGACTTCTTTCCACTAAGCTCATCATCTTGTTGCAATATAAACACTCCCTCTAAACAAGATAGGGATTATCTGCCTCCCCGATCCTGCCTCTGTGGTATTCGAATTTGCTCCTGGTGAGCGCCTTCGTCAAGATATCAGCATCCTGATTCTCCGTAGGAATGTAAGAAAGTAACATGATATTTCGTTGCACACAATCTCTGATATGATGGTACCGGATGTCAATGTGTTTAGATCTATCATGAAATATTGGATTAACCAAGAGTTTAATGCATATCACAGTAGGATCTAACTGTGAACTGAAAAAACCGACTAGGATCTTCCTCATCCATATAGCCTCGCATGCAGCCAAACTCACTGCCATATACTTGGCCTCTGTTGAACTGAGTGCCACCGATCTCTGCTTCCTGCTGTACCAATAAACTGTTGTCGACCCAATACTAAAAATCCCTCCAGATGTGCTCTTTCTATCCATTGGGCTCCCTGCCCAATCTGCATCTGTGAAGCCACACAGCTTCACCTCATCCGACTGTCTGTACCAAAGTCCATATCCCGATGTGCCTCTGATATATCTCAATACATGCTTCCCCGCCTTCCAAAAGATCTTGGTAGGCTTAACCATAGCTTGTGAAAGCTAGTTAACTGCGTAGCATATGTTGGCTCCTGTATTGACCAGATACATAAGCGACCCCACCAACTGTCGGTAAACAATGGCATCCACTACCTCTGCCGATGTAGCATCCTCTTTCCTCCAACCACCAGGAAGAGGAGTGTTGATAGGCTTGCAGCCATGCATGTTGAACTTCTCTAGTATCTCCCAGGAATACTTTTCTTGGGACACAAACAATCCATCACTGCACTGCCAAATTTCCAATCCCAGGAAATAATGAAGGAGGCCTAAGTCCTTCATCTCAAACTCTTTTGCAAGATCAGCCTTGCATGAGAGTATCAACTGTTCATCACCGGTCAATATCAAATCATCTACATAAAGTAAAATGATCAGCAACTTACCCTCAACCACTATCTGGTACAGGTTGGGATCTGCCTCGTTCTTGGTAAAACCAAGTTCGGTAAAATAACTATCGATCTGCGTGTACCAAGCACAAGGTGCTTGTTTCAGCCCATACAGCGCTCTTTTTAGGCTGCACACATGCAACTTGCTACTGAAGATCTCGAAACCTTCGGGCTGCTCTATGTACACCTCCTCCTCAATCACTCTATTGAGGAACGTGGTCTTCACATCCATCTGATGAATGTGCCACCCCATCTGCGCTGAGAGAGCTAGAATCATCCGTATGGAAGAATACCTTGCGACAGATGTAAAGGTTTCCTCATAGTCGATCCCCTCAATCTGTGAGAAGACTCGGGCAAGAAATCTTGCCTTGTACTTCTCGATGCTCCCATTAGCTACTTGCTTCACTTTGTAGATCCATCTTGAACCTACCACTGATTTCCCTTCCGGCCTTGGGACAATCTCCCATGCATTGTTTCTGACAATCAAATCATACTCTTCCACCATGGCATCTACCCATGCAGGGTCCTCCACAGCTTCCTCAAAAGAGGATGGCTCTGTCACGATACACTTGCTCATCAAAGCTTTGTATCTAGTATATGAGTCAGGTGACTGTCTCTGTCTGCGCTGTGATGTGGGTGCTCCTACAATATTATCTGCATCCTGATTCAGTCGCTCAGCTTCTGTAGTGCACTTCCGCCCTCTAATGGTTGGCGCTGCATGAGTGGTTTCTTCCACTCCATGAACCTCCTCTTGTGGCTGATCCACATCCTAAGGCTCATCCTTAGGAACTAATAGCTCCTCATCTGCATGCAAGTGTGGTTCCCTCTCAAGTGAACACTTCATGGCTTTCTCCTCATGAAATTTGATATCCCGTCGCACAATAGTCTTCTGACTATCTGGAAAATACACACAATAGTTGTGGGGTGTTTCTTTGTACCCCACAAATATCCCAACCTCTGCGGTCAGCTCCAGCTTCTTCCTGGCATCCTTCGTCACATGAATTTAAACAAGTGAACCAAAAATCCTCAAATGAGAAATATCAGGCCTCTTACCAGAAAATGCCTCTTCGGGTGTACTCATTCCAATTATCCTGTGAGGACAACAATTTTGCACATAAACCACAGTATTGCATGCCTCAGCCCACAAGTGTATGGGAAGGCCCTATTCATGCAACATCGCCCGTGCAGCACCCATGATCGTTCTGTTCTTTCGCTCTGTGACCCCATTCTGATGTGGGTTATGAGGTGCTATGAGCTCTCTTCGAATTCCTTCTGCACTGCAAAAGTCCTTGAATTCGCCAGAGATGAATTCACCACCATTGTCGCTCCTAAGAGCCTTCACTTGCTTCCTCGACTATTTCTCCACCAGTGCCTTAAACTCACATAACTTAGAGAATGTCTCGCTCTTCTTCTGCATGAAGAAGATCCAGCAGTTCCAATAAAAGTCATCAACAAATATCACATAGTACCTGTGCTTTGCTGTCGAAGCTACTAAGAAAGGTCCACACACGTCTGTGTGAATTCTCTCAAGGATCGTCGTGACATGAATATCCTTCTCGTGAAAGGTGGCTTTCACAAATTTTCCCAAAGTACATCCCTTGCACTGATCTGACTATGCAAGTGTACCCTTGGGAAGCCCGGTATAAATCTACTACAAATTTTTCAAAGCACCATGGTGAAGATGGCCCAGTCTCTTGTGCCATAGCTTGCCCTCATCCCTGCTCACCACTCCTTCTGCCTTGCTTGCCATTGCTGCATAGCCATCTACCTACAACTGATAAAGGTTCTTAACTCAAACCCCTATCCTCTGGGTTTCACCAGTTGCCTTACTGCACAGGAAAGCCTTTCCCTCGCTAAAGACAACATCATATCCCTTGTCTTCTAACATGGCCAACAAGATCAGATTCTTCTTCAATCCTGGAACATGCATGACATCCTTCAATATGAAAGGTTTACTAGACTCCCTCTCAAAGGAAATGGTCTCGATACCAGTCGCACTGTATCTACCATCATCACCCATCTCGATGTGCACTCCAATATCCTTCTCATCCAGATCACTGAACAAATATTTGTCTCTGGTCATATGAAAAGATGCACCACTGTCAAAAAACCACACTGAACCCATCACACTTGATACCAAGCATGTGATCAGCAAAAAATCGAGCTCAAACTAGGAGGCTAAGGCCTCTCCAGCTGCAGATCCAGCAGCCTGCTTATTTTTCTTCTTCTGTGGACAATTAGTGGCGTAATGTCCGTGTTGGTGACAATGAAATAATTTCACCTTGGACATGTCCTGCTTCTTTCCTTTCGCACCAGATTGAGAAGCATTCTTCTTGCTCTTCCCCTTCCTTTCTTTGGCATCCAAAGTGCAATTTTCTTCATCGGCATTCTTCGATGAAGATCTGTCCCTTGTACTTTGCCTTATCTCCTCCTGCATATGATCCGACCAAAGTCGCTCCCATCCTGGCAGTTTCTCCCGACCATTGATAGAGTCCTAATAGGAATGCCAACTCTTCAGAAGCATAAGGAGAGCCAAGCTCACTAAGTCCTCTTCATCTACAGTAACCCCCACACTTCCCATCTCATCCCTGCACTGGACAAACTTCGTGAGGTTCTTGGGTATACTTTCGCCTTTCTCCATTTTTATATTCCTGAGCTTATCCTTGAGCGCCAACTTCCTCTGGTCACTCTTGCTTTGGAACAAGTCTGTCAAAGCTTTCCACATCAAGAATAGAGAAGATTTACCATGAAGGCTGGACACTATGTGATCCTTCACACCTTCCAACAAATTCCTTCGACGTTTTGTTGTCTTCTTTTGCCATGCGTCAAGTGTGGCAGCATCGCTAGAAGTAGGTTTTGGAATTTCTACATCTATGAACTCCTTCAACCCATTATCCTCTAGCAACGCCTCCATCCTGTCCTTCCATGCAATATAATTCAAGCTGACCTCAAGGGCATACTCCAATCGCAATCCGTTGAAAGACATCTCAACTTCGACACCAAGAAAACACTACTACAAATTCGAATTCCACCAACACAAGACTCAACCGCTTTAATGCTTTGCAATTGCTCCAATGATCAATATCGCTCTGATACCATGTAGAAATTATATAACTGATATGTTATACATCTGATATTCTCCTGATCACAAACTATTTGACTTCATGCACAATACAGAATCTCTTCTACCATTGATCATTAATTGCTGAAATAAAATCAATTGCATGCACACATTAAAACCATAAAAATTAACACATATGAACAAAGTAATTTATGGGAAATCTTAAAGCTGAAAACTCCCAAATATCTGTATATTATATGTCATAGATATCATGTAACAATCATCATACAAAGCTCCTCACAAGCTCTCAGTAAAATCTCTAATTGCTACACACTAATCACGTCCGATCTAGCAAATCTCATGCTCCAATCTCTGCCACCTACTAACCTACCTCTACTGTGCAATCACTGCTGAAGAATGGATCTGAATGAACTTGAATTGGTCCATCCTTTCTCACGCAATCCTCATTGGCATCTCCAACTACTGTGTGTTGCAAATCATGCAACACTATAGTCACAACTGATAGTCACACTTCTCTTTCACCTACCTCTTCACTAGTCTCCACTGAAACTATCCATGCACTGTAGTTAACTGATGTATTCTTCAATTGATTAATGAGTTAATAATTATTGAATTAATTAATAATTAATTCACACCACTCTCACTATTGTTTCAATCAGTTATACTAGATACAACTAGCTCAACTATGTTTAACTGAGTTAAACTGAACACAACTCCATTAACTACTTCTACTAACTCCACCAAACTCTGTCACATGAGTTCTAACTGAAGTCTCCATGCAATAGCTCCACTTAACCCTCAAGAATAGCGTAATTCCTTCTGTCATCTCTTGTGCCACATCTATGCACTTAACTGAAGTGCTCCAAGAGAATAAGATAATGTTTATAGTCGAAATATTATTAAGAGCTAATAATATTCGACATATCTATTTTTAGACTGGTAATCTAAAAATAGATTCCGCCCAATATGTCTAAAAATAGAAGTCCATCTATTTTTCCAACTTGACCAACCATCCACAAATAGCATCCTGCAACTCATATAATATGATCGACATGTCTAAAAATAGACTGTGCGCCAAAAATAGCCTGCGGGCCCACTTAGTGAAGGCGACTTCTTTCCACTAAGCTCATCATCTTGTTGCAATATCAGCAGCAATATAGCATCCTGATTGAAGCATGGCAGGAGCTCCTGATAAATCAGCTCCAGGGGAAAACCTCTAATATAATTACTAATGGAAAGCAGTCATCAAGAGCAAGGGTCATCATGGAAACATATTTCTGGGATATGATATAGATGAAGCAAGCCAAGAGAATGAAGCTCTTCATTCCCAAGAAATTACTACAAGATGACTCAAGGGAAAAAGGGTATGAGGTATGTATATATTTATATGCTAACATTGGATGTTTTGAATTCATGTCATATGGTTGCAGGTAATTAATTTTTGTATTTTGAAGTATGATTTGTGAAGGATTATCTCTTAGTACACAGACAGATGAAATCAAAATAATATGTCCTCATGGAATATGAGGTGGTTGTATATGAACGATAAACTAGAAAGGGTGTAAATCCCCGGGAATGTGCAGAGAGGAAGAAGATCATGAAATACAACCATGTTAAGAGGAAGTTATCATCCGAAAGCCAAGAAGATGTGACTAAGAGATCTCCTGGGAGGATATGTAGACTCTGACAAAATTCTGGTAAAAAGACCCTTGATAAAACATATCATTAGGAGATGTGTTAATCTGTATGAAGGATGTCGATACCCACAGGAAGATGTCATGGAGAAATATCATCACTAAGGTAAAATTTGTACTAAAATTTCATATCTATATGTTTATCTAAATGAATTTGTGCAGAGCTGCTAATCATAAGAAAAGATGCATGATCCTTGGAGATAATTCAAAGAAAAGAAGCATGGCATAACAATGGACCAGATAAGGAAGTCTGATAAATCATTTTCTGATAGCCGAAATAACTCAGGATGAAAGTGATGGATGAAATGTGCCCTATGAAGCTAAAAGTTAGAGATTCATCAATATCGAAATCCATGACATCGAGGACAAGAATTCTTCATGAGAAACTGGGTGTCTCACCATTGTTGCTAGAGGTCCCTGGTTAAGAGGGAGCCTGATGATAACTTTCTTACTTGGAAGAAACTTGGTAATTCCTAAGAATGAGCTTAGGTACATTCCTCATATAAGAATGAGTACATTCCCTTGTGGAATAGGTCCTCCCTGGTTAAGAGGGAGAGATAGACACATCATTCTGATCTTGGGAAAACATAATGGAGGATTGGGTAATCATTTGGCATTTGATACTCTTCGAGAATGTTTTAGGGCATTCAAGATAATATTAGTCGGGGACCAATATTCTTTGAGGGCTAGCTACCCAAGAGAAGAATATTCCAAGAATGTCATACTTTGGGAACACCCGGGTGGAGTATGTAACTTGGAGAGGCAATGACGAAGGTGTCTATAAGTAATGTGTCTCACTAGCATTGAAGCCCATTGTCTCATTGAAGAGATGGGGCTATTAGTCAATGCCTTGCACTAGGACAATGCTCGTTGATATGACGCTATACTGATGTGATTACCAATCCGGTTTTTCTTATGATATTCTTTAGTTTAAAAGTAACCATGTACTTGTATGAATACCTCCCTAGTTAAGAGGGAGTGTTGAAAATGTAACTACGTTGGTCTTCATTTTAACTATGTAATTATGTACTTATGTAAAGAATAAATAAAAAATAATAAGATGTATTTAAGAGTCATGTTCATGAAGGATCTAGTCATCAAATATACTCCAAGCTCTTGGAAAAATACCGTGAAGAGATCTCCCTAAAGATGCAAGAAGATAATCTTATAAACACTAGATTAACTATCCTTCATGTCGGCCTATAATAAACTATGAAGTTGACCCTCTATTTTTCTGATTGGTTGGCCTAAAGACAGTTAGAATGTCTCTATAAATACCTTCTCTGCAGCTCATTTGAGGAGTGTTTTTTTTGGTCATCCAAGAGATAGTTTTCGGATTCAGTGCGGACTTGAGATATGAATTATGGATCGATTTAAGGAATGTGGATCAATCTAAAATGAAGGGTACAAGTTACAGAAAGGAAAGGAAGATAAAGACTGAAAATAGGCACAGCAAGGGATAGACTGCGGATAGGTAAAAGCAAGGGATAGATTTGCGGATTGATTAAGCTAGTTTACTGACAGGTGCAGAAGAATAAAGTGCGGATATTTATAAGGATGCAGTGGAGATATTGTAAAGGTTATGATTAATTCTGAAGTGTAATGTAAGAAAGGTAAATTTGTGATTTACCTTCCTATAATAAAAGTGTTACTTCTGCGTAAATTTTTGTGTCCTATGCATTTTTATATTGACTTGATGAAAGATTAACTAAGAGAATAAATAAGCTACACAAGCAAGCTCAAAAGTAATTATCAAGAAGATAATTTGTATTAACCATAACCCCTGCAAATTCTCAAAAACCAGTATATAACTCATGTGGAGTCTTATCCTCTAACGTTGATGAAGGTGATCTGTTAACTGGGTAGCATGTAGTCTCCAATGCCTCTGCTCAAAATTCCTGTCCTAACCCGGTATCATTGAGCATGCTTCTTTCATATTCCATCAATGTCTTGTTCATTATTTCTACAACTCCATTTTGCTGAGGTGTCTATGGAGTAGTATTCTGTCATGTTATACCACACTTCTTACATAACTCTTCAAATTCCTTCTTACAGAACTCTCCACCGTTATCTGTCCTCAATGCCTTTATCTTCTTTGTATGTTTTTTCACCAGAGCCTTAAATTCTTTAGACTTATCAAAAGCTTTAGATTTCTTCTTGGGGAAATATATCCATGTATTCCTCGAGAAGCCGTCTATAAATGAAACATAGTATACATAATTACCAAGTGATGGAACTGACATGGTTCTAAAAACATCGTTGTTTACAAGCTCTAATATCGTGTTCACCCTCTTAGCACCAGAAGGAAAACTCACCTGATTTTTCTTCTCATATACACAATTTTCACAAAAATCAAAATCTAGAGAGAAATTAGACATAACTTCTACCATACCATTACCATGCAGTATTCGAAGGCCCTTCTCTCCAATATTTCCAAGCCTTTTATGCCATAGCATGGTCTTTTCTCCAGAGACCACTAGGATTTCTGCTCCACTTTTAGGAACCACAAAATTGTTGCACCCATCAATAAGAGTGCTACCTAGAAGCTTGTACAGAGTTTCAATCCAAACTCCCCGAATCAATACCATTTCTTCTCAAGCCATCTTATAGGTATCCTTCTCAAACACTATTTTTACACTTGCATCATCCATCTTGCTTACACAAATCATATTTCTAGCCAATGCTTTTATGCAGAACACCAGGAGGTGTTCTAATCCTTCCACCTTTCAAATTCAACTTGAATTTTCCGCATTCAATGATTCTTGCGTTCCTGTCATCCCCTGGGAAGACATCACCACCATCATATTTCTCATACTCATATAACCACTCCCTATAGGGAGTGTAGTGAAAGGATGCATAAGTCAATCAACCATACCTCATTATCTACATGTGTATTTGAAAAAGAAACCAAATACAAATCCCCACCTTCATTTGAGGTGGTTTTCTCATTTATAGAAGGAGCATCATAAGATCCCTTTCCTTTCTCAAGAGCTTTATATCTGCAGTCATTTCTAAAGTGCCCTTTCCTTCTTCATTTCTCGCACACCTTTATAGTCTTTCCTGGAGATTTATATCTCCCACTCGCGAAATTATTTTTGTTTCTGTTTTGGGATTGTCCTTGTATAGAGAAGGAATCTCCATTATGGTCCTCCGTATTTTTCCATCTCATTTCCTCCAACAGCGAGGGTTAGAAAATTTTATCAAAATTCAAGGTAGTTGTATTACTACGTATTGCAACAACCAGAACATCCCATGAATCTAGTAGAGAATAGAGAAAATTTATGCACTTATCTTTGTATGAGATTTTAATATCAATAGATGACAAATGACTTACCACAATATTAAAGGCATTCATATGGTCTATCACTGAGTCTCCATCCTTCATCCTCAGGTTATACAACTTTTTCTACATGAAAAAATTATTCATCGGAGACTTAGATTGGTACAAAGTCCCTAACTTGTCCCACAAAGCCTTCATCGTAGCTTCCCCAGATACATTCAATAATACTGAATCTAAGATACACAACTGTATTTTTCTCTTTGTCATTCGATCCAACTTCGCCCAATCTTCATCTGACATTGTCGTTGGTTTAGTACCCATATCTACTGTGATCCACATATCTTTATCCATTAGCAGATCCTCCATTTTGAGCTTCCACAACTTAAAAATATGACCATTAAATTTCTCGATCTCTATCTTTCCACTGCTCTCCATATTCTTTCACAGCAATGACATACATGGTTTCCAAAAACACTAGGATCCTCACTGCATTTAGCTAAAGGTTTTATAATAGTTTACTGCCAATGAAAAGGAGAGTAATAACACATCCTAGTGTAACTACATCATAGCTAAATAAATATTTAATGCATACATTGGCATCTATTCATGGTATTTTAGGATGTGTTATTATTAATTAAATGGTGAGCTACATTCCACTTCTATCATATACCATGCGTAAAACAATGTATGCATCGACTATGCCTTCATGGTAGTAGGAAGCATAGTATCACATTCATATAGATTCTATATATTAGTGCAAGTGAAATTCTATATATATTCATAAGCTTTATATAATAGAAAGTGCAATAATACAGCAAGTTAGGAAAACCCAAAAGATAGGGTGGTACTTGGGCCATAATTTCTCAAGAAAATGGAAGCACAATCGATAAATATTGAGCAAAATTTAAAAGAAGCTCAAGTCATACATAATAATTATGTATATAAGAGTAGGACAACAAGAGAATTTAAAGTATGTGAGCCTACGCTTTTGAAAGTGAAACCAAAAAAATTTCATTGATATTGGGAAGTTGCAGTAAGTTGGTAGCCATATATTCTGCTCCATTTTAAATATTGGAAAAATGATGTACATGATCCTAACCATGCCATTGATTGGAATTTGATTTAGATGGAGCTAGAGGACACTTTTAGGTACAACCAGTGCATATATTGGACTAGAAGGTAATTTTGTTTTAGAACAAAGTCTTAAGGAAGGTAAATGTCTAGTGGATCTGCTATAACTCTAACAAAGCATCATGGGAGATTAAAGATGCTATCTGGAAGGCATACCCACATTTATTTTCAAATTTTTATGTATTTTTTATATATGTGCAAATGTATGGTGTTGAGAATTGAGGAAAATGCTAAAATAAGGGGAAGGGGAATGTTATACCCTAGTTTTTATCCTTTATTAATTATTTATGTGTGTACATCATGAAAGGCTAGAGAACGCAGTTGTATAATGGTTTTGAATATCAATAATAAAATTATCATTATCTATAGAAAAAAAGAACAAGAGTAGAATAGGGGGATATGATCCAATGAGAGGGTAGCTAGAGAGGAGAACCCTTTTATTTATCTTTTATTATACCCATATTTGAATTAGTTGAGAAAAATGTGTGTATATGAGTTTATTGGGGAAGCCATGTGCCATTTCGAGAGCATGCATATTTAACAATAAATTTTTGGTTATTTGGGGATTCAATTCATTCATTCATTCTTCACTTTCATTGTAATGTTCTTATTACTTGAGAGAAGAAAAATTTATGTAAAAGAACCATTATTTTGTTTGTGGACTGATGCATGTTATATTCCAGCTAAGAACTTCCTAACTGCTTTATTGCATTGACATTTTTAGTGAACATGTTCATAGGCTGAGAGTCTGTAGAGCTTCTAGCATTAATAATTCTTAAATAGTAGCACTGAATCCTTGGAGGAAAATGAAATAGACCAAGGTTCTGCAATGTATATAAAGGGATATATTTCCCTGGGCTGTGCAGGAAGCACAAATGTAAATATTGAGCAAAATTTAAAAGAAGCTCAAGCCATAAAAAATAATTATGTAGATAAGAGTAAGAAAACAAGAGACTTTAAAGTATGTAAGTATGTGCTTTTGAAATTGAAACCAAAGAAAGTTCATTGAATTTGGGAAGTTGTACTAAGTTGGCAGACATATATTTTGGTCCATTTGAAATATTGGAAAAAATATGTACATGGTCTTAACCATGCTATTGATTGGACTTTGATTTAGATGGAGCTAGAAGGAGACTTTTAGGTACAACCAATGCATATATTTGACCAGAAGGTAATTTTGTTTTAGAAAAAATTCATAGGGACGTTAAATGTCTAGTGGATGTGCTACAACTCTAACGAAGCATCATGCGAGATCGGAGATGCTATGCGGAAGGCATACTGAGATTTATTTTGAAATTTTGATGTATTTTTGTATATATGTGCACATGTATGGTGTTGGGCATTGAGGAAAATGCTAAAATAAGGGGAAGGGGAATTTTATACCCTGATTTTGAGCCTTTATTAATAATTTATGTTTGTACATGATGAAATTCTAGAGAACTTAGTTTTGTAATGGTTTTTAATATTAATAATAAAATTATCATTATTTGTAGACAAAATATAAAAATATTATAATAGGGTGGTATGATCCAATGACAGGAGTGTAGCTAGAGAGGATAAACCTTTTATTTATGTTTTATTATACCCATATTGAATTAGTTGAGAAAAATGTGTGTACATGAGCTTATTGGGGAAGCCATGTGGCATTTTGAGAGCATGCATATTTAACCATAAATTTGTGGTTATTTGGAGATTCACTTCATTAATTCATTATTCACTTTCATTGTAATGTTATTATTTCTTGGAGAGAAGAAGAGTTTGATGTAAAAGAACCATTATTATGGTTGTGGGTTGATACATGTTATATTTTAGCTAAGAACTTCCTAAGTGCTTTATTGCATTGACATTGTTAGTGAGCATGTTCATAGGTTGAGAGTCTCTAGAGCTTCTAACATTGATAATTCTTAACTAGTAGCACTAAATCCTTGGAGAAAAATTAAATAGACTAAGAAATATTGAGCAAAATTTAAAAGAAGCTCAATTCATACAAACAATTATGTAGATAAGAGTAGGATAACAAGAGAATTAAAAGTATGTGAGAATGTGCTTTTGAAAGTTAAACCAAAGAAAATTCATTCAATTTGGGAAGTTGTACTAAGTTGGCAACCATATACTCTAGTCCATTTGAAATATTGGAAAAAATATGTACATTATACTAACCATGCCATTGATTGGACTTTGATTTAGATGGAGCTAGAAGGAGAATTTTAGATACAACCAATGCATATATTGGACCAGAAGGTAATTTTTCTTTAGAAAAAAGTCATAGGGAAGGTACATTTCTATTAGATATGCTACAAATCTAACCAAGCATCACGGGAGATTGAATAAGGCTATGCAAAAGGCATACCCACATTTATTTTGAAATTTGGATGTATTTTTGTATTATGTGCACATGTATGGTGTGGGGCATTGAGAACAATGCTAAAATAAGAGTAAGGGGAATGATATACCCTAGTTTTGACCATTTATTAGTAATTTATGTTTGTACATGATGAAATACTAGAGAACGTAGTTTTGTAATGGTTTTGAATATTAATAATAAAATTATCATTATCTATAGAAAAAAAAAAGGAAAAGGATTATAGGGTGATATGTTACAATGAGAGGAGGGTAGCTAGAGAGGAAAAACCTTTTATTTATCTTTTATTATACCCATATTTGAATTAGTTGATAAAAATGTGTGTATATGAGCTTATTGGGGAAGCCATGTGGCATTTCGAGAGCATGCATATTTAACCATAAATTTGTGGTTATTTTGGGGATTCACTTCATTCATTAATTCTTCACTTTCATTGTAGTGTTCTTATTTCTTGGAGAGAATAATATTTTGATGGAAAAGAACCATTATTATGGTTCTGGGATGATACATGTTATATTCCAGCTAAGAAATTCCTAATTGCTTTATTGCATTGACATTGTTAGTGGACATGTTCATAGGATGAGACTATCTACAACTTATAACATTGATAATTATTAGCTAGTAGCACTGAATCTTTGGAGGAAAATAAAATAGACTAAGGTACTACAATGTATAGAAATGGGTCTGTTTCCTTGGGCCACAAAATTATTGCACAATTTATGTGCAAAGTGACTATTTTAGCCATCATTTTCAAAATTTGTGTCCAACCAAATGAAGCTAAATTTTGGAAAATCCAAAGATGTGTTTTTCAAGAAAAAACTAAAGAACAAAAAAATCTTTCAATTTTTGCATAGGTTTTATGGTTTAGGAGATATGCAACACTCTTGGAGGCCTATTTTTCAAAAACTAAAATTTTATATTTTTCTCCTGTTTTAGGCTTTTTTTTTGGAAAATTTTTCTAATAGTTGGAAGATAATTTTTTAAAACTAAAAAGGTATTTGTAGAGAATGAGACAAATAACAAAAACCTCTCTCATTTTGTGCACAAGTTTCACGGTTTTGGAATTAAACGTGTCACTTGGAGACTCATATTCATAATTTCTTGCTCACATGATTTTCAATTTTTTGAAATTCGATTTGTAAATTTGAAGGTTTCCAATACGTTGAGTATTGTAAGTTGAATGATATGGTTGACTGGACACTCAGAATCATTTTGGAGCAGGGGAATCTAGTACAAGTTTAAAATTCAAACTTATGTTCTGCAATTTGGAGTCTGTTGTTTTGAAGATTTTCATGAGTGGGAAATATTGTTTCATAGATTATACACCATTACACCATCACTGCAATCAGGCCCATCTAATCTATTTTTCTCAGGAGGATATGCAACGACGTCAACTTGGAATTATACTACACATTACTATGCAACATATCACTCAGGATTATTTTGGATTTTTATATTTTGGGACCTTCTATAATTATGTTAGTGATCAGGATAGGTATGGATATATGGATAACAATGATTTTTTTAAACTTTATCTTGTTAATTTTTTATCATGGTTTAAGTCATGATGTTTCCAAAATAGGATTATATCGATCTTATTAGAATATAGAAAATACATTGTATTTGGTCTTTTATTTTCCATGCAAGAAATTCCTCCTAATTGTATTTAAGAAGAACAAAACATGACAAAAGGGTTCAGTTAGGTCTAGAATCGAAGAGACTAAGGCTATTTTGTATTTGTATTTTCCAAATGGATAGAAGAAGTTGAATGTTGTTTGAACATGTATTCTTGTGTCATGTTTCACAGGTTTGTTTTCCTTCGTGAATCACATAGATTTTGTTCTCATATATGTTTTTCATATATAGTTTAATATTGTATAAGTTCTTCCTGCTCGGCTGAAATAATTTTTTTCTAAATTCATGTATTTTCTCTATCTAGTTTTCAGCTAGTCATAAGTGTTATTGTTCTTCTATGGTGAATCTGAATTAATCTATACTTTGATGCTTAGTTTGGAATTTATCTCCTACCCCATTTACCCTTCTATTACAACGAACTTTTAATAAATCACCAGTAATTTTTCCTATCTTGCCCCTGTCACAAATTGCATTATGTCCCTTGTTCATTTGGATCTGTAACTTTGATACAAAATAGCCCTCACCCTCTGAACCAAACTTCAAAAAATTAAACCAAAAATTATTTTTTGATCATTCATAGCTAGCCCAAAACCCAGATATATTATTCCCCTAAGTGATTGATAGCCCGAGGCAAGGAGAGAGCCCTCTCCAAGGCTAAGGGGGCTGGACCTTATGCCTACAAGAGGTTTTTGGTTACCCATATAATCATTTTCTCAGCTTAGAGGTTAAATTATAGGGTGGTAAAATTCATGCACCATTGTCGGGAACGAAAGGTTTCATCTTCCCCGGGTAAGGTCATTAAAGCTTCAAATTTGAGTGTTGATGGTGGATCGAAGAAAGACATAAAAATGTTGAACCATTCACCTAGTGACTCAAAAAACTGTTAGAAAATTATATATTATAGAGAAATGCAACACATAAAATATGCGGAAAGCACAAACACATAAAACTAGAGAGACAAAGATATACATGGTTCACCCAGTTTGGGCTATGTTCACCCCGAACAGCCAGTCCTTCCTTTCTATTATCTAGCAAAATGAAGAGACACAAGCTACAACAGATCCATTGTAATATCCTCTGTTCTCTCTCACAGTCTCTCTATCTGTTTATCACTCTCAAAATACACATACAATACACAACCGCAATACAATACCCTCATACAAAATGAGGGGTTGCCTTCTAGGGCAAAAAAACTTAAACTAAACAAAACTTATACCGTCATATCATCCGCCTACTGAACGGCCCAGATTGATTAGAAATTACAATACTTTTACAAAGAAATTTTACATATGTCTTTAGCTTTGGGGGCATTTCCCCCAAAACCCCCTGCCAGGGGGGGGGGCTCCATAAAGTTGCAGTTGCCCCCCCTGGACCTCCCAGGTAGCGTTTAATTACGGGTGGCGTTGCCACCCCATTTAGAACAGGGGTCCAATATTGTGATAAAAAATAAAGAAGATAATCAGGCTCCACACCCAACAAAAACTTCAAATCAAATTTAGAGAAGGACAAGCCTTCTCAATAGAAGGAAGGAAGGAAAATATGTGAAAGTCACGTACTTAAACTTGAATTTTATTTTTCTGATATAGTATTATGTTTTATCAATTTCCTCTTGTCCTTTCCTGAAAATGTCAAAAGGATTTTATTGTATCTGTTGAATCTGAATGTAGACTAAAAATATTCAGATGAGTCCCCTTTTAGAACTGTATATCATCCCCTTGAGTCTACAAATGCATCTCCTTTTTGTATTGGTTTTCCTGAAAAATATCTAGACGATAATCATAGTCCAATTGGTACAAATTCATCTCAGACCTCAGTCATGGTTGCTTCGCAGTATGCCCCATTAAATTAGCCAACCCCTTTGTATGAGTCACCACAGAAATATGGTCAGATGATACCTCAATTTGATTGTACATGCTACACCATTTTTTGGTCATCTAACCTGTTACTATTAGATGGACCTAAGTACACCATGTAAGACCAATTTGACCCTAAGTAAAATTGCTTTCACTATGAAAAATAACTTAGTAAACCACCTTTATTAAGTTGTTTATGGTCTAAATAGGAAACCCCATAAGGAAATATTAAATAAATCTACATTTTTTTTATTTTCTTCAAGAAATAATTAGTTAAACAACAGTTTAATTAATATTCCTGGTCATATTTAACCCAAAACAGGAAAATTAATTAGATAAATCATTATTTATCTTTTTATTTTCTAGGAATAATTATTTAAACATTATTTAAATAATATTACTTGTTAAATTTGACTAAATCGCTCCTAAATAATTAAATAAATCATTATTTATTTTATTATTACTTAACCACATCCTTAAAATAATAAATAAATCATTTATTTATTTATTATTTACAAATAAAGGGATTTGACCCAAGTAAAATTGTTTTTCCCTCCAACAAATATAATAAAATATTCCATAAAGGTTGGATCTTAATTTGGTTAATAATATTTTAATTAGGCACCAATATCTAGACTAACTCAATATTTTGTTATAAATAGAAGGGTTTTTCCATTCACTTACTACCTTTTTTTGCCTAAAGATCACTCTGGATCTATACTTTTGGTCTGACTTTGATCCACCATCATTGTCATGTTTTTCTATCTTTTGCTTGTGAGCTCCCTTTGAGTTCCATTTTTTGTCTAGGTTTTCTACACCATCAAGAGAGAGGAATTTTAGATCTGAAGCACTGAGGACTTACAAGAACCCATCCCATTGAGGATAATTGGTAACATCCTTCTATGTTTTCCTCCCAGGTGCCCTTAATATAAAATTCATTCAACGTATTCTTGTCTTGTCTATTGGATGCATGGAGCAACTCATGTTTTTATTCACTGCTTAATGTATTTTAATGCATAGATCTATATTTTTACAGCATTTATCTTGATTAACTAATTGCAGATCTAAATATATTGGCATCCATACTTGTTGTTAGGGTTGTTTCTTATGTGTAGCTAAAGTGGTCTTTTTTCGTACACTTGCGATTAATATGCATACTAACAACTGGTGACTCTACGCGGGTTTACAATTACGGCCGTTGTCATTTTTCAGATCCCTACATATCCAACTACTTCAAACCCTAGGATTTCTCTTCGGCTTCTTGTTTTTCTTTTCTTTATGTTTTTCTTAACCTATAAAACCCTAAAACATTAAAAATTCTAACTTTCGTGTGTTTTCGGACCTATTGTGCAGGTGACAGGCATCAGTTGTAGCTGAGACGATGCATTCTACTGAAACCTACTCCCGAGAGTTCTGGAAGTGTAGGTCACACTTTTTGGCCCCAAAACTGTGACCTGGAGCTTCAGGACGCGGAAAATTGACCAAAACCTGTGACCTCAGCAAGAAATAGGTCAAAAACTGCGACCTCACTTAGTTGTGGGAATTTTTCAAAAAGTTTTCTGGGTTTGTCTGGGCCTCAGTTCAGGGATGTTTGACCTCCGTCTCTGCCCGTTTTGGACCTGTATTTGTTCTTTTTTTCTAAAAAAAAGTGGGAACCTAGCCCCATAGGGCTTCAGTACCCTCCACACTTTGTGGAAGAGTTTTAGCTGCCGCGGGTTGTCATAAATTTTGAGAGTGTTCAGCCATTTTTCATATCTGATACCTCACCTTTAGATCCACTTCAAATTGGCTATTTATCCATCCAAATCACCTCCTTTATTTTTTTTTTGGTTTTCCTCTAGGGTCCCCTCCGCTTCCCTCCAAGAGATAGCCTTTCGCCACCTCATTCACAACATTTTTTCCTATGATTTTTTGTTGTTTGTCTACACCTATTTCCAGCAGATCAGAACTTTAGATCCCTGTCCCTCATGACCTTAGATATTTTGGTTATTTTGGTGTGTTTTGACTAGATTTTGGCCCACCTATAGACTACTTGTTGAGAGGCCCACCTCCTTGGGTTTAGATTATTGCATTATTAGCTGTTTATTTTCTGTTATTTCAGTTTCACATACTATTATCTACAAGTTTATTTACATTTATACAACACACTTTTTCTTTTTCTCTACAAACATCTGGGTTTAAAAATTAAAATTTACACACTTTACACACACACCCTAAGTGAAGAAGAGCTTGGTTAAAACTGCTAATAAAATACTTTAACATTGAAATCAATTGATCCTGCACCTCTCTGCCCTTGTTTCGACATTGTAATCAGTTGATCCCGCACCTCTCTGCCCTTGTTGGTCTCTCTTCCCTTTGTGTTGTGTTTGTGCCTTCACCATTGTGCCACCAAGGCGTTTATCCCAGAGACTTCTTGGCCTTCATCCTCAATTTTTGGTAGGAAGACTTACTCCTACACGTAGGATTTGAGTTAGTCCTCCACCAAGTCTACACGCCGACTCCTTTTCTAGTTCATTGGGTTCCCCTTCTGCTTCCACCCCTGGTTCACCCCCTATCACCTTCACCCTGGTTCAAGAACTAACATTGGTGGTAGCCCTGGCCCCAATGCCAAGAATACTACTAGTGAGATTGCAACAGGAACTACCCCGGCTACTCCCTTGATCCCCTATATGGCAGGCCTCAGTCTTCCCGATTTTAACCAGTTGATCAATGACCCTATACACCATGACGTTAGTTGGCCTACTATGCCGACCAAGCTCCCTTCTGACATCCCCAAGTTTGAAGGCCTTGTTGGAGAATATCCTACAAATCATGTTCGATCTTTCCACATGTGGTGTTCATCTAACTCCATTACCAATGACTATGTATGTCTTCGGTTGTTCCAACGTACGCTTACATGTGAAGCTTCTAAGTGGTATTTTGATCAGGCCTCATCCTCTCATACCACCTTTGTGACTCTTTCTCGGGCTTTTCTGTCTTATTTCCAACTTCCCCTTTGTTATGACACTGGTACCGAACTTTTGACTTATTTTCATCAATCGTCTACGGCCCGCCTGTCTGATCATGTCCAGGAATGGCGAAGAAGAAAGAGCCTATGTCAAGCCCCTACCTTCAAAGATTGTTTCTACATCGACTGGTTCCTTATATCTCTCTTGCCTGCTATCGGCAAAGATGTCGCATCACATTTCCCTCAAACCGAAGAAGCCTCTCTCCAAATTGCATTAAAATATGACCTGATCTATGCTCAGTCGAGCTATGTTTATACCGTTCTACCTGATCTTCCTAGACCCGGTGGTGCCAACACACCGGGGGAATCTCATGCCACCAACAGTATCGTTGGAGCTCTCTCTCATCCATACGCTTAGCCTCCCATGGGCTATGGTTTTCCTCAGAGGGGGGCCAGCACTTCCTGCACTTTTCCCCCTTCCCAGTAGCTTGTATCCAGGATATAGCATGCCTCCTCCTTTTGCCCAATCTCATGTTTACCACACTATTACCCAACCTCCTTATTATACGTATCCATAGCCTGGTGCTCCACCTCCTTTAGCATTAGCACCTCCTCCTCCCTTGCCTTCTCAACCCCCTCAACAGCATCCATGGCCTCCTCAGGGGCAGGTGTATGCACAGCAGGCTGCGACTAATCCTCCTCCTTCCAAAAAGAAGAGGAAAGGCACTCAAACTCAATCTGCTCCAGGTAATCATAGACCTGATCCTCAAAATAATGCACCTAACACTACTAACCAACAACAGGGAACTCAACCCAAGCAGGACAGGCCTATTCGCACAAACAAACCTAGTTCTTATTGTGGTTTTTATGGTCATTACACGCATGATTTTCCTCTTTTACCAAAGATGAAGCAGATGTGGGAGTCTCAAGAAACATTGTGAGAACAACAAGCCTCCCCTTCCGTTCCTCCCAGTGTTGCACCTAGTCAGCCGGTTGTGTTTACTAATCCTTTCCCTCAGCAAGGATTTGTGGCTACCTAACCACCTGAAGGTTAGGTGGCCCCTCAACATCTTCCATCTGGTGCCTCCAATTACCAGATTCTCATGATGAATTCTGACCAACCTCTAACCATAGACATCAATCTTCAGACTCGGTCCCGCCAGTACAACAAGCCTCCCGCTACGTCTGTCCCCAAGCCACCTCCTTCGGTCCCTACAGAGCATCTTTCAACGCCTAATTGTCCCTTGCAAATCCCTCATCTTAAGGCAGAGGTTCATACCAAGATCCCTAAGGGACCACTATGCCGAAATGCTACTTCTGACAAAGCTTCCCATTCATATAGTATAGTAGATGATTTCGCACATTCTCCTGCTGCCATTTCAATGCTGGAACTCCTCCAGTTGTGCCCTTCACAACGAAAATTTTTACTATCTGCCATGGGTGTTGTAGATCATTCTTATGATCGATTGACTTTCTTCGATGTTTATCGGTCATAACATCCTCCTCTCCCTGCTTCCGTCGCCTTCCAAATCCCACTCAAGATCCAGAATGCCAACGTTTTCTCGGTGCATCATTGATGAGGGGGCATCCACTTGTGTGATGTCTAATTCAGTTTGGAAGCAACTCGGATCACCTGAGTTGGCTCCTTCCACGATCACTCTCTGAGCGTGGGATGGCCATGCCTCCTAGCCCATTGGCTTATTCCACAATTTTCATATTACTCTTGCGGGCAAGACTGTTTGCGTTTACGTAGAAGTCATAGATGCCCCCTTATATTAAAACATTCTATTGCGTCGTAGCTACACCTATGTGATATCTGCTATCCCATCTTCGGTTCACTGCAAGATTTCCTTCCCCCATAATGGAACGATAGTCACCATTGGCTAGTTGACATATTACAAACCGAAGTCTCAAACCTCCCCTCAGTCCATCATCTCTTCGGTGGCCAATAATAAAATCGTCGATCCTTTGACCAGTGTCTCACCCGGAGTCTATAAAGACTCCTCATTGCTTGGTACATTACCTGGTCTTCCTCCTCATGTCTCTGATCCCAGCTCATCAAATGTTTGCATGATACATTCGTCTTGGGCTTCCCTCAAGAAGCCCGCCTCGGCTAGTTAGCAGCCTCACCCTCCGCAGCCTACTCCTAGCCCTTAGATTCAGCCTTTTGTACCTCCTCCTCCTTTCCCTTCACCTACAACTGGTATCCATGAGCCTCTCTACCCTCCAAGAATGATTCCTCCAGGCCTTAACCATCTCAGAGCCATCCCACCTGGCCATTACCCCTCCGGTCAGATACTGTTCCTAGCTGTCCCTCCTGGAGTGTATTCAGTACCTGTCATGGCTACCCTCTCTCTTCCTAACTTGACCCTGGGGATTCCTGTCGGGTACCTTGATCCCCTAGCCGCTACCCTGCCTTTTCAACCCAAACCTTATCTTGCTTTGACCCTGGTTCAACTGGTCCCTATGACTTCTCCCGCTGCTACAGTGCCTCATCCACCTCAATGGGAACCATCTCCTGTTGCGACCACTTCAGCTAAGAAGGGAAAAGCTCACAAGAGGGCATCAAAGGACAAGGCTGCCATGAATGACCCTGCTCCTCCTCGGCCACCAAAGCATACTATCCAGTGTGATTTTTGTGATGTTGTCAGTCATGCCACCCATACCTATCCAGATTTTCCTCACCTCAAACCGATGGTCAATGAAGCATTTCCAGAGTCTGATATCCTAGAGGTATATGTCACTATACTTGATTCAGTTTCGAAACACAGGTCTTTGTGCAAAAATAACCCTTGTGATTTATGTGATTTCCATGGCCACTATACTCACCTCTATCCTCGCCTCGATGACTTTCTCACCTCTCTAACGGTTGTTCACCAATACGAGGCCAAGCGCAACGAGTCCACCTCTCCCTTATTTCCATGTTTTGCTTCGACAAAACCAGAGGACATGAATTCTCCCTTTAACATCCCCCCTCCTGATGTCAAGATAACAAAGCCCTCATCCACCATTTTCTACCTATCATCCTCCATGAGACCCTCAGTGGAAGTCCACCTAGAGACTTCCCCTAATTTTTCTTCTGACCTCCCTTCAATGATCACCCTGGGCTCAACATCGGTAGATCCTTTATCTGCTTACTCTTTTGTCACCCCTTATGACGATGCGCATGCGAAACTCTCTTATCATGATGATGAGTCAGGTAGCTTCACCACTTCAGGTGGTCTTTCTTGCACCAGCCACCCCATCTTCTATGATGATGATGAAATTATGGAAGTATTCACCACCCCTGACTTTATCTATCCCCCCTTACATCAAACCCATACATTCAAACTACATACACCTTGTGGCCATTACATTGACACCCAATTTTTGGGTAAGGGGGCACCCATATTTGAGAGGCCAGGAGAATCAATTCTCCACAACTCTCCTAGTGTATCTGGTCATGTCGACTCTAGTACCATTATCCTTCCACATTTAGAAGAACCTCGAGAGTCCCATATCACTCCAGATCACTCTAGGGATGATACCCCTCTTCATTCCTTCATCTTACATTAGCAACCCAGTCCCCTAGACATTGTTGTTGACCAACCCATGGGTTTTCTAGGAGAGCACCAGTTCGTTATCTCCAAATCCTCTCTTTGGGATAGTGACACCATGTATGACAACCCGAAAACTTAAGTTCATTTTCTTTATATATTCAGTACCAAAAGAGATTGGTAATCCCCCATTCCCGTTCTCGAACTGCATAACCATAACGAAAAAAATGGCACACCACATCATAAAATGTGTTTAGATTCCCCCTTTCTAAATACATTTTGGCATGACCACAACATGCTTGGGGGCACCTATGCCCCTCAACCATAAAAATCCCATATCTCAACCAAAAACATCACTGAAACCTCCTTTCTCTGATAGGTCACACTTTTCAAGTCATTTCCTGGGACAGGTCGCAATTTTCTGCACAATACCTACTACCCAGGTCGCAGATCAAACCCCAAAAAGTGTGACCTGGCCTATTCATGAGCTCTGGGTGCCTAATTTGAAACTTTAATCCCCTGAATTGAAATAGTATGGTTAGGCCTCTTACCTGCAACTGACGGATCTCAATTCCATCGATTGGTTTGTCCGCTATGATTGCCACAAGATTTAGGGCCTTCTCTCCTCTCTACATTCACCACAGCTCCACTTGCAAATGAGTGAATTTGGAGGGAAAATGCCTTATTAAAAGAGAAACCCCAGATTTTTCTTTCGCCTACTGTGGCAAAACCGTAGCTCAGTTTGACAACCCGTCTATACCTTTGGAAAGCTCTCACCGAGCCCTCAAATGGGTATCTGTTAGTTTTTTGTGATTTGATACTTCACCAAGACACATTTCGTCCAAGAAGGGTCACTTCACCACTATTCAAAATCGAATTTCTTAACCTGCAACACTTGTACTTGGGGCACCACTTTGCCTTCATACTTTTCCATGCTCGTGTTGATTTTCGTCATGAGTAACCATCATGTAATCATGTTTTTATGGTCCCCATTGGACCTTTTCTGTGTGGCAGCATCATCGAGTCACACTTGTTTAGAGCATCCGAGTTGAATCATCATCCAATTCATGGAGTCTATCCCGAGTCCCTTTGTGTCCCACTATATTCCTCCATCCTTCATTGCTTGGTTCCTCTCTCATGTCACACATTATGGCCTTCATTCCTACTGTCCCCTCTCCCTCATGATATTGTGTTAGTTGTTGCCAGGTCATTCATGCCCTTTAAGCTCTAACAAGGGAAGTTGTTTGTCTGCTACTTAGTACCCCCCCATTTCATCATCATCCTTGGTGTCAGTCTGTCAGGCACTCTACTATTTTCTCTCGTGCCTTAGTTGAGGATCCCTTATTGCCTCACCTATGGCGGACCTCCTTCTGTCGACATCAAATCATTCATTATAGAATACAGGTCTAGAGGGTGGTGTACCTTGGTTCTAGCTTCCACTCTTGTTCGGTGCCTTGGATCAGGCAAAGGGACTCCTTATAGCCCTTTGACTTGATTGTTTCTCAGATCCAACTCCTTTCAGCATGATTGAGATCCGTGTACTTGATGGTTCAGTGATGCAGCAGATGATACCGGTGATTCTCAGGTATGTGTGAGATGTCTCAGCCCTCATGAGGGGGTGGCCCTACCGGTAGCCCCCATATGCCCGGATGACCTCTTCATTACAACCTTTGATGCAGCTCCATATATTTGATGATGTCGGCCTCAACTGCTTGTCGCACCTTTTTGTTTGCATATATCAGTCAGATTTTCAGAGCCCTTTCCTGTTTATAGGGGCATTTGGGTTGTATTTGTATCTCATGTACTCAGATATTATTGTATAAGTCCTAGCTATTATCCCAGGTAAAGTATGTATGTGGCATTCATTATCATGTTTTTACCTGGCTCATGTTTATGCCAGCATGTACTATATTGTTCAGTCCCTTGTTTACTGGATGCACTATTCTTTGTACTTTGTCTCAGTGGGCATAGATATGCCTCCCCCACCGCCTATAGCACAGGTAATCACTCATAAAAGAGACTTGTCGCACCTATAAGTCTCACCTCCTCAGGGTCTAGTCCTCTCACGCTTTGGTCTACCTCACATTTCTCTCTTTTTGACTTCCCTTTCGGTGTCTAGTGATTGAGTTTTTATGACATACTTCGGTCATATGATTAGCTCCTAATGCTTGCACGCTGGGGGGCAATCGATTACACAGTTTTTTGGTCATCTAACCTGTTACTATTAGATGGACCTAAGTACACCATGTAAGACCAATTTTACCCTAAGTAAAATTGCTTTCACTATGAAAAATAACTTAGTAAACCACCTTTATTAAGTTTTTTATGGTCTAAATAGGAAACCCCATGAGGAAATATTAAATAAATCTACATTTGTTTGATTTTCCTCAAGGAATAATTAGTTAAACAATAGTTTAATTAATATTCATAGTCATATTTAACCCAAAATAGGAAAATTAATTAGATAAATCATTATTTATCTTATTATTTTCTAGGAATAATTATTTAAACCTTATTTAAATAATATTCCTTGTTAAATTTGACTAAATCACTCTTAAATAATTAAATAAATCATTATTTATTTGACTATTACTCAACCACATCCTTAAAATAATAAATAAATCATTTATTTATTTATTATTTACAAATAAAGGGATTTGACCCAAGTCAAATTCTTTTTCCCTCCAACAAATATAAAAAAAAAAACTCCATAAAAGTTGGATCTTGATTTGGTTAATACTATTTTAATTAGGCACCAATATATAGACTAACTTAATATTTTGTTATAAATAGAAGGGTTTTTCCATTCACTCACTACCTTTTGTTGCCTAAAGATCACTTTGGATCTATACTTTTGGTCTGACTTTGATCCACCATCATTGTCATATTTTTCTATCTTTTGCTTGTGAGCTCCCTTTTAGTTCCATTTTTTTTCTGGGTTTTCTACACCATCAAGAGAGAGGAATTTTAGATCTGAAGTGCTAAGGACTTACAAGAACCCATCCCATTGAGGAGAACTGGTAACATCCTTCTATGTTTTCCTCCCAAGTGCCCTTAATATAAAATTCATTCAACATATTCTTGTCTTCTCTATTGGATTCATGGAGCAACTCATGTTTTTATTCACTGCTTAATGTCTTTTAATTCATAGATCTAGATTTTTGCAACATTTATCTTGATCAACTAATTGCAAATCTAAAGATATTGGTAGCCATCTTTGCTGTTAGGGCTGTTTGTTATGCGCAGCTAAAGTGGTATTTTTTCGTACACTTGCGATTAAGATTCATACTAACATTACAAGTAAGATCACAACATGAAGCATATAGACAAAATCATTGACTTCATTGACCTTGAGGAAGTAGATCATGAAGATGTGAAATTGAGGTTGTTTGCCCAAAGCCTTTTAGGATAATTTAGGAAGTGGTATAGAAGGTTGACAGTTGGCAGCATTCCTAATTTCCAATAGTTTGGACACATAAAACTTGACATATGGGAGGTTAAAAATAACCCTTTTCAAATTATGGCTAAGTATTTGAATCTAAAGAGGCGGCCTGGTGAGACAGTCCAAGATTTCTCAACCAGATTCAATAGTTTTTATGATTCCATACCTAATGAAATAAAGCCTCTCCCAGGATTGGTTATGCTTCATTATTGAGATTGTTTTTATGTTGATCTTTCCTATCATCTCAGAGAGAGGAATCTCACAAATTTGGAGGATATGCAGAAAAGTGTTGTTGACGTGGAAGTCAATATGTTGATCAAAAGGGCCAAAATGGAAGTTGAAAGAAGGGAAGTGGCTAAGGAGGAGTTTTCTCCATTATCAGACCATAAGATGGATGCATTGATGAAAAACATGGAAATGTTGATGGAAACATTCACTATGCAAAACAAACTTGATGATAGAGGGCGATGAAGAAGACCTCCTCTCTAAGCATATTTGGCAGAAGAAGGAGAGGTTTTTTATTTAAGTCACCATGAGCTAGAAATTGGTTGTTTTATTTATTAATTTTAAGAAAGTCCTAAAGAGAAACTAGTGACATGTTCTTAGCAAGAGGATGTTTGATTTCAGCGATTTAAGGAAAGCAGTCATCATGCATGTGTCACTTATGACAACAATGAAGAATATGATGAAAGTACTTAATCAGGTGAGCGGTCTTATAGTTTTGACATTGAACATAAAGAAAACAATGAATTTGTTGATGGTAACTCTCTACCTTTATGTTATGCTACATTTTAATTGTTGAAATAAAATTGTAAGATCACCAAGGAAGCACAAAAGCAAGTTGAAACTAGCATAAATTGGCAACAACCTTCTTATATATTTGATGACCCTATTTCTTGTTACATAGAAGATTCCCTCACTCGAAAATCACATCCATTGAGCAACCATGAGATTGAAGATCATATACTTTCCTCAGAACCAATACACAATAAATTGCAAGAGCCTTCTTCAGTTTTTAGTGATCCAATATCTGATTTTTTGGACGGTTTCTGTAGTCAAAGTTATCCTCCTTTAGATAGTTATGAGTCTAAAAATAGGGGTGATGGAGACTTAGTTCGGAAGCCAGCATCATTGTCTTGTCCAATAGTGGTTTCATCACAAAGGTCACAGTGAATATCTGCAGCGCGATAATAACATCTATAATTTGAAATTGCATGAAAGAAAGGATGCAGACAAAGGTTTTTATTCATATGTAGACCACTTAGAATAGAATTGAAATCTATCAGATGAGCTGAAATTTAGTGTTCATTCATTTGAGGATCCTTTTGCAACATTCTTGAAATCAACAAGTGGGATTAATTTCTTCAATCCCGTCAAAGTTGAATCTATTTGCAAGTTTTTATTGGAGTTTTCATTCAGTATGTTTTCTATTTTTCTCATGAACAAGCACATGCCAGGAACTCAACCAGTGGATAAGGTGCTTACATTGTTACACTGGTTGTTTGAGTTTTTTGGATCAAGTAGCTTGTGGATCAGTTAGAGTGAGTAGGTGTGTGAATAAGCTCAACCCTCTAAGCATATTTTTGAATAATGTGCCAATTTCAAGCAGTTTTTCTTATTATTTTGGTATTATTTTTCAGTACTGTAGGTGTGGGTGGCCATCATCAGAATTTGAAGCCCGATGAGAAGGCCCTAAGGTTTCAGTGATATATTTCCATATGTAAGCTAAAATTCAAGTCAGTCATAGTCACTTTTTGTCTTTTTTGAGTTGGAATCCATTACCCAATGGTTATGCTACTAGTGTGCAATGTTCTTGTCACCTCACTAGGAGGTTTCCATCCCCATTAGAGCCAATGTTAGGGTCCAAGGGTCTAGGGATAAAAATGTGTTTGCATCTTTTTATTCATTTTAGGATTTTGTATGTCATCTTAACCTATGAATCATTGTTGTCATAGTCTAAAGGATCATTATATAAGGTCACTACAAGTTTTTCATTTCATAGAAGGATCCTTAAATACAAAATTAAATTTGAGAGATTCTAAGTCCATGAGAGGGTCATAAGGTCATATTTTCATGTAGAGTAATTAAGTGTTCAAGGGGGTCATTTCATGGGGTTTTCCATTTATCATAAGTTAAAACCATGACATTCAGGTTCTATTAGTTAAAGGTTCTATGGGTCTGTTAGTGGTGTTTTTCATATCGTCGTGTCACCATTCACAATTCACATTTCATAAATTCATAACTCACCTTTATATACATCTTCTATGCTCCATTTACCATGATATGCACCAATTAACATCATAGATTCCCTTCATTCACATTTACCATCATATACACCCCTCCCCCTCAAAAATCACCTCTCATACTCATTTCCATTACATCCCCCTAAATTCATAACTCATCATCATCCATAATTCATGATTTTCATAAGCCCTTTACCTAAATTTTTACATTCATGACAAGAAAAAAAAAAAAAAACATTAGGGGAATGCAAATTTTCAAATTTATGTTGAAATCAACCTCATTCTCTCTCCATCCGCAGCCCACGCTCTGAGAATGTTTTATTTTCATAACCAAGATGAGAAGGCCAAAAATAAATGAACAGAATATCGAAGGCGGGTTTTCCAAGTGGGAGAAGGTTTCTACATAGATTTTAAGCCACACGGTCACTAAACAATTGCTGCGCAAAGTGATTGTTTTAGTCATTATTTAAAAAAAAAAAATTCCGACCCAATGCAGCTAAATTTTGGAAAACACAAATATTTTTTTTTCAATAATGCAATAAATAACAAAAACCTATTTCTTCTTGTACACACGTTTTATGCTTTAGGAGATATGCAACACTCTTGGAAGCCCATTTTTCAAAAAATAAAATTTTCTGTATTTTCATCTTGTTTTAGACATTGTTTTTTGGCGAGTTTTTCTAACAGTTGGAAGTTAATTTTTCAGAAATAAAAGAGGTATTTGTATAGAATGGGCCAAAGAACAAAAATCTCTCTCATTTTATTTACATGTGTCATGGTTTGGGAGTTACAGGCATCACTTGGAGACTCATTTTCACAATATTTTGCTAACAGAATTTAGAAATCTTTGAAATTCGATTAAGGTTTTGGAGGTTTTAAAGTATGGTACGTAATGTAAGGTGAATGAGATGGTTGACTGGACACTCAGAACTATTTTGGAGCAGAGGATTTCAGTACAAGTTTTAAATTCAAACTTTTGTTGCACATATGTTACGCAAGTTGGAGTCAACTGTTTTGGAGATCTGCAGGAGCGGGAAATATTGTTTCGGAGATTCTACACCATTACACCATCACTGTAATAATTATTATATATTATTTTTTTCTCAGGAGGATATGAAACCACGTCAACTTTGAATTCTACTGCACACTGTTGCATAAATTATCACTAAGGCTTATTTTGAATTTTGATATTTCGGGACTTTCTATAATTATGTTAGTGATTAGGATCAGATGTTAGTGATCACGATAGATATGAATATAAGGATAAGAGTTATTTTATGAAACTTGATATTGTTAAGTTTTTATCAAGATTTAAGTTATGATGTTTCCAAAATAGGATTTTATCGATCTTTTTAGAAGATAGAAAATACATTGTATTTGGTCTTTTATTTACCATGCAAGAAATTCTTCCTAATTGTATTTAAGAAGAACAAGACATGAAAAAAGGGTTCGATTGTGTCTATAATGGAAGAGACTAAGGCTATTTTGTATTTTTATTTTCCAAATGAATAGAAGAAGGCAAATGATGTTTGAACATGGATTCTTGTGTCATGCTTCACAATTTTGTTTTCTTTCGTGAATTACATATATTTTATTCTCATATATGTTTTTCATATATAGTCTAATATTGTATAATTTATTCCTCCTCAGCAGAAATAATTATTTTAGAATTCATGTGTAACATTCCTCAACAATTTTTATTTTTATTTTTCCGATATTTTAACTTTGAAATTATGGCTATTAATTAATTAAGCCTTTCCATATCCGCATTTTTCCGTCAAAAGTTTATCTCATGGTCCAAAAGGAAAACTTTTAATATGACCATGCATATTAATAATAATAGTTTTGAACCTATTATTATTTCCTAGGAGATTTGTCATATTCTATAATGGATTTTATCCTACTCGACCTACTCAAATTATGAACCTCATTTATATTACTCTAGGCATTATAGAAATCATTTATTTTTTTATCTAAACATAGATATAATATTAGATGGTCCCCTTTTGACCCAAGCACATATATGTATTATTATAAACGTTTTTCACACATGACTTATATCACATTAACCTGGTGCTTCATGGCTCCACCGCCACCTTAGAGATATGAATTATCACATGCGTCACTATTTGATTTTGGGGTTTTACTAATTCGACTTTCCCTTTAATATTATTCGCACGAATTCATTTGTACCCTAGAATTTCTTTAGCGTACCATTAAATTTGAACTAGATAGTTATATGGATATGTGGGTACATTATTAGAATTGTTTATTGAGCTATATGTCAAGTCATGCGTTGGAATTTCGATCAGTTGTACCTCAAAATTTACTCGACTTAATTGTCCTGACCTTCGAATTGATTTACCTCCTTTCCACATGCGAGATTTTTGGTTCGGGTAGATTTCTCGAATTCCATCACTTTGACGTTTTAAATCTTACTTTTGAAAGCGTATCTGTGTAATAAATTGGAATCGTAAGGAACTACTCCAATTTTCCTTTGCCTTCATTGACATCAAGTCTTCACCTTTGAACCATACGCTTCAAGCAGATAGAGACACTTGTATGGTTCGATCCTATTAGGGTTTTGGTCTCAATTTGATATTTAATGTTAAGTTCTAGTTGTTACAATTTCATTTACCTCTCCTTCTACACTGTAACTCATTGCCATTGGCGAAATTTTCCTCTCGGCGCATTCCTGAGTCACGATGAAGGAGTTTTGTCAGTGTTTTATGAACAGAGATCTTCGGCTATGCAACTCTTAAATTCGGTAAGGTTTTGATATGAAACTTTAACTCCAACTCTTTACCCCTCGTTCCTCTCTGAGATATCTCAGGATATCGCTCTGAAATGAATATGATCTTTTTTTTTCTTTTCTTTTTTTTCTTGTTCCCGTCGCCTTTGTAACTTTCCTATGGATTTCATAGGGCCTCATTGGCAATTGCAGAGCGTCTTTGGATTTAAATTATGGCCGTTCTAGTGTAGATAACCTCAGGTTTGATTTTCGAAGTTCGTTTTATTACTATCTCGAGTTTTTTTTTTGTTCATGTAATGGGAATGATGAAAACCCCATGTCGTATTTTTTTTTCTATTGATACGCTCAGCCGATCTTATCATTTTACCTAAATTGGTTTTTTTTTTGTTTATTGTTTTACTTACTCATTTCATTTTTCTGTTTCTATCTCTTGACTTTAATATGAAAACGTTTTCCTGTTTAGACAAATTTCAAGCTTCATCAAGATCTCCCTTTGGGTTTATCACAGGTAAATTTTCTTTCAAACAAGGTGTATTAAATCTATTTGAATTCAGTTTCATTTTATCTTCGAGTTTGACCGTAACTCTAGTCGAATAAGCCTTGTTTTATGTCTTGGAATTCAGAACGTATCCCTCTAGGGATTATATGACAAGTTCAACTTGCGTCTAGTGTTTTGATTTCTATTCTCCCAGACTTGGAAATGAATGTAAGGGCTCTATATTTCCTCAATTAACTTATTTGAATATATAGTTATGTAATTGGTTCTACTTATGACGCAGGTTTATTTCTCCATAGATTTCCCTTACTGCTCTTGAGATACCTATTCGTGGCCTCAGGTAATTGTTCTACTTTTATTTATTTTATATTAAAACGAATTAAAGATTTTCCAAGCTGAATCGTTTATAACCATTTGTATTTCCTTGAATGGATCTCTACAGGTAACAATTCTCATTGTGTTTCGTCAATACTTTCTTGTTCACTACTAGTGAGGGTTTGACGAATCCTTTGTTTCTATTCCAGGTCAGTACCTCTCGTTTCGTATGGCTTGCTTCCAGAGTATTATCAACGAACTTAGTTTTTTCTCTATTGCCTTAGAGCCTTATACTCTGATATTTAAATCAATTTGGTTTACGTAAATTAAATTTTGGATCTGCAGAGATCCGGACATTTGATACTCTCTACAGTGATTTTGTTGTTCAAGATTTAAATACTATAGGTATACCTTTTTATATACACATGAATGTACTCTAGAAGCACCGGACTTCGGAACCCCCTTAAAAAAAAATTGACATTTTAATGTGTATATTTTGTCTATTTACTTCGAATTTCAGTATTACAACTGACCAAAATAGATTTTATTGTACCAGGAAATTACTTTAATTTTCATTATTCTTTCTATCTGAATTAACTTCAGATTTTGTTCATTAAAATAATTCTGCAAATATTAACCTAATTCTAAAACTGATATAGGATTTTTATATAAGATCCCTTTGCACAGAATAGGAATATATTTCCGTACCCACTTGCTACTTGAAATACTATCATTTCTTACTGTTATTACACCCCCAGAATATATAAATTTGTTTCTATATCTCACCATGAAATGAAATCATGTCATGATGTTAGTAATAGAACTAATGTATCTCATTATTTCCACTAGATTTCTTTAAAATTTTACCTTGTAACTATATATGTATACATGATGATAATGCTTGTCTTGCTACCATGAATAATTAGTACTTCTGCTTAATTTTGGGAAATGAGAATGTATAGCTTTTTATTAACACAACTTTCAGTTTAAGTTATGGTTCATCTGAACTTTATGTATCCTTACAGCACATATAAATAGATATATGATTCTATATCAACATTTACATACAGAATAGAATATCTGAGTATTATGTTCCTCTTTGAACTTCTTTCTGGTTTTATAATTTCTTCACAAAAAAAGTTTGACAAAATACTAAAATAATTTTACTTCTCTCAGAATTAATTTTTCTTTTCTTTTCTAGAATTTAGCTTTCCTGCTCATTCAGTCTACCTTAAATTAATCAGCTTTCAATTTCCAAATTTAATTGTATCCATATGAAATTCAATCTTTCAGAAGCAGATTAAAGTTAAGTAAATACTCATAGTCTATGGAAGCAACCTATCTTCAGATTTAAGCCACAAATGGTTTAGAAACTCTGCTAGATATGTTCCATAGATTTGTATTCCTTCAACTATGCAGAAATTTAGAGGATTAGGTTCTTCTAAATAATTCTGCTAAATGTAAGGAATCACAACTCTCAAAAACTTAATTCAAAATAACAGCTACAGTATATATCTATATTGCACACAACATCTAATTTAACCAATTATAAAATTGAGTGTGCATACCACTTCTTCTGATGACCAATCCTCCCAACCTTAGAGTTCTTCTATCTCCATAACTCAGCCCCGAGCTGAGATCCCCTCCAAGAACAGACCAACCCCAATATGTTCTGGAGTAGCTTATTTAAGCTTATGCTCTCCCCAAAGTCTGTTTCTAATTTTGTGTCCAGAATTACAGGATGATTTTATTCCTGTTTGCCTAGACTTCCCTTATTTAGGGACTTTAAATCTGCTTTCTTCTTTTCCAGCTTTTTACCTCTTCCCAACTACTTTCCTCGTCATTGGGGAAATTTTATATTTTTCCTCAAAAATCTAAATTAGAATTAAATTATTTCAAGGCTTTTTGAAATATTTTTGGGGAAAGTCTTAGCCTCTTTCCATACCTCATGGATTAGGCAAATGATCTCAAAAATCTCATTTGGTAATAATGCAAACAAAACATTTTATTTATTTTTCATAAATAATTAATTAACTACATCCACACAATAATTATCCATTGGGGTCCACTCCCCTTTGGATTTTATGTTCAAGTGTCTAACTTGAAAAGCATAGAAACTAGGGGTGTTACATATATTTTGTTTTCTTTCGTGAATTACATATATTTTGTTCTCAGATATGTTTTTCATATATAGTCTAATATTGTATAATTTCTTCCTCCTCACCAGAAATAATTATTTTAGAATTCATATATTTTCTCTTTCTAGTTTTCAGTCGGTCATAAGTGTTATTGTTCTTCTATGGAAAATCTGAATTCATCTATTGTTTGATGGTCAGTTTGTCATTAATCTCCTACCCCATTTACCCTTCTGCTACAATGAAATTTTGACAAATCACTAGTAAGTTTTCCTATATAGCCCATGTCACAAATTTCATTATGTCCCTTAATCATTTCGATCTGTAACTTTTATTTAAAATAGCCCTCACCCTCTACACCCACCTTCAAAAAATTAAACCAAAAATCACTTTCTAATCATTCATAGCCAGCCTAAAACCTAGATTTATTATTCCCTTAACTGATTGATATCCTGAGACAGGGAGAGAGCCCTCTCCAAGGCTAATGGGGCTAGACCTTATGCCTACAAGAGGTTTGTGGTTACCCCTGTAATCCTTTTCTTAGCCTAGAGGTTAAATTACAGGGTTCTAACACTTGTCATGGCTAGGAGGGGTCTGAATGAGTTATTATTGATGTGATTTATTTTGTATCCTTGTCCTGTAGTTATTTTTCATTTATGAAATTTTCATGAAGTTCTAGGCATATCATTAGGTTCTAGGCCTGAAAAGGTATCTCAAAACCAAAGGACGTTGGCGCATAACTGAGGAATTAAGTCCCCGGACATTGGCATGCAGTGTTATTCTTTCTTCTATCGCCTCCTAAACGCTGGCTTCCAAGCTTGTGCCTGCATATATGGCTCAAATATGTCAAAACTTTAGTGTGACCCAGGGTTAAGAGGCTTGAATGGTTGGGTTACCTCCTGGGGGTGTTGGTGTTGTTGTAAAAGGTCTATATGTTGTGTTAATGTCGGTTCCACATCCTTAAGGTCACCTAGGAGGTTGAATCGCATTACAGTAGCCTCTCATTGCATGTTTACCCCAGTTGGCCGGTTAATTGGGTAGATGTGGGAAGAGGGTGTTATAATTATATTCTTGTGGATCTAAATTGTGGATATTGGTATGTGAAGGATATGATGATGTTTCACCTTCATCCGATATCCATAATGAAATCTAGAAAAGGTTGGATATTTAAAATCTACCAAAGAGGTTTTGGATAGATTTCATATGTTATTCGGAGCAAGTTGCAGCAGTTTTGATGAGGTTGAGAAGAGCAAAAAAAAAAAGAAGAATAAGAGATCCAAGAAAATGAAGAACAATCATGCAGTCATAAGAAGGACCAAGCAAAAAATCAAAGGATTGACTCAGGGGAAAGTGAATAGACTGTTGTCTAGGCCTATTGGGTCATTCATTTTTGTGATCAATTTTGGAAGAAAAAAAACTACAGAAAAATAGGATGCACAAGCAGAAAATGAATGGACAAATTGACCAGAAAGTAGCACCCAAAAAAAATGCAAGTAATAAAATTAAGAAGTTACATTGGAATTTTTCAAATTTTCATTAATGAGATTAAGTGGTTAAACTTGAAGGGTTCAAGTAAATGTGGACCAGAAAGAGATATCTCGTCAAGTTGGTTAAATTGGACCATATAAAGCGAGCACAAACAAGATCCAGGAGGAAAAAAAATATATCCACATGGAGTAAGCTGCTAGGGTAGATTAAAAAAAAAAAAATTGTTATGCTATTGAAATGAGAACCTACTTTTACAAATATATTTTGTTGTAATTCTATCATAGTTTTGAGTCTGTAGTGAAAGCTATGGGAAAATTTATTGATAGATCCTACATAGACTCTATGGATCTATATTGGAATGTTTGAATTGGCCTAAATATATAAAATGATATTGTCACGAGGATCTACATGTGTGTTTATGTGTGGATGTAATTGTATTGCAGGGATCATTTAAAAAAAAAAATCTATAAACTTTCCTATTATGCATTTATTTAATTTTACACAATATTTATTTAATAGGTTTATGGGTCTTTATGAGTTTAATGCGTACTTCAACTAAATAAATGAGCCTTGTCACTTTCTAAAACCCCAATACATCAGTCAACGACATGCTATACTACCACAATCCCTTTGTTGGCACCTTGTGGTCGAACCAAGGGTCATTATTGTAAAACTTTTCACCAATGTTATCACTCCCTACATTTCCAAGGCTGAGAAAGGAGATTCAAGGGGGTAACCTCAAACCAATATTTAGATTTGGTAGCTAGCCCTAACAAACCAGAGAGGGCTATCTCAATGTCAATTTCATAGTCAATGAGGTGATCGAAGATGTAATTATCTTAGGCTAGATATAAGCTCAATGAATTAGGGTTTTGTTTTGAATTTTTGTTGGATAGGAATGTCAATCTAGGAACTGGGTCTAGTTTTTAGGTCTGATTTCAAATGAACAACTACAGAGATGAAGATGAGGCCATGTAGGTATACTTATAAACACACTTAAATTTTCATTTTGGTATAGGGTTTGAAAAGAGGGAGAGATTCAAACTGATAATATTACATGAATTCATTCATCATAAGAGGTAAAACAAATTTATGAAAAGCTTATAAAACAGAGCACAAAAATTAAGAATTTTGTTCCTATACTCATAAGATTTATCATATAGAAGCATACATGTGATTTCATGGAAGCATAAAGATTCAACTTGATGGTGTTACTAAGAAAAAATAATGCTAATAAGCATACCACTGGACTCCCAAAATTTTAGCTGCTACATGTCTTTGATTTCACTGAAAAAGATTGTACATAAGCTCCACAACTACAATATCAACTATCCAACCTCTAAAAAGACTTGAGTTGGAGTACAAATAGAAAGTAGAGAATATGTCACCTCATTGGGTCAAAACTTGATCCAAAATACATCATAAAGGTACCTAATGAGTCATTACCTAGTGTTGGAGTCCCGTAATTTGGCATATTGGTAAACCAAATGACAGGGTAACATTAGACCAAGCTTTGGAGCCCTAGGTCCTAGCCTTCCTGGACTCAGAGAGGGCTATCTCTATTATGCAAAGGATGTAAACTTGTTTGCTTCTATATATTTGATTTTAGGCTAGTTGTTAAGTATGTTTTGGTTTTTTTTGGGTTTTTTGAGGGGAACTGATCAAAAGGACAAATAGATATGGAGTTTGTCAAATCAACTGGGCTATGGGGTCAGATAAGGTCAAGACTGTCTTAATGATGGAAAAGGTATTATTGCAGGGCCGATTTAGTCGAGGTAAATGGATTCTTTGGGTGAAAGTGAAATGAGATGAACATTAAGTTTGTGAAAGAAAAAGAGATTTTAAGCATAAATAGTTAAACAACAAGCATTCATGAGTTAGGGCTAACTATTAATCTCTATGAACGAAACTCAAACTGATAGATGCAGAAAATAAATAATCCAGTGATACATAGAAGTATAAGACCCTCTAACTTTGGGAAAATCACCTTCAGAATTTTGGGAAAACAAATAAGATAAACAAACAACTCAATCTATGAAGAAGGAACTCCTATACATCATATCTGGAGCTATCGGGAACTTTGAAATAAGACTGCAAAGCATGAACAAAGGGAAAGATCAAAACAAGACCTCTTTGACTTAACTAAAACAACCAATAATTCAGAGAGAAATTTCAGAAATGGAGTTTTGATTAGCTATGAGTAAGCACGGCATACCGTGAATCATACTACACAACATACATAATAACCATTAATGAAATTGATAACAAGTTCTTAGGGAACCAAAGAGAAATTAAGAATTCTTTGACATAACCAAGAAAGATGAAGAACATTTAAGCTATAATGAATCAGGAAGTTTAAGGTGCCTCCATGGGCATATCTCAAACTTATTCTTTACTGAATTACAACAAATAAGAAGCATGAAAACATATATGATAAACTAAGAAAACATAACAAATAAGGAACACAATACCATTCACCAAGCCATGGAATCCTATATACAATCCTCCTCCACCATCAAAGTCAAGCAAGAGATCATCCACTTCATAAGACAAGTATTTCTTCAAAGCTCATAGTGCTATGTATTGCTCTCTATAACATCAAGTTCTGCCCCTAGGTTACAATTAATCCTCTTGTATTATATAGTCCAAGGAGGAGGAAACCCACCTAGAGCAACTACAAGGCCATTGGCCAAAAATAAATATCTAAAACTATCCTTGAGGCCTAACAAGGTCCAAGGCACAAAATATCCTCTAAAAATATATTTTCGGACCAAAATAGCAAAAAGGAATCACTTTTGAGGCCTGACACATGAAATAAACTTGCCTAACACACATTTTTCCAGTCACACTCAGAAAACTGCTTTTTTTGAAAAAACTATAGGAGCGTAGCACCAGAAAAAAGTTTGTCTTGCAGAGGAGCTTTGAGGGACTTTCCGATGTCGAAATGAGGCCCGTGATGGCTTGTTGGAAAGCCCTAGATGCCTACTTTCCAAAAATACTTTATTGTTTCCAAAATGATGCCGGTAAGTCTGTCAAAAATTAGAAAGAGTGAAAAAACCCAGGAGTGTAGCACTTGCTGATATAAGGGGTAGAATGTTGAAAAATGATTGTTTTTGGCCTTTTTGAGGGACCAAAATAGCTTCATTTGTTCTAAAAATTTCTGAGTATACTCCCTCAAATTTAATGCATCCAAAAATGTAACTTCCATCAACTGATGATGCTCCAAGCAAAAATGGCAGTGCCCATGAATTTATGCAATTAGGCCCAAAAATCACAAAAAACAAGATTATGTCCAAAATCGCCCAATTTTGGTGAGTGAACCCCTTAAGGGTTTCTAGAAACATTTATGGAAGCTTGAGCCAAGATTCCAAGCTGAGATTGGCTTTTTCCTCTTTTTTCCACCAGGCGCCTCTTTTGGGCAGTTTTGAGCTTGGCTTGGGAAATTCTTAGTTTCTTTCAGGAAAATTGATTCAATTTATTGTAATGCCCATTCATTATCCTTTGCAGGTCCAAATATTTGTTGGCCTTGTTCAATTTGGTTTCCAAATTTTTATTTTCTCTTTCAAGACAAGACTCCTTATCATTTTCTATCTCTTGGGAAAGTAGGTGTGTGAGAGGATACTGCTGAGCAAGGGCTGATTCTTCCTCCCTTTGATTCTTCCATGCTTTCCTAAGACCCATGGTCCTAGGCCTTTTCCTTACTGGTCCTTCCTCTTCTTCATCATCAGCAAATTTTCCCATGTACTCATCAAGCTTCAGCTGTGCTTTATGTGCCTTTCTTTGATATTTGAGTGCCCGGGCCTCATAGATGGCCATTTGCCCGCTCATTTGTCTATTTTGCATCTATAGAAAGTGAATGAGGTCTTTTGACCTTTCTAGGTCAGTTTCTAAGTCCTCAATTTGAGCTTCCCTACTCTGCAAATGGGACTTGATAATTCTGATTTGATCGCCTTCATCATCACTATCTACCTGTATTATGTTAAATTCCCTTTCATGCTCATGGCTGCTTTCTTGTTGTTAAATATTTTATTTTCCCTTGGCTTGAATAGGTTTCTTTGCTCTTGTTCTCTTTGGCAATTCAACAATAGCTTGCTTAGGCAATTTTCCTCTACTCCTTAGCGCCCTAGTGACATTAGTAGTCACTGCTTGAATGGTTTTCTTCTTTGTAGACTTGGTGAATTTAGGCTTTGCCACCTTTGATGTAGAAATTTGCTGTATAATGATTAATTATCCACCGAGACTATCCTGGTCACATACAATTCGAATTTATATGCAACACATAATCTCTTCCACTCAACCAACTCAGATCATCACACATGCGGAAATAAAATCAAGCGATAACACATCAAATCATCATACACATTAACACAGTATGTATGGGGAAAGCTTATAGCTGAAAACCCGCAGCTATTGTGTATATTATAATGGAGAAATCAAGTAACAAACTCAGTACAATACTCCTCACAAGTACTCAGTACTTTCTCATACAGTTACTCACAATCTAGCTCAGTTTTGAACAGGTTACTAGTTCAAAACTCACCGCCAATTGCCTTGCTTCTATTGCGTGTTTCAATGCTATAGGATGGCCTCTTTATATAGATAAACCACCAGCCTGAACTGCGCAATCCTCATGGGCTTACTCCAACTATCTGTGTGTTGCAAATAGCAACAGTATAGTCACAACTGATAGCTAACTCCACCCTTTCATCTACCTCTTTCACTGGTCTCCACTGAACTGATCATACACTGTAGTGAACTGATGTGTTCTTGAGTTGAACAATGAGTTACTAATTAATGAATTAATTAATATTTAATTCACTCCACTCATAACTAATTGATTAGCTAGTTAAACTAATCTCAATCAGTTCAACTAAAATAAACAGAACACAACTCCACTATCTGTCTCATTAACTCCTCCAAACTTCTGCCACTGAAGTCCAACTGAAGTCAACCATGCATGATACCATCAAACCCTTGGGAACCACATGATTCCTCTGTCAGATGCATGAGCCACTTCTGTAGCTCGAACTGAAGTGCTCCAAGAGAGTAAACTGTTGTTTATAGTCTAAATATTATTAAGGGTAAATAATATTTGACTTCCCTGTTTTAAGGAGAGGCAGTCTAAAAATAGACTTCGACCTCTTTGACCTAAAAAATAGATTCTCATCTATTTTTACCAACATGACACATACTTCAAGAATCTCAAACTAGAATCCCCGAACCATGCTCCATATGTCTAAAAATAGACATAGTCTAAAAATAGATTTTGCGCCAGAATTTGCCTGTGGGCCCACTTAGTGAAGGCGACTTCATTTCACTAAGATCCATCATCTTGCTGCATTTTCAACACTCCCTCTCAGCAAGATATGGATTATCTGCAACCCCTATCCTGCCTCTGTGGAATTCGAACTTGCTCTTGGTGAGCGCCTTCGTCAGGATGTCGGCATCCTGATCCTCCGTGGGAACATATGAAAGCATCATGATTCTCCGCTGAACACAATCTCTGATATGATGATACCAATCTGTGAAGCCATGCTGCCTCAACTGATCCTCCTGTCTGTACCATGAACCATATCCCAATGTGCCTCTAATATAGCGCAATACATGCTTTCCTACCTTCCAAAAGAGCTTGGTAGGCTTAACCATAGCTTGCGAAAGCTGGTTAACTGCATAGCATATATCGGGTCGCGTATTGACCAGATACATAAGCGACCCCACCAACTGTCGATAGACAGTGGCATCCACTACCTCCGCTGAAGTAGCATCCTCCTTCCTCCAACCACCAGGAAGAGGAGTGTCAACAGGCTTGCAGCCTTGCATGTTGAACCTCTCCAGAATCTCCCGAGCATACTTTCCCTGAGAAACAAACAGTCCTCCGCTGCGCTGCCAAATCTCCAATCCCAGGAAATAATGAAGGATGCCCAAGTCCTTCATCTCAAACTCTCATGCAAGATCCTCCTTGCATGAAAGTATCAACTGCTCATCGCCAATCAAAATCAGATCATCTACATACAGTACGATGATCAACAGCTTCCCCTCCACCACAATCTGGTACAGGTTTGGATCTGCCTCACTCTTGGAGAATCCAAGCCGGTGAAGTAGCTGTCTATCCGAGTGTACCAAGCACGAGGTGCTTGCTTTAGCCCGTACAGTGCTCTCTTGAGTCGGCACACATGCGACTCACTGCTAAAGATCTCAAAACCTTCATGCTGCTCTATGTACACCTCCTCCTCAATGACTCCTTTGAGGAATGCAGTCTTCACATCCATCTGATGAATGTGCCACCCCATCTGCGCTGAGAGAGAAAGGATCATCCGTATGGAAGATTACCTTGCGACAGGTGCAAAAGTCTCCTCATAATCGATCCCCTCGATCTATGAAAAGCCACGAGAAACAAATCTCGCCTTGTACTTCTCCACACTCCCGTCAGCCGCCTGCTTCACCTTGTAGATCCATCGCGAACCCACCACTGATTTCCCAACCGGTCTTGGGACAATATCCCATGCACTGTTCCTGATGATTGAATCATATTCTTCGATCATGGCATCAACCCATGCGGGTTCCTCCACAGCTTCCTCAAAAGAGGATGGCTCTACCACAACACATTGACTCACAAGAGCCATGTATCCAGTGTACCGATCCGGTGACTGCCTCTGTCTACGCTGTGCTGTAGGTGGTCCTACAACCTTCTCTGCATCTCGAGCCAGTCGCTCAGCTTTTGTAGTGCGCATGTGCCCTCTGATGGTTGGCGCTGCCTGGGTGGTTTCTTCCACCTCCTGAACCTCCTCTTGTGGTTGATCCACATCCGGAAGCTCCTCCTTAGGAACTAACAGCTCCTCATCTGCATGCAAGTGTAGCTCCCTCTCAAGCGAACACTGCATGGCTTTCTCCTCCTGAAATTTTATATCCTGTCGCACAACAGTCTTGCGACTGTCTGGCACATACACCTGATAGTTATGAGGTGTATCAGTGTACCCTACAAATATTCCAACCTCAGCAATTGGATCCAGCTTCCTTCTCGCATCCTTCGTCACATGCATGTAGACAGGAGAACCAAAAATCCGCAAATGGGAAATATCAGGCCTCTTGCCAGAATAAGCCTCCTCCGGTGTACTCATGCCAAGAACATTGTGAGGACAATGGTTCTGCACATATACTACTGTATTGCATGCCTCAGCCCACAAGTGAAGGGGTAGGCCCTGATCATGCAACATCGCCCGTGCAGCACCCACGATCGTTCTGTTCTTCTGCTCAGCCACCCCATTCTGCTGTGGGTTATGGGGTGGGATGAGCTCTCTCTGAATCCCTTCTACGCTGCATAACTCCTTGAATTCAGCTGAGATGAATTCACCATCATTATCACTCCTTAGAGAAATCACCTTCTTCCCTGACTCCTTCTCGACCAGTGCTTTAAACTCACAGAACTTCGCTAATGTATCGCTCTTCTTCTGCATGAAGAAGATCCAGCACTTTCGAGAGAAATCATCAACAAAGATCACATAATACCTGTGCTTTGCTGTCGAAGCAACCGAGAAAGGACCACACACGTCTGTGTGAACTCTCTCAAGGATCGTCGTGGCGCGACTATCCTTCTCGTGAAAGGTGGCTTTCACATACTTCCCTAAAGTACACCCCTTGCACTGATCTGACTGCGCAAGAGTGCCCTTAGGAAGCCCAGTAGAAATCTGCTGCAGGATCTTAAAAGCTCCATGGTGAAGGTGGCCCAATCTCCTGTGCCACAGTTCGCCCTCATCATCCCGGCTCACCACTTCTCCCGCCTTGCATGCCATTGCTGCGCAGCCATCTACTTGCAACTGATAAAGGTTCTTGACTCGAACCCCTATCTTCCGGGTCTCTCCAGTAGTCTTACTGCGCAAGAAGGCTTTTCCTTCGCTGAAGACCACATCATACCCCTTATCTTCCAACATCGCCACAGAGATCAAGTTCTTCTTCAATCCAAGTACATGCATGACATCCCTCAATACAAAGGGTTTACCAGACTCCCTCTGAAAGGATATGGTACCGATACCAGTCGCACTGTATCTACCATCATCGCCCATCTCGATGTGCACACCCAAATCTTTGTTCTCCAGATCTGAGAACAACTCCTGATCTCTCGTCATATGAAATGACGCACCGCTGTCCAAGAACCACACCGATCCCATCACACTTGAAACCAAGCATGCAATCAATGAAAATTCAAGCTCGAACTGTGAAGCCAAAGCTTCTCCATCTGCAGATCTTCCCGCTTGCTTGTTCTTCTTCTTCTTTGGACAATTGGTAGCATAATGTCCGTGATCATGGCAGTGAAAACACTTCACTTTCACCATATCCTGCTTCTTGCCATTTGCACCAGAATGAGAGGCTTTCTTACCCTTCCCTTTCTTTTCTTTGGCCACCAAAGCGCAGTTTTCTTCATCAGCTCCCTTTGATGAAGATCCATCTCGAGTAGTCCTCCTTATCTCCTCCTGCATGAGATCCGCCCAAAGGCGCTCCCATCCCGGCAGCTTCTCCCGACCATTGACACTATCTTGATATGATTTCCAAGCCTTCGGAAGACCAAGGAGAGCCAGGTCGACCATGTCCTCATCTTCGATAGTCACCCCCACACTTCCCAGCTCATCTCTGCACTGAGTGAACTTCGTGAGGTATTTGGCGATACTGTCGCCCTTCTCCATCTTGATGTTCCTGAGCTTATCTTTGAGCGCCAGCTTCCTTTGGTCACTCTTACTCTGGAATAGATCCGTCAAAGCTTTCCACATTAAATATGGAGTAGCTTTTCCATGTAGGCTGGATACAATATGATCCTTGACGCCCTCCAACAGGATCCTTCGACACTTCGCCATCTTCTTTTGCCATGCATCGACTTCAGTAGGATCAGTGGGCTTTTGGACATCCGTATCTACGAACTCCTTGAGACCATTATCTTCTAATACTACTTCCATGCGATCCTTCCATGCAACATAATTCGAACTGCCTTCAAGAGCATATTCGAGTCGCAAACCGTTGAAAGACATTTTCAACACTGGCACCAAGAAAACAAAATTGCTGCAAAATTTCGAATTCCACCTCAAAGCTCAGCCGCTCTAGATCGTGAGAACAAATTATTTCTAGCACAGAGATCGACTGCAAGGGGCATTTACCAGACCTTTCACTTTCCGAAGAAAGATGAATCCGGAGGCTACCTGGCCCGCATGCAGACTCTGTCTACCTAAATAAGTTTGTAATCACTGTGATGATCAATCTCTGCTTCAATAGCTCCGATACCATGTAGAAATTTGCTGAATAATGATTAATTATCCACCGAGACTATCCCGATCACATACAATTCGAATTTATATGCAACACATAATCTCTTCCACTCATATCATCAAACATGCGGAAATAAAATCAAGCGATAACACATCAAATCATCATACACATTAACACAGTATGTATGGGGAAAGCTTATAGCTGAAAACCCCGCAGCTATTGTGTATATTATAATGGATAAATCAAGTAAAAAACTCAGTACAATACTCCTCACAAGTACTCAGTACTTTCTCATACATTTACTCACAATCTAGCTCAGTTTTGAACAGGTTACTGGTTCAAAACTCACCGCCAATTGCCTTGCCTCTATTGCGTGTTTCAATGCTATGGGATGGCCTCTTTATATAGATAAACCACCAGCCTGAACTGCGCAATCCTCATGGGCTTACTCCACTTATCTGTGTGTTGCAAATAGCAACAGTATAGTCACAACTGATAGCTAACTCCACCCTTTCATCTACCTCTTTCACTGGTCTCCACTGAACTGATCATACACTGTAGTGAACTGATGTGTTCTTGAGTTGAAAAATGAGTTACTAATTAATGAATTAATTAATATTTAATTCACTCCACTCATAACTAATTGATTATATAGTTAAACTAATCTCAATCAGTTCAACTAAAATAAACAGAACACAACTCCACTATCTGTCTCATTAACTCCTCCAAACTTCTGCCACTGAAGTCCAACTGAATTCAACCATGCATGATGCCTTCAAACCCTTGGGAACCACGTGATTCCTCTGTCAGATGCATGAGCCACTTCTGTAGCTCGAACTGAAGTGCTCCAAGAGAGTAAACTGTTGTTTATAGTCCAAATATTATTAAGGGTAAATAGGAAAGAATCTCCTCAAGCGAAGGAGAAGAAGTCTAAAAATAGACTTCGACCTCTTTGACCTCAAAAATAGAGTCTCATCTATTTTTACCAACATGACACATACTTCAAGAATCTCAAACTAGAATCCCCAAACCATGCTCCATATGTCTAAAAATAGACATAGTCTAAAAATAGATTTTTGCGCCAGAATTTCCCTGCGGGCCCACTTAGTGAAGGCGACTTCATTTCACTAAGCTCCATCATCTTGCTTCATTTTCAACATTTGAGGAAAGATTCATGGCCCCTTGCCTAGGAGAGGCAGCAAGCACATGTCTTTGAGGGCTATTTTCATGCTCACTGTGTTTGTCTTCTTCATGTAGATTTCCACCTTCACCCTTATCATTGTTTTTGTCTTCTTTGTTAGGGTTGCCTTGTTCACTGCCTCTGATTTTTTCATGACTTTCTTTAGGACTGTCTTTTTTACCCTCCTCACTGCTTTGAGCTTGACTACCACTGTCTTCATTTTTCTGCTGATTTCCACTTTCACTGTTTTGAGTTGAGTGAGGGTTGTCTTCATCTTGCTTACTGTTTTGAAGTCCTTCATGCAAGCTGCCCTCACCTTTATGAATACTGATTTCAGTTTTTGGTGGGATGTCTATGATCATGAGCACCTTCTTTTGTTCTCTGTGTGCTATCAATATCTTCCCTGTTTTCCTTACTTGTCTCTTCAGGAGTGTCTTCACTAGCTGTGTGTGGGATGCCTTCTTCACTTTCCTCATTGTTTTGTTTATTTTCACTGTCGTCATGATCACTGCTTTGTTGAAAACTTCCTCCTTTTCTCTCCTTACCCTCTTCAATGTCTGTCTGAGGACTGTTTTATTCCTCATCACCTCCTTGCTTTCTTTTTCCACTTTCTTTTTTCTCACTATCAATTATGGGTGATGCTTGCCTTTGAGGAGTAGATTCATGAGAAGAAGGGGAAACATAAGGGGAAACATGATGCTTGCCACTTTCTTTTTTCTCACTATTTTCTTAGCCTTTTCCTTCTTTGGAGGCATCTTGGTCTCACTCTTCTTTGTACCCTCAGTAACAGGTTTTCAAAATGAAAATAGGCTTTCCTTCTTTTAACATTGTCTTTCTCCTTTAAATAGTGTTTTCAAGTGCTCAAAGAACCAACAAAAATAAGGCATAAAGAGGATTAGGAATACCTTAACAATGCATTTGTTGTGTGAAAAACTCCTTACTGTGCAAAAAATGGATTTTGGGCACCTTTGCGCACACTGCTGTGAGCGCTCAGGCGCCTTCTGCACGCCGGGCCGAGCAAGATGGGTGATGGGCCGGAAGATGGCAGATGGCCCGACCTGAATATGAGTGCAAGAGTGCCATGTAGAGCTACTGGGAAGAATGTTTAAGGGCCCAGACGAAGAGGTGATAGATGTGCCAAAGACTGCGTGCAGTGTAGGCAAGGGCCCATGTGGAGCTGGGCGAGGCAGGAGTTAAGTGACGGGCCGAGCGGCGAGCGGAAATATGTCACACGTTGGGCGTGACTCCAGGCACGTCGCGCCACCCTACAGGCGCGTCACACCATGTAGCGTCGTTTTCCAGGTGCGTCGCAACCTTCCTTTTTGTACGATGGCCGCTCAAAACCTAAAAAAAATGAAAAACCTCTTTGCTAAATACAATGTGCCTTGGAAAGATACCATTTGAGGTTTTTAGAGTCATCTGAAATTTTTGAATCATATTTTTCCCTCCCTTGGTGATTTGACACCCATTTTTGTCTTTTAATAAAGCAACATCTTGACACCTTTTAAACAAATTATGCTTTATTCCATTTTTTCATTATTAACGGAGGCTAAAAAACAACAGTGTCTTCATTCTTGATTGTATTAGTCTTTGGAATGAGGCCATTTCCCATTAAAAATTGTGTCCTTTCTCTGTTTGTTGAAGAAGGTCATAGAAAAACTGTATGTGTTTCATTTCTCTCTGTAGGGACAGTTTCTTGAAGACTGTGTGGGCTTTAAACAAGATGAGTGCCCTCTGCTCATTTCTGGAAGAGGCTTCTTGAAAACTTGTGCTTTTTCCTTGTTTATCCTTGGGAGGAAAACCTTCTTGAAAAGTGAAATTGTGTCCGGAGTATCTTTAGCACTAAAAGATGAAATGCAAACATAAATGTGTATGCCCTTTGCTTAGCCATATAAGGGAACATGTCACAAAAACTGTGTTTAGCCTTTGTTTATCATTAAATGATCTCTTTTAAACTCATTTTTTCTCATCTCTGTCTACCATTGAAAATTTTCTCAAACAAAATATTAACCCCTGGTGATTTTCCCTCTGCTCATCTTTTCGAGGAGGCAATGTACAATGCAACTACCTAGGTTTTTCAAAACCACTGTGTAGGCCCTCTACTTATCATGAAGGAAGCCTCTTGAACAAGTGGTAAGTGGTCCCTCTGCTTGTCATGAAGGAGACCCTTCTTAAAATCTATGCCCTGTGTCTGCTCTGTTTTTGAGATGTGACTTCTTGCAGAACTCTTAATGAAAATCATAAGCATGGTAATGCATTTGCAATTGATGAATGTCTGTTGTGTTGTCCATGGAGATAACCTTTCTTTGCAACAGTTATAGCTCTTTTGGTGTTGAAATTGTCTTTGAATTCTTTTAAGGGCCTAGGCTTAAATTAAGGTAAAAGGCAGTTGTTCCTCTTACATTTCCATTTTGATTGCCTAGTTGCTAGAGAGTCCCTTTTTTGCCCAAGACTGTCACTGTTGGTTGGATAAGACTAATTTGTAAAGTTGGCTCACCTATTTAAGAACTAATACAAAATTCCCTTTGAGTTAACATGGAGCACTGGGAGGTATACATTACTCAGTCTTTGTGTTCATTTTCCATAATGGAGGATTTCTGACTTTTTGGTGCTTTTGAGTTTGAATCCTATAGGTCTTCTTTCTTCACCATCTACATTTTCTCTAATTTTCCAAAGTAAACTGCCACAACATGAAAACTTTCCTGAAGTATTCTTTCGCTCACACTTTTCTTACTGTCATCACTCACTATACCTCTACAAAGATGCATTGATAGATGTCTTTGATCTTTGGAGAGCTTTCTTGATGTATCATGAAGATCATGCTTGAAATGATCATTTTTCTTCAGACATGGAATTTCTCTCTTTTCCCTGATTTGAACCTCTCTGAGCTCTACTAAAACAATATACAGTGACTATTTTAGTGGTGTATGACCTATGGATAGACAAAGGATTTTTTTTACCAGAAAATGAGAAATGAAGGTTGACGGATGTTGAAAACAGGGTTTTTGGCTTAGAGACAGTTTTTTCAAGGTATTTGTCATAAACACCACCACCTAGACTTAGATATTTTGTCATAGATTCTAAAGAGTTTCTTGGGCATAATCAGGTCATCATATGACAAAATAATCAGTGAGAGAGGGGTGAACAACTTGTCCAATGTTTGACAGTGAGCTGTGTGGAAACAGGGGATTTTGAATATTCAGAGATACAAGGCTTGTGACAGCTATAGATAGGGAGGTTTTGCTGATTTAGGCCAGGATTGGAAACTGAAGACCACTTTCATCACGGTATGAAAGAGAGGTGTAGGAAGACAAAAAATTGTTTGAGGGGTTTTCTAGATGACAAATTGATTGATCGAGATTGGTTTCTAGAAAACCTAGACAAGGGGTCTAGTCATCAAAATAGGAAAAAATATTGATGAATAACACCTAGAATTTAGGGAAGTTAGAAACAGTCCCCCCAAATTCAGCTAATAACTAGGATTGTTTGTCTCCTTGAGTAATTACATGATTCCTCAATAATGAGAGGCAAAAACAGACTTCCTTATCTACAAAATATATCATAGGAAAGTTGTAACCTCGAGACATAAACCATTCTTCATTGAAACCTGTCTAGAATCATCCAAAACAAAAGCGTCGTGTAGAACACAGAAGTGTCTCACTTTTTAGCAGAAGCGTTGCGCCACTTGAAGGGAATTTTTGTCTAAGTTATAGGCATCCTCCTGTTGATCTGAAGATTGGGAAAGGTATCCCTGGATGCCCTCTATCCAACCCAACCTTGAAATAGACAAAAATACCTCTTGCAAGACCTTAAAAACTCCACTTTGCAAATCTTACTCCAGAAGCATCGCGCATAGTGAAAAACAGTGGCAGAAGCGTGAAAAATAGGTTTTTTTTTTAGTTTTTCTTCAAAACTAGGAGGTTTCGTTGAAAAAAAAGACCATATATGGAATGTAGAATCCATATGAAATCGAACCATGTACAGAAAACCTCATTTAGATCCTCTGAGGAAAAGCATCACGTGATTGCGCGACGCTTCTATACAATCGAAATTGTCAATATTGCCAAAAACTTCATAATTTGCCAACAATTTTCTGCAAACATAAGGCTCAAGATGGATAAATATCTCTCTAACCATAACGTTTTTTTCAAAAATAAGAGATTTTTTTGTTTTTTGGTATGTTATTAAAAAACACTTCCTCCAATTTTCAAAACTACTTTCCCATTTGTTCAAAATCCAAGTTTGAAGTTGGTCACTAAAAATTGCAGAAGCATAGTGTGCTCTTAGTAGAAGTGTAGTGTGGTCTTTTAGAGGAATTTTGGAGGCCTTCCCAGAGTATTTTTGGGCTTAAAATGGTACGTTTGGAAATATGAGGATTTCTTCTACACAATGGAGTCATCAAGAAGTTCAAACCCCTACTCCAAACCCCTGAAACATTGACTTGAAGACAACCTCTAAAAATTTCTTGAAGTTGACCTAGAGCAACTGTATTTTAGGAATTTCTCTCACATCATAACACGTGCATAAACGGAAGGAGGTTTTTTTTATTCGTTCTATGATTGACAAAAACCTCTTTCACTTTTTTCAAATTCATATTCATTTCTTTAGAAAGTAAATTTTAAGTAGGATTGTCCCTCTCCGCAATGTAAACCCTAGCAAATGACCTTTTGATGAATTGTGAAGCATTGATCTCCTGCATATGAGTTGGCTCATTTCTGGAATGATGAAACCCTTTTTTAGGCTTTCTCTTCTCACCTTCCATGTTGTTTGTCAGCAAAATAAAACCTTATCTTGATGTGAAGGAGAGGGAAGGTGAAAATTAGGAAAAAAGAGGATGATGATTGGGCAACAAGTTTAGGGAGGGAAATGGAGGGGAAAAGAGTTAGGGAAAAATTTGAAAAATTAGGGGAAATATGGGAGTGTTTTAGTAACATATATAAAGTGGAAATATTTCAAATGGATAAGGGAAAGAGGCAAAAAAATCTAAAATACAATCCTAACCTAGAATCTCTGCAAAACGTAGTGAGGGTTAGGGTTTGAGCGAAAATGGGAAAACTGAGAGACATGAATGATAAGAAATTATTTGGGGAACTGTATGTGGTATGTATGAATTCATTATAACAAACCAGACACCAATAATATCCAAAAATGCAGCGAAGACTCTAGGGGAGGGATTCCACCATTTGAGAGAGAAAACATTGCATGAGGGGTTGAAGAATTCTTACTTACTTTGCTTGGGAGCACTAGAATCTCTGAAATGTTGAAATTAACCCTTTTGATACTTGATTGGCCTCCAATTTCAAAAGCGCAACAAGTGAGCTAGAAGCGTGGGAGAAAGTTAGGGTTTTCTGAATGCTGAGATGAGGCTTGAAAATGGAAGAGAGCTTAATGAAAGTGGAATGAGCAATTTCAAATTCTTTGGATGGAAAATTTTCCCTTTGTTTTAATACCTAACTTTTTTAACTCCCAATGAAGTTGTCTTGAATAATGAAAATGACTCTTATTTTCCTTTCTTACAAGACATGATTTGAACATTATGATGGTGAAACAAAATAAGCCTAGACCACGACCTAGATAGAGGTATGTTAACTGATCTATGACCCTATATTAAATGATGAATGACATGGCCTCAAAATTTATGATGACCATGAATGGGTCAAGGAAGCAGCATCAAACGTAGGAAAAATTCAGTGAACAAAATTTTATTTGAGAATTTATTTGAAAACATAAAATTTTGACTAAGGACCACTACCAACTAAACCTGAAAGAGAGTATTTGATCACTGAACATTTATAAACTAAAATTGACTCCAGCTAGGGATGACAGCTCCTTTAGGAGGCGTCAATAAAATCGTAAACCATGTAGCCTCGTCCATTGGGAAATGGAGTCAAAATAAAACAGTAGACACTCAAATTACTAACTGAAACAAAAACTAACTTTGACTCAAAAACTTGACTATTGACTAAAATTACTTATGGTAGTAGACCATCAGGATCTTAGGGCCTTCACCTCAAGCTTAAAATCTCGATGATAATTACCCACCTACTGAAGATATATATTCAATCATGTGATATGATCCCTCTAGTGTAACCAATCCAACAAATGGCTACTTACTTGAATCTTGCTCACACCTTCCTTAAGAAGGAAAAAGAAAAAAAAATATAGTAAACTCAGTGTCCACTGAACATGTGTTCATGATTCATAAATATAAGAAGATTCATCTTCCCAAATGGTTGCAAAAAATTGGAAATAGGGTCTTCAAAATCATGCAAAATGCCTTTAAAAATTTCACCCAGAACTTGATGATCATTATAAAAATGAATGAGTTCAGCTTGTTTAACTAAATCTTCCTTAATATAATTTCCAAAACAAGACTCTGAATGTTCATGAAAGGTTTCAATAGGAGCAATCATATCATTATGCACAAAAAAATAGTTTTGATCATTTAAATCTACAACAAGACATTTTGGGATGACAGCTTGTGTATCAAACCTTTGTTTGTCATATTTGTATAAACATCCTCATGATATCCTTCAAGCATAATAGCCATATGATGTATATCAAGACTGTTCTTTTGTGGATCAAACAATTCCGCTGTAATCTCATTAGATAATTATTTTTGAAGACTACCATCTTGTTTTTTATGATGGAAAACAATCTCTGACTCTTGATCCTCTTGCAATTGTGGAATGTCTACATGAATTAGCTCACTACGTGCATCTTGATCACACAAAAAATGAGAAACTCGCTACAAATTTTCACTTATCTCTGGAGAAAGGACACAGATATCTACATCAAGTTCTTAATTGATTTCATCTTCAGCTAAAAGCGAAATTGTTGATGGTTGTAAGCTTTCTACATGTTTTAAATCCTCCTTATCGTCATGACAAATAACATGAGAAGAGAATTCATAAAGTGTCTCTAACATATCCTCGTCATCCATAAATTATATATCCTCATCAATACTTTCAAGATACTGAATGAAACCCTCAAAATGATCACAACAATTATGTACCAGCAGCAAAGATGATTATACTCTTTATAATTTTCAAATAAAACTGAATGAAAATCCTTGAAAGAACATATATTAGCTGGTCTCAACCATTCATACCATGTTCTTGATTTGTCTTCCAGAGTAGCCATAATATATTCATTAATAAATCCTTAGGAAACTTAACTTTAAGTCTATGTACATGCATATGAAACTTGATCAAGTGCAAGGAAGCATCATCTTTCTTCTCATATTTGAACATGGGAAGATAAGATAACCAATCAACACAAGGCATAGGATTTGGAAAGCCAAGGATATGAGGCTGATCCATAGGAGCATACCTATAATTCCTTCTTGCAATTGAATCCATCTTGAAAATAGTGAAGTCACCAAAATTTTCTTCAAGCTAACAGTTTTTGAACAATGGAGTTGGCATTAAAACTCTAAAATTTTGGATTCCTAGACACTGGAGTCACTAGGTGAAAGGTGCACAAGCTTCTTTTGCCTAATCATTGTTCACCATTAGCAATCAGAGCTAATATTTTTCATTCTTTCCCGGGAAATATTTAACCTTCGCTCCCTGGCAACAACACCAAAAATGTTATCACTCTCTCTATTTCCCAAGGCTGAGAAAGGGGACTGAAGGAGATAAAATCAAACCAACATTTAGATTTGGTAGCTATCCCTACCAAAATAGAGAGGGCTCTCTCAATGTCAATTTCATAGTTAATGAGGTGACTGGAGATGTAATGATCTTAGGCTAGATATAAACTCAGTGAATTAGGATTTTTTTTTGAATTTTTCTTGGATAGGAATGTTAGTCGAGGAACTAGGTCTAGGTTTAAGTTTTGATTTCAGATGAACAGTTGCAGAGATGAAGATGAGGCGAGGCAGGTATACTTAGAGACACACTTAAATTTTCATTGTGGTATAGGGTTTTAAAATAGAGTGAGTGTGAGAATGAGCATATTACATGAATTCATTCATTAGAAGAGGTTAAACAAATTTATGAAAATCTTATAAAACAAATTATAAAACAAAATAATTTTGTTCATAGACACATAAGATTTGTCATATAGAAGCATACATGTGATTTTATGGAAGCATAAACATTCAAATAGATGGTGTTACTGAGAAAAAATAATTCTAATAAGCATACCATTGGAGTCCCAAAATTATAGCTCCAACATGTCTTTGATTTCACTGAAAAATATTGTACATAAGCTCCAGAACTACAATATCAACTATCCAACCTATAAAAGTACTTGAGTTGGAGTACATATAGAAAATAGTGAATATTCCACCTCATTGGGTTGAAACCTGATCCAAAATACATCATAAATGCACCTAATGAGTCATTACCTAGAATTTAAGGAAGTTAGAAACAATCCCCTAAAATTTAGCTAATATCTAGGAGTGTTTGTCTACTTGAGTAATTACATGATTCCTTAACAATGAGAGGAAAAAAAAAACTTTCTTATCCACAAAATAGCTCATGGGACAATTGTAACCTCCAGAGTTGGACCATTTTGCATTGACACCAATCCAGAAAGCATCCAAGACAGAAGCATCGTGCATTGAAACCAATATTTGAAATTCGATTAAGGTTTTGGACATTTTAATGTATGGTACGTAATGTAAGGTGAATGAGATGGTTGACTGGACACTCAAAATTATTTTGGAGCATAGGATTTCAGTACAAGTTTGAAATTCAAACTTTTGTTGCACATATGTTTCGCAAGTTGAGTCAACTGTTTTGGAGATCTACAGGAGCGGGAAATATGGTTTCGGAGATTCTACACCATTACACCATCACTGTAAGCATTCTTATATACTCTTTTTTTCTCAGGATGATATGAAACCACGTCAACTTGGAATTCTTATGCACACTGTTGTGCAAATTATCACTAAGGCTTATTTTGAATTTTGATTTTTTGGGACTTTTATAATTATGTTAGTGATTAGGATCAGACGTTAGTGATCACGATAGATATGAATATAAGGATAAGAGTGATTTTATGAAACTTGATGTTGTTAAGTTTTTATCAAGCTTTAATTCATGATGTTTCCAAAATAGGATTGTATCGATCTTCTTATAAGATAGAAAATACATTGTATTTGGTCTTTTATTTTCCATGCAAGAAATTATTCCTAATTGTATTTAAGAAGAACAAGACATGAAAAAAGGGTTCGATTGTGTCTATAATGGAAGAGACTAAGGCTATTTTCTATTTTTATTTTCCAAATGAATAGAAGAAGGTGAATGGTCTTTGAACGTGGATTCTTGTGTCATGCTTCACTGGTTTGTTTTCTTTCATGAATTACATATATTTTGTTCTCAGATATGTTTTTCATATATAGTCTAATATCGTATAATTTTTTCCTCAACGGCAATAAATTATTTTAGAATTCATGTATTTTCTCTGCATAGTTTTCAGTTGGTCATATTAAGCGTTATTGTTCTTCTATGGCGAATCTGAATTCATCTATAGTTTGATGCTCAGTTTGTCATTAATCTCCTACCCCATTTACCCTTTTGCTACAATGAAATTTTGATAAATCACCAGTAATTTTTCCTATCTAGCCCCTGTCACAAATTTCATTATGTCCCTTAATCCTTTCAATCTGTAACCTTTATTTAAAATATCCCTCACCCTCTGCACCCACCTTCAACAAATTAAACCAAAAATCAATTTTTGATCATTCATATCCAGCCTAAAACCTAGATCTATCAGTCCCTTAACTGATTTATATCTCGAGACAAGGAGAGAGCCCTCTCCAAGGCTAATGGGGCTAGACCTTATGCCTACAAGATGTTTGTGGTTACCCCTGTAATCCTTTTCTCAACCTAGAGGTTAAATTATAGGGTTCTAACACCTGTCATGGCTAGGAGGGGTCTGAATGAGTTATTATTGATGTGATTTATTTTGTATCATTGTCCTGTAGTTATTTTTCATTTATGAAATTTTCATGAAGTTCTAGGTATAGCACTAGTTTTTGGGCTTGAAAATGTAGCTCAAACCCAGAGGATGCTGACGCATAACTGAGGAATTAAGTCCTCGGACATTCGAATGCAGTGTTATTCTTGTGTCTATAGCCTCCTAAATGTTGGCTTCCAAGATTGTGCCTATGTATACGGCTCAAAGATGTCAAAATTTTAGTGTGACCCAGGGTTAAGAGGCTTGAATGGTTGGGTTACCTCCTGGGGGTGTTGATGTTGTTGTAAAAGGTCTATATGTTGTGTTCATGTCGGTTCCACATCCTTAAGGTCACCTACGAGGTTGAATCTCATTACAGTAGCCTCTCATTACATGTTTACCCCAGTTGGCTGGTTACTTGGGTATATGTGGGAAGAGGGTGTTATAATTATCTTCTTGTGGATCTAACTTGTGGATATTGGTATGTGAAGGATATGATTATGTTTCACCTTCATCCGAAGAAATGAAGAAAAATTCTCAAGAAAGGAGAATTATTTTTGAAAATCTCCATAATGAAGTCTAGAAAAGGTTGGAGATTTAAAATCTACCAAAGAGATTTTGGATAGATTGCATATGTTATTCAGAGAAAGTTGCAGCAGTGTTGATGAGGTTGAGAAGGGCAACAAAAACAAGAAGAATAAGAGATCCAATAAAACAAAGAACAAGGCTCCAGAAGAACTAGTTGTGCAAGAGGACAATAGATCTGATGAAATAAATAGTGATGATTTTATTTTGACTTTTAATTTTGAAGATTCATATTTTATTCATGCTCCATTTTCTAGAGAATAAAAGGATGTTAAGAGTCTTATAATTGAAATTAAAATACTAAAATTTGCATGCAAGAATCAAGAGAAAATATTTCAGATATGTGATGATAAGGAGTCCAAGCTCAAGGAGGATATTTTGAGCTTGAATGTTAAGATGGAATAATTTGAAAGAGTTAAGGAAGAAGTACAAAGAGAAGGAATATGAATGTGAGAAATTAGAAGTTTAAGTGGTTTCTTTCAAAAAGAAGAAAAAGATGGAGAAGATTACTATTGCATTGGATAATATACTTGAGATCCAAAGATCACAAATGGATAAATATGTTCTTGGATTTCAAAAGGGTGAATCTAGTTTCCATACAGGAAAAAACACCAAAGAAGAACCCAAGAATCATGTAGCAAAAAACACTAGCAACAAATGTGAAATCTAGGGTAATAAAAAGTATATCCAGTACCCAATTATCAATCAAAATAACCAACAACATATTAACAAGAAAAACCAACATCTGATCAAGAAACAAAACTAGCAGCAGAGAAGAAAATATCAAGTAACACCTACATTTAGAAGATCCTTTTCTCCTAGACATAATCATGAAAAATATGTAAGATTTCAAAGGATCAAATTCCTTTCATTCCTTATTTTCATAATGTAGAATGTTACAACCGTCACAAGTTTGGGAATATTGCAACAAATTGTTGGAGGAGATCCTATATACCATATCAACAGAGATTCCAGCAATTCCAGCAGCCAAGAAGATTTTAATTAAGGTATAATCATGATTTTTATGGTTATTTTTACTCCTGTCACCTACGTATCCACAAGGCATATAATTTCAGATCTAACCAATGGAGGAGAAGCACATTGCATGCACGTTTTAGATCCAGCATGAGCAGTAGAATATTTGATCCTCTTAGCCATGTGGAGTGCTATATTTTCCATAGATTTGGCCATATGGAAAGAGATTTTTTATTTCCCTGTTACTCAAGACAAATTCATTAGAAACAACAAAACCAAAGAAGATCTAGCAGTAAACCAATGAAGCAAGGGAGGAAGGATATCAAGGAAGAATATAAGTAGATTAAAGAAGAGAAGAAGTAACCTATGACCATATGGAGAAAACTCTTCAACTAGTGAAGAGCATGCCATCCTGCAGTCAATGATTATTCATGCACACTTATAGAGGACTGTAGATCATGAGAGTTTCATAACCTAAGGGGGGTTGTATGATGGAGCTTGCAGCAACATTGATGATTTCATTTCATCCTCATGAAATTTCAGGTCCACGGGATCAACCTGTCTATTGGAGGTATATTGAGCTCAGGGGGAGCTATGTATGGTATTGAGATTTATGATTTATCTTGTCTTTTTCTTTCCTTTCCACTCATGATTTTTGTAGAAGTTTTATATGCCTTTCATGAGTAGAAAGAAGAGCACATTTTTTAGCCATGTATATGCTTCTGGTTTCCACTAACAGCTATTTGAAAAGATATGCAACCATGCATAGATTTTGATCATGACTCCATGATACTTTGAAATGATTTGTGACATGGACCAGCCATGTATGAGTTGTTGTATGATGATTACATTAGCCATGTACTTGTTTTTGTTTCATCATTTCACATTGGTATTTTTTGGAGTCAATAATTGTTGAGTCATCATGGTGATAGGCTTGTCATGGAGGAGTCATATGAAGTCGTTTTTGTAGCCACAAGTATGGGATTATTATGATGTAATAGTCATGATGTATTATGTATTTTAGTCATTGGTCCATAGGATATGATCATAGAAGCCATGTATTTATTGATATATCATGTAAAATTCTCATGGGGCCATATACTTATGTTGTACTATCTTTTGGGTCTTATAGTCATGAGTCATGAGGTTATGTTATGGTCATGTGACACCATGTATGAGTTCTATTGTATTGCTGCTAAAAATATCTATTTATCATTGTATATATCACTTGAGTCGTGGTCATGTTGAGTCTCAGTCCATATGGTGCTTCTATCTGTCAAAGGAAGCATTGTTTGCAGCGAAGTAGTCATTTCAGCTCAACAGTTGGTATCTCTACAAGTTGGAGATGGAATATGTTCAAGGGGATCATTATTTGTTCCTATTTTCTTCAGCCATGCATTGTTTTCATTATGATCCTCTTGGAGTGTCTATGTTATGCCTCATACTATGATATTAAAATGGGGCTCTTGGCCTAATTTGATGAGATGTTATTGTAGTTGTTTCTATGTATTCATGGGGGAGGTTGTGTGTGTGGTTGCCTCATATTATGTTTCTATGTGGAGGTGATGGATGATGCTCATATACATAATTGGTGCTCCTCATAGTTTCTATTATGATGATGTTGCATATGATTCTTATGATTTCCTTATGATGGCATATTGCTGCTTGCTTGCTAGTGGTGTTGGTTGGTTTTTGCTCTGAATGGTGATTGTATATTATGTTGCTTGTTCCTATGACTATTGATTTCATGAATGCTCCATGATTCTTTATATTTCAACCATAAGATGTATCCTCTAGTATGCACTTCAATTCTTACTACCTATTCATATGGAGTTGAACCTTTTCCATTGATGTCAAAGGGGGAGGGAAGTTGGAGATATCTTGGATGGATAGAGTTCAGCCTCACATGTTGATGAGGTTGACATCAATGCCAAATGGGGAGATTGATTGCATTTTTTTGTTGGAGTTGATTTCAACAAGTTCATGGTCATGATCATGTGTGATGGAGGTCCTATATGTTGGCATTGATGTATTGACTGTGAGATGGATTTGTTGGCATTGATGTATTGACTGTGATATCTACTAGCATGGAGATATATAGATGGATGTGTGATTTATTGGTGCTGTATACAAATTCTGAGAAGAGGATGTCATGGTACTTATGATCATGTTGTTTCATAGTGCTGGATGCAGTGAGGTGTTTGACTATACATTGATTATGCATATGATTGTTTGGTTATACATTGTTACCAAGGATGGTTCCCACGGTATTTGGTATGGAAGTTAAATGATTTACCTTGGTATTTGATTGAGCATGAGTAGAGTATTACCATGGTACATGTACTCTTAGTATTGGAATTACCATGGTATTGGTATGTGTGGAGAAATTTGGCACGTGATATTACCTTGGTGCGGATAGTCTTCGTATTGACATAACCAATGTATTTACCCATGGTATTGAGGTGGATATTACCATGGTCCAAGTGCCCATGGTATTGGGATAACCATGGTATTTTCCCTAGGTATTGATTGTTGAGAATAATTTGACTTGACCATTTTAGAAAAATAAATAATAGAGGAAGAGAAGTAAAGTTGGGTTGGTTCTCTTGTGTGAGGAAATCGTCAAACATGCCAACTCAGAAATTCACTGGATAAGTGAGTGACATTTTTGCAAATAATTTTATGGGAAAATGAGGATGGATCTCAAAATTCTAAGAATGGGTTTTGTGAAAAAGAGACAAAATTAGTTTTCTAGTAATCCATTTTTTCAAAATTCATTCTAGATTGAGAGAAACGGAAGGTTCTTCGAAGGAAATTTTTGTAGATTTTTTGTTGTGGCTATTTTCCAAATTGCCCCAATTTTCCAGATTCGATTTTCTTCTAGAAAGTGATTAAAATTGAAAATATCAAAAGGACAGTGGAGATAGTTAATTGATTGAGTCAATGAGTTGAATCCAGACCCAATCAAGCATATTAATAAAGTTGTTATGCCCAATATTTATGTGTAGTTATTGAGTTGAGCACTTGAGTTCATCTTTATATTGGAGATAGCTCATCATGAGATGGTTGATTGTGAGGTGAGTGAGTTGGATTATGTGTATGTGAGTGAGAAGGTTGCATATAAGAAGGGTATGGTTAATATCTAGTGGAGAGCCTAGATGCTTCAGTCTATGACTAAATAATGAGAAGATCTCAAGCATGATTCAGTATCGTTCAGATTTAGAGTTGTTGGTGGAGTGTTTGAGTTGGGAGAATTTGTTATGTTGTTCGAGTATATGTTCGTAATACTCTCACACTTGTTTTGTAGGAATTTTTTATTCATTTAGCACATAGCCATGTGTCTTACGATGTTATTTGTATTATGCAGCATTTTATTGTTGTGAGGGTTTGGTATTCAGTTTTGTGTCGACACGGTTTCTATTGGAGAGCACATATTTTTTCCATTTATTGATGATGAAATAATGTTTTTGAGAGTTGAGATTTGATTTCTGGTTGAGCATAGTGTCTTGGGATCCAGTTTAAAAGTACATGAAAGGATGCCTGCATGGTGGTGAGGAGTAGCGACTTCATGGAGGTGGACAAGTGATAGCAAAGCTTCGGTGAAAGGAATAAGATTCTAAAATAAAATGGTGGTTGGATAGTCCCATAACAGTGAGGCGAGTATCAATTGATCATGGTGCCCTTTATCGAATGGTAGTAGGTAGACATCTGTAGAGAATAGAGTATTATGAGCTGATCCAGTAGTATCGAGTCTCCTATCCAATTGTGGTTGGCATATTCTATATGAGGTCGAGTCTCCATGCTAATATGAGTCAAAACACTATGTAAAATATCAATTTCTTCGCATAATAGAATTCAGAGCATAGAAGCAACAACAACAGTGGTTTTTCTCCGAGAAGGGTTTCCACCAGAAATATTGTGTCTCATGTGTGATTGATATGATGTGCATTGTCTATATTTTATGTTTCTCACATGGTTTATGATTTAGTTTCTTATATGGTTTTATGCATGGATAATCTAATGCGTTTCTTGTGAATAATTGTGTGATTCAGTAAGAAGTTGATAAAATGAAAAAATCATATATAAGTCACACTATTGATTCACCACTCCCCCCCGCTCTCATTAGTGTGCAAAGGTTTCCAACACAATCACGTAGTCATAAGAAGGAACAAGCACAAAATCAAAGGATTGACTCAGGGGAAAGTGAATATACTGTTGTCTAGGCCTGTTGGGTCATTCATTTTTGTGATCAATTTTGGAAGAAAAAAAACTACAGAAAAATAGGATGCACAAGCGGAAAATGAATGGACAAATTGACCATAAAGTAGCACCCAAAACAATGCAACAAGTAATAAAATTAAGAAGTTACATTGGAATTTTTCAAATTCGCATAAACGAGATTTAGTGGTTAAACTTGAAGGGTTCAAGTAAATGTGGACCAAAAAGAGATATCTCGTCAAGTTGGTTAAATTAGACCATATAAAGCAAGCACAGGCAAGATCCAGGAGGAAAAAAAATATATCCACATGGAGTAAGCTACTTGGGTGGATAAAAAAAAACAAAGTTCAAAGTTGGTCACTAAAAATTACAGAAGCGTAGCGTGCTCTTAGTAGAAGTGTAGTGTGGTATTTCAGAGGAAGTTTGGAGGCCTTCCCAGAGGATTTTTGGGCTTAAAATGGTACGTTTCGAAATATGAGGATTTCTGCTACACAATGGAGTCATCAAGAACTTCAAACCCCTACTCCAAACCCCTGAAACATTGACTTGAAGAAAACCTGTCCAAAAGTGCTGAAAATGACCTCGAGCAACTGTATTTTAGGAATTTCTCTCACATCATAACACATGTGCATAAACGGAAGGAGGATTTTTTTACTTGGTCTATGATTGACAAAACCTCTTTCACTTTTTTCAAATTCATCTTCATTTCTTCAGAAAGTAAATTTGAAGTAGGATTGTCCCTCTCTGCAATGTAAACCCTAGCAAATGACCTTTTGATGAATTGTGAAGCATTGATCTCCTGCATATGAGTTGGCTCATATATGGAATGATGAAACCCCTTTTTAGTCTTTCTCTTATCACCTTCCATGATGTTTTTTAGAAAAATAAAACCCTAGCTTGATGTCAAGGAAAGGGAAGGTGAAAATTAGGAAAAAAGAGGATGATGATGGGGCAACAAGTTTAGGGAGGGAAATGGAGGGGACAAGAGTTAGGGAAAATTTTGAAAAAATTAGGGGAGACATGGGAATGTTTTAGGAACATATATCAAGTGGAAATATTTCAAATGGATAAGGGAAACATGGAAAAAAAGGCTAAAATACAGTCCTAACCCGGAATCTATGCAAAACATAGTGAGGATTAGGGTTTGAGCGGAAATGGGAAAGCTGAGAGACATGAATGATAAGAAATTATTTGGGGAAGTGTATGTGGTATGTGTGAATTCACTATAACAAAAAAAACACCAATGATATCCAAAACTGCAACGAAGACCCTAGCGGAGGGATTCCACCATTTGAGAGATGAAAACATTACATGAGGGGTTGAGGAATGCTTCCTTACTTGCTTGAGAGCCCTAGAATCTCTAAAATGTTGAAATGAACCCTTGTGATACTTGATTTGCCTCCAATTTCAAAATTGAAACAAGTGAGTTAGAAGCGTGGGAGAAATTTAGGGTTTTCTGAATGTTGAGATGAGGCTCGAAAATGGAAGAGAGCTTAATGAAAGTGGAATGAGTAATTTCAAATGCTTTGGATGGAAAATTTTCCCTTTGTTTTAATATATAACTTTATTAACTCCAAATGAAGGTGTCTTGAACAATAAAAATGACTCTTATTTTCCTTTCTTACATGACATGATTTGAACATTATGATGGTGAAACAAAATAATCCTAGACCATGACCTAGATGGAGGTATGTTAATTGATCTATGACCCTATATTAAATGATGAATGACATGACCTAGAAATTTATGATTACCATGAATGAGTGAAGGGAGAAGAATTAGACGTAGACAACATTCAGCGAACAAAATTTTATTTGATAATTTATTTGAAAACATAAAATTTTGACCAAGGACCACTACCAAATAAAATTGAAAGAGAGTATTTGATCACTAAACAGCTAGAAACTAACATTGGCTCCAACTAGGGATGAGAGGTCCTTTAGGAGGTGTCAATAAAATAGTAGACCAAGTAGCCTCGTCCATTGGGAAATGGAGTCAAAATAAAACAATAGACACTCAAATGACTAACTGAAACAAAAACTGACTTTGACTCAAAAACTTGACTATTGACTGAAATTACTTATGGTAGTAGACCATCAGGATCTTAGGGCCTTCGCCTCAGGCTTCAAATATTGATGATAATCACCCACCTACTGAAGATATATATACAATCATGTGATATGATCCCTCTAGTGTAAATAATCCAGCAAATGGCTAATTACTTGAATCCTTCTCACACCTTCCTTAAGCAGGCAAAAGAAAAAAAATATCGGAAACTCAGTGTCCACTGAACATGTGTTCATGATTCATAAATACAATAAGATTCATCTTCCCAAATGGTTGCAACAAATTGGAAATAGGGTCTTCAAAATCATGCAAAATTCCTTTAAAATTTTCACCCAGAACTTCATGATCATTATCAAAATGAATGAGTTCAGCTTGGTTAACTAAATCTTCCTTAATATCATTTCCAAAACAAGACTCTAAATTTTCATGAAAGGTTTCAATAGGAGAAGTCATATCATTATGCACAAAAAAATATTTTTGATCATTTAAATCTACAACAAGACATTTTGTGACGACAGCTTGTGTATCAAAAATTTTGTTTGTCATTATTTGTAAGAACATCCTCATGATATTCTTCAAGTATAATAGCCATATCATGTATATTGGGACTGTTCTTTTGTGGATCAAACAATTCTGTTGTAATCTCATGAGATAATTATTTTTGAAGACTATCATCTTGTTTTTTATGATGGAAAACAATCTATGACACTTGATCCTCTTGCAACTGTGGAATATTGCTTACATGAATTAGTTCACTACTTGCATCTTGATCACACAAAAACTGAGAAACTCACTACAAATTTTCACTTATCTCTGGAGAAAGGACACGGATATCTACATCAAGTTCTTAATTGATTTCATCTTCAGCTAAAAGAGAATTTTTTGATGGTTGTAATTTTTCTACATGTTGTAAATCCTCCTGATCATCATGACAACTAACATGAGAAGAGAATTCATAAATTTTCTCTAACATATCCTCGTCATCCATAAATTATATATCCTCATCAATACTTTCAAGATACTGAAGGAAAACCTCAAAATGATCAGAACAATTATGTACCAACAACAAAGATGATAATACTCTTTATAATTTTCAAATAAAACTCAATGAAAATCCTTGAAAGAACATATACTAGCTGGTCTCAACCATTCATACCATGTTATTTCTTTGTCTTCTAGAGTAGCCATAAATATATTCATTAATAAATCCTTAGGTAACTTAACTTTAAGTCTACGTACATGCATATGAAACTTGATCAAGTGCAAGGAAGCATCATCTTTCTTCTCATCTTTGAACATGGGAAGATAAGATAACCAATCAACACAAGGCATAGGATTTGGAAAGCCAGGGATATGGGACCAATCCATAGGAGCATACCTGGAATTCCTTCTTGCAGTTTAATCCATCTTGAAAACAGTGAAGTCACCAAAAATTTCTTCAAGCTAACGGTTTTTGAACAATGGAGTCGCCATGAAAACTTTGAACTTTTGTATTCCTAGACACTGGAGTCACTAGGTGAAAGGTGCAAATCCTTCTTATGCCTAATCATTGTTCAGCATCAGCAATCAGAGCTAATATTTGTCATTCTTTCCCAAGAAATATGTAACCTTCGCTCCCTGGAAATAGCGCCAAAAATGTTATCACTCTCTCTGTTTCCCAAGGCTAAGAAAGGGCACTGAAGGAGGTAAACTCAAACCAATATTTAGATTTGGTATCTAGCCCTCCAAAAATAGAGAGGGCTCTCTCAATTTCAATTTCATATTCAATGAGGTGACTGGAGATGTAATGATCTTAGGCTAGATATAAGCTCAGTGAATTAGGATTTTTTTTTAATTTCTCCTAGATAGGAATGTTAGTTGAGGAACTAGGTCTAGGTTTTAGGTTTGATTTCAAATGAACAGTTGCAGAGATGAAGATGAGGCAAGGTAGGTATACTTAGAGACACACTTAAATCTTCATTGTGGTGTAGGGTTTGAAAATAGAGTGAGAGTGAGAATGATCATATTACATGAATTCATTCATTAGAAGAGGTAAAACAAATTTATGAAAATCTTATAAAATAGAGTATAAAAATAAAAAAAAATTGTTCATAGACTCATAAGATTTATCATATATAAGCATACATGTGATTTTATGGAAGCATAAACATTCAACTAGATGGTGTTACTGAGAAAAAATAATTCTAATAGGCATACCATTGGAGTCCCAAAATTATAGCTGCAACATTTCTTTGATTTCACTGAAAATGATTGTACATAAGCTCCACAACTGCAATATCAACTATCCAACCTATAAAAAGTCTTGAGTTGGAGTAAATATAGAAAATAGAGAATATTCCACCTCGTTTTGTCAAAACCTGATCCAAAATACATCATAAATGCACCTAATGAGTCATTACCTAGAATTTAAAGAAGTTAGAAACAATCCTCCAAAATTTAGCTAGTATCTAGGAGTGTTTATCTCCTTGAGTAATTACATGATTCCTCAACAATAAGAGGCAAAAACAAACTTCCTTATCCACAAAATAGCTCATGGGACATTTGTAACCTCGAGACTTGGCCCATTTTGCATTGACACCAATCCGGAAATCATCCAAGACAGAAGCATCGCGCAGCACACAGAAGCATCGTGCTTTTTAGTAGAAGTGTCACGCCACTTGGAGGGAATTTTTAGCTTAGGTATCCTCATGTTGATCTAAGGATTGGGAAAGGTATCCATGGATTTCCTCTATCCAACCCAAAATTTAAACTACAAAATACCTCCTGCAAGACCTTCAAAACACCATTTTTCCAAGATTACTATAGAAGTGCTGCGCAAAGGGAAAAATAGTAGCAGAAGCATGAAAAATAGGGTATTTTTTGAGTTTTTCTTTAAAACTAGGAGGTTTCCTAGAAAACCAAGACCATATCTGGAATGTAGACACCAAAATCAATCCAACCATGTAGATAAAACCTCATTTGGAGCCTCTTAGGAAAAGTGTCGTGTAGCTGTGTGATGCTTTTGTACAACCACAATTGTCAAAATTGCCAAAAACTTCAGAATTTGCCAAAACCTTTCAGCAAAACTAGGGCTCAAATATGGATCCATATCTCTTTAACCATAATGTTTTTTTAGAAAATGAGAGAGGTTTTTGTTCTTTGCTATGTTATGAACAAAAAAATCCTCCCATTTTCAAAAATGATTTCCCATTTATTCACAATCCAAGTTTGACGTTGGTAACTAAACATTGGAGAAGCGTAGCGTGGTCTTTGAGAGGAATTTTGGAGGCCTTACCAGAATAATTTTGGGTTTCAAATGGTATGATGGAAATATGAAAATTTTGGCTACACAATGGATTCATCAACCACTGCAAACCCCTGCTCCCAACCTCTAAAAATTTGACTTGAAGACAACCTATCCAAAAGTGCATAAAATAACCTAGAGAAACTAAAATTTGGGCATTTCTCTCAAATCATAACACCTGTGCATAAAATGAAGAAGGTTTTTGTTATTTTATCTATGGTTGATAAACACTCTTTCAATTTTTCGAAATTCATCTGCATTTCTTCATAAAGTAAATTTGAACTAGGATTGTCCCTCTGTGCAATGAAAACCCTAGCGAATGACCTTTTGATGAATTGCGAAGCATTGATCTCCTACATATGAGTTGGCTCATAATTGGAATGATGACCTCCTTTTTTATGCTTTCTCTTCTCACCTTCCATGATGTTTTTCAGAAAAATAAAACCCTAGACTGATGTGAAGGAAAGGGAAGCTGAAAATTAGGAAAACAGAGGATGATGATGGGGCAGCAAGTTTAGGGAGGGAAATGGCGGGGATAGGTGTTAGGGAAAAATATGAAAAAAATAAGGGAGATAGGGGAGTGTTTTAGGAACACATTTCAAGTTTAATTCCTTGAAATTGATAAGGGAAATAGCGGAAAAGGGCTAAAATATAGTCCTAACCCAGAATCTCTGCAAAATGTAGTGAGGATTAGGGTTTGAGTGAAAATGGGAGAAATGAGAGACATGAATGATAAGGAATGATTTGGGGAAGTGTATGTGGTATGTATGAAGGCAATAAGGTGGAAAAACTAGGGTTTTTCTCACTAAAAAAAACCAAACACCAATGAAATCCAAAAATGTAGTGAAGACCCTAGGAGAGGGATTCCGCCATTTGAGAGAGGGAACACTGCATGAGGGGCTGAGGAATGCTTACTTAGTTACATGGGAGTGCTGGAAACTCTGAAATACTAAAATGAACCCTTTTGATACTTGATTTGCCTCCAATTTCAAAAGCGCAGCAAGTGAGCTAGAAGCATGGGAGAAAATTAGGGTTTTATGAATGCTTAGATAAGGCTTGATAATGGAAGAGGGCTTAATGAAAGTGGAATGAGAAATTTAAAATTCTTTGGATAGACAAGTTTCCCTTTGTTTTATTAGATAAATTTGGTAACTTCAAATGAAGGTGACTTGAACAATGAAAATGACTCTTATTTTTCTTTCTTATATGAAATGATTTGAACATTATGATGGTGAAACAAAAGAAGCCTAGACCATGACCTAGATGGAGGTATGTTAATTGATCTATGATCCTAGATTAAATGATGAATGACATGACCTCTAATTTGATGATGACCATGAATGAGTGAAGGGAGAAGCATCATACCTAGACAACATTCAGTGAACAAAATTTTATTTGAGAATTTATTTGAAAACATAAAATTTTGACAAAGGAACACTACCAAATAAACCTGAAAGAGAGTTTTTGATCACTAAACATTTAGACACCAAAATCCAACACAACATGAATTAATAAATTAAGATGTAAATTGGATAAGTAAATTTTTTGATCAAGTAGAAGAACTTGCATAAATTTTGGTGGGTAGTAACCACTAGTATGTCTACACATTTACACTTTTACACCTACATAAGTGCTAAAGAAAACATAAATAATTGTGGGTAGTCACTCCTCCAAGTATATTTTTCACATCATATTCGTATCCATTTTTCTGCAAAGACTTGGTTAAATTATGGTGGGAATTAATTGATGGTAAATATGTCATTTACTTGATTGTACGTTATTTTCAAGTATTATGGTTTCGCTACAAAGATTATGAATAAAAAAACACCACATAAATACCAAAAAAAAATGCATGAATAGCCCAACCATATCCATAAATTATGGCATAAAATATGTAATGCAGTTATCCACATGGCACTATATTGTGCAATGGTTGCAATAAGACGTTCAAGTTATGGTCCAATCAACTATTTGAAAATTGTTTTTTTTAATAATATTGAAAAATAAATATTTATTTTTCAAAGATAACCATTATAATTTGCATTGGTCAATGTTAAACTAATAGTGATAAATTTCTTTGGCAAGAACTAATAACGATTCCATAACCCTATTTAAATTTAATTAATAACAATAAAATTACAATATAATGTGTTCCTTAAGCATGGATATCTACCCCCAATTTAACATGGATATTCTTAACTTGTAAATAGGTTTTGTTACAATACCATTGGCTAATATCATGGCTTATCAATATCATATGCCCAAAAACCATAACTCATTTCACAATAAAAAATTAAAATGTAAAATATATTAGACATTACATATATCATTGATTACATAGAATGAATATTCTCGGTCATATGAATGCAGGGGGGAGAGAGAGATAAAGATATGTAGTTTGGTGGGCAATTGAGGAAGGAAACAACAAAGACATAGAGAGATAGTGGTAGAGAGAGAGGGTGTGACAATGGAGAGATGGAGAGAGAGTGAGGGAGAGTGATCCATGTGGATATTGGTGTCCACCCTCCTATTCATCTTGCAAGCCCAACATTGTTTCCTTTCATTTTTTTAAATTCCAACACAGTTTCCTATTTCGCTAGTTTTCTATTTTTGGAAGTTTTTTGATTCGTGAACTTTCAGACGCTTTCTATTTTTGGAAGTGGAAAGTTTTTGGCGTTGGATAGATCTTTCTAACAAGGTATCATGTGTGCCAAACACATATCATATGCCAAATTTATGCCCCTAGGAAGTTGATGTTCCAAAAGACCCTAGCTGGGCCCACAAGATTTTGACGCTTTGTCTCAAAGAGTTGGGTTTCTGGATGTTTAAGGTTTCTCATTGTTTCTTCATGAAAAAAAGGCCTAAAAACCTAATTGTAACACAATACAAAAGACATGTTGTTGTCACATATTTCTATAAATTGTAGCAAGAAAAGGCTTAATTTTGACTTGTGCCTTAGTCAAATTGAGTAATTTGATTTTCCACATCAATAGGATGACTTGGATTTTAGTTAGCTATAGTGACATGGCATTGTCTCCTATTTATATGAGTAAATTCGATTTTTTTGGCTAACATGAGAGTTTTGATTGTATTGATTTCTAATATTTAGCAATATAGTTGACTTGTTTCAATTGAAATTAGTTAACCGAGCTCTATTCATTATTTGATTCAATTGAAGGTCAGTTGAGTAGTTAAGACCATCATTAACTCACTGATCTCTCAGTTAACTAGTCAATCAACTAAAAATAGACACGGTCATGCATGGAATTCGAATAGCCTATTTGAGTTGATGGAAAAAGAACATTTGTATTTATAATTGTATATTGTTGAGTGTACAGTGCTTTTGCACTGAGAAAGTGATCAATTCCTCAAGCTATTCCACAAATAAATGGGGAATTTCACCTATTGTTTCGTGGCTAATTCCTCTACGATTGTGCAAGGAAATAGGAGGTTGGTTGAGGCTTGAATTGGATAAGTGTTGGTTAGATAAGGTCAAGAAGCAAGAGAACAAGATTTTCGTGTAGGGTGTGCTTAAGAGATGAAGAAAGGCATTATAATTGTTTCTATATTTATTTGAATCAATGTAAAGAAGCGTAGGGTTTTTCTGAGTTGGTTTCCCTGGTAAATCATTGTGTTATTTTTGTTTTGATGGTTGGATTCCATTGCATGTGTTTATAAATTTTGATTTCCATTCCAGAGAATAGTAGAGGAAAATTTTTAATCTCTTGATTTCAGTTTGATTTCATCAGTAGTAGCAAATTTCTATTAATTTCTACATGGTATCAAAGCCTCGGAAGGCTATGTTGCAACTAAATTTGCATGGATTTCTTGCTTTGTGATATTGCGTTATATAAAAAGCACTAGAATCAACCATATAACATTTTGAATACAAATTCAAATAGGGAAGGAACACATGTTTCCATTAATCATGGAAAAAAAATTAAAATGCTTATACCTAGGCCTCAAAGCTTCCTATCCATGATCTAGTAGACTTTCCCCACTATATCCGGGAAATGAGCATGAAGATCAACATAAAAGTGGAAATGACCTCCCAATATCTCTCACAAATGGAAAGATAACAAGATAGACTCAAGATGTATCTCCAAAACTTCTTGCTCTTCCAAAACTAGTCTGGCCCTCTCAAATGGTCCAGCATAAATAGGCATAAGAGTGGTCTCAAGAGGATGTATGTAGATGCTCAATATGACGAGAATTCATAGAAACTTCTAACCATTAATTCCTAGATAGCTCGAATAGGTGACAAATAGAACTAATCTCCTAGGGACTAAGGCACTCTAGAATTCATCCCTAGATGCTAACACAAAAAGAGGTGAAAACGTCCCTAGACACTCCCACAAGGAAGGGTTGGGAGCATTTGGGAGGCTTTGGATGCTCCCATAGGCTTCCATGCATGCATCCAAGGGCCAAATTGGAGAAAAATAGGTCCCAAGTCTAGAAAACATCAAATATCCATGACGACTAAGGGTCACTAATCCAGGGGGATAAAATAGGATGATAACATATGACCCCTAATGTATGAGGTCAGAAAATAAGTTGATGGTCGAAATACATTATGATAAATCTTAAAGGTAATAACAGTAGTGAGGAAACAAAGCCAAGGATCCGGATTAGAAGATTCTGGATTTCAAGTCTCGACTGTGCTGATAACATCCCTGAGATTAATTTGAAAGTTCTTTTATCTACATTAACATCCCCAAGGTGATCTTAATGTGGGAAAACTTGTTAATGCTATGCAAGCTCCCTCATCAATAAAAAAAATGTGTTTCTTATACCAAGCTTTCATATAAGCACAAGGATTTATTTTTGGTGTCTTTCAATATGTGATTTCATTAGTAGGTTATAGACATGAAACCATTAAGCACATGAAATGAAAATAGATCATACAGCAAAATAAAAGCCATTTGATGAAGGAGTTCACCCCGTCTGGCCTACATCTCCTTGAATCAGCTCTAAGGCATGATTCATTGTTATTATGCTCCAATTTCAAAATGATGAGTACACCAATGTGTTGATATGAAATGGTAATTTTCTCCTAAAAAGAAACAACTACTGCAAAGTCCCTTTACCATACACCTACTGTCAGCAACACATGGGCATCTTACCAAGATCCATTACTCAAATATGAAAGAGCATAAAATTTTTACTTCAATAACTGTAAGTATATCAACATTTTTTTCTCTAAAACACATAAAGATAAAAGATGAGAAAAATGCTACAACATTGCTGCAAACATATGGAAGCTAGAAGATCCCTGCATGATCATCTCCATCTCAAAATCCTCCAAGAACTGGCTCAATATCTGAATGATCCATACACCCTCCTAGTTAAACCTACAATTTGAACTTGAATATGTGCTCTAAAAATTAAAAAAAAAGTTACCAATGGATTCATAGCATCCATAACCCTTGAGTAGCCTCTTCTGGTTCTTCAAATGGTCTACAGGTCCTCTAGGCATGGCCTCCTCTCCTGATGGCCCTAGGCATATTTTATCTTCAAGTGGGAAACACACCATCAATAAGTGCACCTCTACCTCTAAAACCTACTCCAATGGATTCATAACATGCCAATATGTTAATAATGACTATCCTTGCGCCAAAATTGGTCAAAATTTGATCAATATAGGCCTCATTTACTTCAAGCCTAATAAACTGCCACTAAATCTGGCTAACTGCCACTTAAGCCAGCCAAATATGGAACTACCTCCGAATTTAGTGGCTCTGCCAAGTCCGCTGCTAACTTAAACTCATCATTATCTGAAGTTAAGCATGCATTTTAGAGTTGATTAATTCCACAGTTAGCGTTAATCATGCTTAACTCCTTTCCCGTCATAGGATTAATAAATGCATTTAAATACATGACGGGAGCATTGGTTTTCAATGGTAAACTTGGTGGCACGTTGGTGTGGGAACATAGTGCTGGGGTGGAGTTCATAAGGTGTAAAAAAAATGTTTTTCGATTTGCGATTGCGATGACTGGCATGGCAGAAGGTGGGTCCTACCGAGGTGGTAACAAGGTGGCAGGATTGTGATGTGATATCACAGATTCTCTTCGCAAATATAACATCGCAAATCTTGGCTCATCGCAAATTGCAGAACAAGTCAACACATGACTCCTGGTTGCATTCCCAAGGCTCATTTCACCGAATGCGATATGCGATGAAATATTTATGGAAGAGTGTGATATGTGATGAAACGTTTCATGAATAAATGTGATATGCTTCACAACCATCCATCTTCCACAGTAATCCTGCGATTCTGTTAGTCATCAGTATTTTTCACCTGTTGTTGATGACTAGATTCCTTAGCTGAGTTTTCTAGAAGCTAATCTCAATCTGTCAATTTGTCATCTAGAAAACACCGAAACAAATTTTTATCCTCTTACCCCTCCCTGTCAACCTATGATAAGAGTAATCTTCAGTTTTCAATTCATGTCTTGTTTCAACAAAGTATCCCTGTCTACAGCTGTCTTAGCCTTGCTTATTAGCTATTATTGTCCCTTATTTCTCAAGCAATTCACTGTCCAACATTTGACAAAGTGTCTGCTCTTCTATCCCTGATCATCTTGTCAAGAACAATCTAATCATGCCTAAGAAAACAATAAGAATCTATGAAAATTGTCCCTCAGTTAGATAGTGGTGTTTAGGGATTTTTTCCTTGGCGAAGATATCCTAATCCAAAAAGCCTCTGTCTAGTACCAATCAGCCATATATTATATTTTCCTATTCTGCAAAACAAGTCTTGATCCATTCATAGGTCACACACCACTAAGAGGTCATTTTGTCTCATTTCAGAAAGGAATTCAACAAAGAAGATAAGGATGTTCACTGTCTAAAAGAATTACACTTAGATCGGGCAAAATCTCCATGAAACACCAAAAGAGCTCTCCAAGGTTCAAAGTCATATGTTTTTACATCTCTGTAAGGGTGTAATTGAATGATAAATAGTATGCAAATAAGAGCAAAGGGACAAGTTCAAATAGGTCCTTCATGCTGAATTAGTTTGCCATCAGTGAAACAAATGGAGTGCAGTAAGTAAAGGGAAACTAATGGGTATGGTTTGAAACCAAAAAACTGCCTGAAGAACAGAGAGCATCCTCCAAGTCACATAAATACCAAAGACTGATGTAATGCTGATCAACAGTGTTCCAAATATCTCCTCCAAAAGCAGTACTGCATAAACTTTCCAAAGGGCATCATCATGTAGGGCATAAGAAGACAGTTGCTTCTTATGCTACCTCAAGCCTAGGATGTGAACATTAGTCAAAGGGAAATTTCAAGATACCCCTGAAAACACAGTCAAAGGAAGGTTAGTCAATAATTTTTTGCAGTAAGCATTGTCCATAATACAAATCACATGGTTTCTGGTCTAAGTGTTCACAATGATATTTTACAAAAGGATATACATCTCAGACCATGGCTCATAATGACAAATGTCAGAATTCACTTTGTTTCCTATTGGTATTCTACCAAGCAGAGACATATATTGTAGATAAATGACACAAGTTTGGAATAGATGAGGTGTCATGTCTATGGTGGAACCTCCTTCGAAAAAGCAGATGGTTAGGAACAAGATGATAACCTCCTTCATGAAAAGTATATGGTTAGAAGGACATGTTGTGGCCTCCTTCACAAACAAGCAGAGGGCCAACATGTTCTTAAGTGACTTCAGAAACTAGTGTGAGCCACCTCCTCCAAAGATGAACAGTAGGTGCATCAGCAGAGTTTCAAATTGTGTTTGAGTAAGTTTTCTATCTGAAAGACAGGGTTGAAAATCACTGATGATTCAATGAGAGTTCATAGGTTGAAAACCTTTTTCATATTACAGGCAGAAGGTTGGCATGCTGGTGTTAGAGACCTCTGATCTTGTGTTTATGACAACCTCCTTCAAAGGATAAATCAGAGGTTATAATTTTGATTAAACAAGCCTTTCTTAATGATGAAATTGATAGACCAAGCTTTGTTTCTAGTCATGTCTGCAAACTAGTATAAGGGAGCATTCACACAGAATTTGTATGTGAAAAGAGCATTCTTGTTTTTAAAAAAATCCCTTATGGTTATAGAAATAATTCCTCCAAGTGATGAATGAAGGGAGAGCGTCGAAGGTTACTTCCAGCTCAGTCAAAGGACAGAGGGCATATTGTAAGAGGGTGAAACTTTCACTGTTTGTATGCCTCCTTCACCAAAAACAAAGGATCAACTCTCCAAAAAATTTGCACCATGAAACAGCTAATTCAAAGGGTTAAAAGGTGTGATGAAGCCATATTTCACTTTTAGTCAAAGGGTGCCTCCATCAAATGATAAAAGACAAAGTTTTAAAAGACACAGGAAATTTACATTTTGAAATGTTTTTAATCAAAGGATAAAGACCTTCATCACTTCATAAAAAAATGGATACATAAGGGTTTCGAAGGCTGCAGTGTTGGTATTTCTATAAGCATCTTCAAAAAGATACAGGGTCACAATTTTGATATCAATAAGGTTTTATGGTTTGCAGAACCTCCATCAGCAGATAAGTAGAAGCCCTCATGATAGGTCTGAAGGGTCATTGAAAAGGCTGCAATAGTGTTTTTTAGGATGACCTCCTTTGTAGACAAATCAAGAAATAGCACAGTTTTATAAATTCCCTTTCATCACAAATGTTGTGACAAACAAAGTGTTAAAACAAATCATCGAGGTTAAAAGGTTTTGCAATGGCAACAGAGCTAAAGGGCATCAACTCTTTTTGAAAAAGTCTTCGTTCAAAAAGCCAAAACAAAGATTATGTTCCAAACCCTTCACCACTATGCATAAAGTCATTTTGTTTTGAAAAACAAAGGCAAAAGGGGTGTTTTCATTTTCAAATCAATGAGGAAACAAGGCTTTTTCAAACTCTCATCGAGTATAAAGGAGCTAGATCAAACTTCATAACTCTCATTTATCATTTGGAAAACCAAGTCACAGAGAAAACAACATTTTTTGAAGAGAATTTGGGCTTGATTTTATGTGCGGCACACCTGTGTAAATGTGCAACACGCTTGTAGGAATCCGACAGAGGTGTTAATACGTGGGTGCGGCGCCCCTGTATCGCTGTGCAGCACGCCTGTGCCAGTGGTCAGCAAGCACCCAAGGCCGACCCGAAAAACCATCGGTGTGGCACGTTTTTCGGTTCAAAGCCCGCCCGGCCATCAACCAAGGTTGAATGCAGTTTCTGCCAGTTAGGGCCAATACTCAAAGGGGCATCAAAGGTGTTGAAGGCCAGATTTTCACACAACAAACTCATTTTTTCAAAGGTATTTATGTCTCTTGGCCTAGTTTTTATTTGAGGAAAGGTTGAAGATAGCACAGTCTTCAAGGAAAACAGAGTTTGTGTAGAGGGTCTTTAAATCTGTTTAAAGGAGTCTCTTAAAGCATTAATTTCAAAGATCACCATGCGTATCAAAACCACAGAGAAGCAGTGATTACAAAGACAAAACAGTGATCAGGGGAAGGGTCCCATTGACAATTTTAAAGAAGTTTGAAATAATTAGGAGAAAAAGAGCACAGTTTGCTCTCAAAACTTGGTTTTGTTTTACTGGCCTAAAATAGAGAATCACTGTTTGAAAGACTAGTACCTTGAATTGGTTTTTCAAATACATAAAAGATCATACAGAATTTTTTTTGAAAACTGCTTACTAAGTGATAGGGAGACTGCCTTTTGTTTTAGAGAAACAATGATTTCAAAGAAACCCTTTTTTGCTTCAAATAACCACAAAAAAACATTGATGTCAAAGAAGCGGTGATTACAAAGGAAGATAGTGATTAGGGGAAGAGATATTTTATCAGTTTGAAAGGGGTTTGTTCACCTTTTAAAAACAGTGATTTCAAAAGGGCATTGTTTGAAGGGGAAGAGTCTTTGTGCCAAAAACAAAAGGAGACTTCTCTTCAAAAAATCACAAACATATCTTGTTAAAGGCCTCTTTTCCCAAACACAGTGCTGAAGAAGTAAAATTGTTTTCATTTAACAAGTACTTGTTTGCTAACCTCAAAGAAAAACAGTGACTTGCAAGGAGGAAAAGGTGTTTTGATTGAGCACCTTTTTCAGTGATAATTTAAACAAGTTTGCCTTGGTGAATCAGTGAAGGGTATCAGAAGAAAAAATGCCTCCAAAGAAGGACAACAGGAGTGGGTATCACAATAGGTATGAGCCTATTTCAACTTAGGAAGTGAATGAATCTCCTTCAGTGCTCTTCAATTTTCATGAAGTAGGGTGCTTGGAATTTTTCCAAAAAGTCCAAGAAGTAAAAAGTCACCTTCCTTTGACACATTTGTTTTCTTTAAGGCTACAAGGGAAGCATGTCCATCTAGCAGCTCTGGATTTCAAACTCTCTCCTAGGGCTATCTCCAAAGCTACCAAACTTCCCTATATCGGAGAAAAGTGGTTCAAACAAACATACCTAGATCTGAATCACTACAAACCCTTTCTAAAACCAGACCATCAAGATGCTTGCAAAACTATTTTCCCTTTTTCCCACTTATTGAGTAGTTATTCCCCCCTCATGAAATTCATCATGAATTATTTCACATGTGAAGGGATGTTTTCCCGGATTTATGCCTATCACATCAGGCTCCTTATGCATTTCACAAGAACTCAATTATTGAACCTACCTTTCTTCCTCTATAGAATCATTGACAAGATGGCCTCTACTGTCCAAAAGAAGCCCTCTGCTCAATAACAAGCTTGTCTATTTCATCATTCCCTTATCAAGATCATCATCCTCCATCAACTTGAGAAAAAGGGAGTTTCTTGGGACTCTTTCATCTCCCATCCCGATTTTTCCATTGCCTCTTCATCTCATGCGCCTTCCTAACCATCCACTCATCATGTTTCTCCTTGTTCTAGTAAATCCACTCCTAAAAGACAAAAATATCCTATGATTGAGAGTGAAGAAGAGAAGAGGAAAACTAGTAGTGAAGAAGGGCAAAGTGACAAGAGGAAAATTAATGATGAAGAAGGACAAAGTGAAGAACAAGATGATGGTGAGCATGAACAAAGCTATGATGAGCATGAAAAAATTGATGGTGATAACAGCAGTCATGAAGAGGAACATGATGGCAACCAACACAACATTGAGCGTGATGGTAATAAGGGACAAAACAGTGAAGGTAAATAGCACAGTAGCCATGAAGAAAGAAGGGGCGGAACAAGTACTTGTTTTCTAGCCTAAAAAAAAACAGTGACTTGCAAGGAGGAAAAGGTGTTTTGATTGAGCACCTTTTTCAGTGATAATTTAAACAAGTTTGCCTTGGTGAATCAGTGAATGGTATTAGAAGCAAAAATGCCTCCAAATAAGGACAACAAGAGTGGGTATCACAATAGGTATGAGCCTATTTCAACTTAGGAAGTGAATGAATCTCCTTCAGTGCTCTTCAATTTTCATGAAGTAGGGTGCTTGGAATTTTTCCAAAAAGTCCAAGAAGTAAAAAGTCACCTTCCTTTGACACATTTGTTTGCTTTAAGGCTGTAAGGGAAGCATGTCCATCTAGCAGGTCTGGATTTCAAAATCTCTCCTAGGGCTATCTCCAAAGCTACCAAACTTCCCTATATCGGAGAAAAGTGGTTCAAACAAACATACCTAGATCTGAATCACTACAAACCCTTTCTAAAACCATACCATCAAGATGCTTGCAAAACTATTTTCTCTTTTTCCCACTTATTGAGTAGTTATTCCCCCCTCATGAAAGTCATCATGAAGTATTTCACATGTGAAGGGAGGTTTTCCTGGATTTATGCCTATCACATCAGGCTCCTTATGCATTTCACAAGAACTCAATTACTGAACCTACCTTTCTTCCTCTATAGAAGCATTGACAAGATGGCCTCTACTGTCCAAAAGAAGCCCTCTGCTCAACAACAACCTTGTCTATTTCATCATTCCCTTATCAAGATCATCATCCTCCATCAACTTGAGAAAAAGGGAGTTTCTTGGGACTCTTTCATCTCCCATCCCGATTTTGCCATTTCCTCTTCATCTCATGCGCCTTCCTCACCATCCACTCATCATGTTTCTCCTTGTTCTAGTAAATCCACTCCTAAAAGACAAAAATATCCTATGATTGAGAGTGAAGAATAGAAGAGGCAAACTAGTAGTGAAGAAGGGAAAAGTGACAAGAGGAAAAGTAATGATGAAGAAGGACAAAGTGAAGAACAATATGACGGTGAGCATGAACAAAGCGATGATGAGCATGAAAAAATTGATGGCGATAACAACAGTCATGAAGAGGAACATGATGGAAACCAACACAACGTTGTGCATGATGGTAATAAGGGACAAAACAGTGAAGGTAAAGAGCACAGCAGCCATGAATAAAGCAGGGGTAGAACAAGTACTTGTTTGCTAGCCTCAAAGAAAAACAGTGACTTGCAAGGAGGAAAAGGTGTTTTGATTGAGCACCTTTTTCAGTGATAATTTAAACAAGTTTGCCTTGGTGAATTAGTGAAGGGTATCAGAAGCAAAAATGCCTCCAAACAAGGACAACAGGAGTGGGTATCACAATAGGTATGAGCCTATTTCAACTTAGGAAGTGAATGAATCTCCTTCAGTGCTCTTCAATTTTCATGAAGTAGGGTGCTTGGAATTTTTCCAAAAAGTCCAAGAAGTAAAAAGTCACCTTCCTTTGACACATTTGTTTGCTTTAAGGCTGCAAGGGAAGCATGTCCATCTAGCAGGTCTGGATTTCAAACTCTCTCCTAGGTCTATCTCCAAAGCTACCAAACTTCCCTATATCGGAGAAAAGTGGTTCAAACAAACATACCTAGATCTGAATCACTACAAACCCTTTCTAAAACTAGACCATCAAGATGCTTGCAAAACTATTTTCCCTTTTTCCCACTTATTGAGTAGTTATTCCCCCCTCATGAAAGTCATCATGAAGTATTTCACATGTGAAGGGAGGTTTTCCCGGATTTATGCCTATCACATCAGGCTCCTTATGCATTTCACAAGAACTCAATTACTGAACCTACCTTTCTTCCTCTATAGAAGCATTGACAAGATGGCCTTTACTGTCCAAAAGAAGCCCTCTTCTCAACAACAACCTTGTCTATTTCATCATTCCCTTATCAAGATCATCATCCTCCATCAACTTGAGAAAAAGGGAGTTTCTTGGGACTCTTTCATCTCCCATCCCGATTTTTCCATTGCCTCTTCATCTCATGCGCCTTCCTCACCATCCACTCATCATCTTTCTCCTTGTTCTAGTAAATCCACTCCTAAAAGACAAAAATATCCTATGATTGAGAGTGAAGAAGAGAAGAGGCAAACTAGTAGTGAAGAAGGGCAAAGTGACAAGAGGAAAAGTAATGATGAAGAAGGACAAAGTGAAGAACAAGATGATGGTGAGCATGAACAAAGCAATGATGAGCATGAAAAAATTGATGGCGATAACAGCAGTCATGAAGAGGAACATGATGGCAACCAACACAACATTGAGCGTGATGGTAATAAGGGACAAAACAGTGAAGGTAAAGAGCACAGCAGCCATGAAGAAAGCAGGGGCAGATATGAACAAGGTAGCCCTCAAGAAAACATACAAAGTGGAAACCAAAACAGTGATGATGAGGGTCATGACAGTCCTCAAAAGGACACTTATGATGAGGGTCATGGCAGTCCTCAAAAAGACACTTATGACGAGAAAAAAGGAAACCCTCAAGCAAGTAATGATGATGACAATCAAACACCAAACAGTGAGCATTCCAAAGAGGGTAGCAAGGTAAAAGACCAAGTTGAGCAAATGCAAATAGATAAACCTCCTCCCTCTTCTCCTCCACACAGCCAAGAGAATGTGCTAGCTACCTCTCCTAGGTAAGGGGCCATGACTCTTCCTACAAAAATGGTGAAGCCTAAAAACACTAGATCAACAAAGAAAAAGACCACTCCAACAGTGACTAGCAATGTCACAAGAGTGCTAAGAAGTAGAGGCAAACTGCCTAAAAAGAGCACTGTTGAATTGCCAAAGAGGAGAAGGACCAAGAAGTCTACCCAAGGCAAGGGGAAAGAAAAAGAGGAGAGTATTCATGAAAAGGAAAGGGAGTTTGACATCATCCAGATAGACATTGATGATGGGGATAATGAAGCTATAATTCTTGAAACTCTTTTCCAAAACAGAGAGGCACAAATTCATGACCTACAAGCTAATCTAGAGAGGTCAAAGGACCTCATACATGTTCTATAGACACAAAACAAACAAATGAGTGTTCAAATGGCATTTTATGAGGCCCAGGATTTCAAATACCAAAGGGAAGCCTACAAAGCAAAAATCAAGCTTCAAGAGCTTATGGGTGAATTTATTGATACTAAAGAAGAAGAGCAGCCAACAAGAAAGAGGCCTAGGAATATGGGTCTGAAGAAAGCTTTGGAGAAAAAGAAAGAAGAAGAGGCGGCCCTTGTCCGATATTATCCACTCACTCAATTGCTCGCCCAAGAAATAGAGAATGATAAAGAATCATGGCTTGAAAAGCCAACAAGAATTTGGAGGATAAGTTAGAGAAAGCTAACAGGGACTTGAGTCTACAAAAGAAGATGATCGGGCACTATAAGAAGTTAAACCAATTTGCCCGAAAAAATCTCAAACTTGCTCAAGAAAGGCTCAAGGCTGCCTGAAAGAGGTGCCCGGTAGAAAAAGTGGAGAAAGGCACATCAAGGCTTGAAATTTTGGCCTCAGCTTCCTTACATGCTTCTGAAAACCCATGAGGAGCTTATTGGGAAAAATACTGAGAGGGGGGGGTGAATCAGTATTTACTGCATATTCAAAACTTTTTACTTTTTCACTCTCTAAAACCCATACGCTACTTTCCTTTAGTAAACTCGCGTATACACGCGGATATCCTTCATACAAATCGCGTATTAGCAGAGATCCAAATATGCAGATATTTATTAACTTAGTTCTTGCAATATTCATTCATCCTGGTGTTGCTTAACAAGTAAACATGTGTAGTAACAATAGAATAAACCATCACACAAAGGGAAAATCATGAACACCGTGGATTTTTATGTGGAAACCCAAGTTGGGAGAAACCACCGTTGCAATACTCAACCTTCAATATTTTATTATAGAGAAAATATCTTACAACATATGTGTCAGGCAGATTCCTATCAAAGACGCAGCACCCACCGTCGCTACAGTACCTTTCTCCCTGAAGGGAGCTCCAACCCCCGACTCGTTTACCAAATTTCTCTCCTGGAAGGGAGCTACGACCCCCTGATCTCATTTACCAGCCTCACCTGGAAGGGAGCTACAACCCCCTGACTGAAGGCTACAACCCTCAGCACCTTTACAGACCACGTTTCATCAATTTTCACACTGGATCCAAAGCTTCCTTTAGGACACAACTTGCTGGCCACGTTTCATCATATTTTCAGACTGGACCCACTCCATACTTTTAAGCATATTCAAACATGAAAATGATACACATAAATCACTGACAGATATCAGTAAACCATTAGAACAGATCAGACATTTCTTACCACAGACTTCAGCAAACCCTAGTTTTCATACGCGCTTTCCTTTCACTGATGTCGCGTATATACGCACTTTCGTTCACATAAACCAGCGTATACTTCTGTACAAATTAAAGATCTAATTTCATTGTGCATACGCGCTTTCTCTTCACTAATGTCACGTATATACGCACTTCCGTTCACATAAACCAGCGTATACTTCTGTACAAATTACAGATCTAATTTCATTGCGCATACGCGCTTTCTCTTCAGAGAAGCCGCGTATATACGTGCTTCCTCTGCGGCGAACTAGCGTATGGTTCTTCAGACATTTAGGTCATTGCAATTCTTCAGAACAGATACATCACACAGATTTAACCCTTTACTTCAGACAGATGTTCGCCTTATCTCATATCTAATCATTCCATAAATAGATCTAGCAAATACAGATACATTTCAGATCTAGATATTCAGCTTCATCATTTCTTCATAAGTGCATCATAGATTCAGATCTATCATCAAACCTTTACCCTTTCCATACAGATATACTTCACAGAGAAGTATTCATTCAAGCTCAGACATCTTGCACCCACACTCATGATTTTCACAATGAATTTCTTCTCTTTATATAGGTTTACCCTTTTTCAATACCATGAGCCAAAACCACATTGCTTCCGATGGTATTCCTGGACGGGGTCATTTAGACAAATCATTACCCAATACAATGGGTCAATACCATGGTGGTTACCCCTAGTTTTGCACTTTATGAGCTCTTTTTTCCCATACGTGACTTGGCACGTTATTACCCGCGTGCATACGCGACTTCTCCTAGACAAATCCACGTATGCCTTGAGGCATACTCTTTTCATCATAGATCTAGCACATATTGAATTCCTTTCTTCATTACCTTCTGTACTCTCTGTAGATACATCATATTTACATCTTTAAACAGGTTCATCAAGACATATTCTATCAAGCACAACTTCATCAGGTGGGTTTCCATTCGAGGACAACACTCTATCAAGTGGGTTGTCATCAAGGACAATACCCAGCATCATATTGTCAGCAAACATCATATCACATCAGATTTACATCATTTACCAAGTCCATCAAGTCAAGAATAACTTCATCAGGTGGATTGCCATCAAGGACAACACAAGTCAACAATCTCATGTCTTCATCTTCATTCAGTGGGTTGCCATCAAGGACAACACTCTGCATCATATTGCCAACAATCTCCCCCTTTGGACTTGATGGCAACCATGATGGTGTTTGGTTACCACAACAGATAGGTACATTAAGAATACAATGACACCATGTCACTCTCCCCATTTTTGACATCATTCTTTCTCTTCATTCAAACACTTCAAACACCATGTCACTCTCCCCCTTTGACATCAAGGGCAAAGGGCGGATCAAAACCAACACACTCTCCCCCTTTTCTCCTCATGTGGAAGAAGCGTTCTGCAGATCTGATATATATTGAAGTGACCAAGCTCCCCCTGAGTTCATGCTGAATCTTCAAACATATTTTTCAATGAAGTACATGACTCTATGAACTTCCTATCACCAAAGACTCATACTTACATCAAAGATCCAACCAAGTGGATTTACATATGAGACTCAAATACCCAACCAAGTGGGTTTACACATTTCAATTCAACTACCCAACCAAGTGGGTTTTACAAATTTGACTCAGCTACCCAACCAAGTGGGTTTACAAAATTGATAAGTCCTTACATGACTGAATATTACAATTGTACATCATGGGTCTCAACAAGAATTTTTCACCAAATTACAAAAAATGACCATTTAAGACCAACGCCTAGAAATTCCTCAAGAAAAAGAACATTTTTCAGAATCAACATAATGCCAACAATGCATTATACTCAGCAATGCTAATGCTCCCCCTGAATCTGTGCATCCAAGCATCCTTTTCATATGACTAAGGCTCCCCCTTAGTTTGTGCATCCTGAACACTTTCACCAACAAATCATCAAGGCATCTTTATCAAAACATTAGAAATAAAATTATGAGAACTGGAACACCACCAGAGAAACCAGACAGTATCAAAGATACCAAACAGCACTGCAGCTGTGCTGAAGAGAGCTGACCCCAAACAGAAATTTGTCAGCAATCAGACATACGCGGTTTTTTGTGCATGAACTCGCGTATATACGCGACTGTGTATCAGGAAATCTGCGTATCCAATACCATCTTCTATACTTTAACCAGATCTGATCCTCTGTGAGAAAAAGACAGTGTTCAGCTTCTTTCTGAGATATTTGAATGCTTCCCTGGAATACAGATAGATAGAACAGAGTAGTTGTGTCTTCAAGCGTCATCCAATGGTTGTAGCATAAGTACATTAGTAACCAAGCCTTCAGATTCTTTGCAACATCAATACATTCTTTCCAAGAGAAATTATCATACCAGAACAACATCTTCAAATATGTGTCAAGCAATCATCCATGTGGTCCAATATCATCAAGATCTTCAAGATTTAACATGATGTAACATAGTAACAAAAGATCTCAACCATAGTAACAAACTCTGCATGATTTATTTCTGAATCAAACGACTTCCAACTCATCCATGTGTGAGCACCAAAGATACTTTTCAGTAAACAGGGATCAAAATCTCATCATAATAAACCATATACCAAGTCATCATCATTTGAGCATGAGTATCACAATAATCAAATAATAAGCAGTCACAGTGCCAACAATGCAGTCATTAGTGTTCAACCTGCTCCTCCCCCTGAACCAGTGCTCCTCCTTAACTTGTACAACCTGAATACCTTTATCAGCAAGTCATCAGCAACAATCTCTGCATGATCTGTCCTTATCTCTGAATTATAATACTTTCATCTCAGCAACGAATACTCTTCAGGACTCATCCATAATCTTCAACTTAAGTAACCAAGTATCATATCATCATTATTTAAAACTGAGAAATTAAGCTGATACAGAGTCAATAAAACAGTTATTAACAGTCAGACTGATGCTCCCCCTGAACCTATGTTCCAGATCTTCAGCTATCATATAAATTCTCTTATCATCAATGCATACGCGACTGTGTCTGCTGGAACTCGCGTGTATACGCGACTTTTGTTCATAGAACCCGCGTATGGAAAGTGAAGCATAGAAATTTTTTCACATTCCTTCATCTTCCCCTGATCTTGTACTTCCTGTACCTGTCTTCTTCATATCAGATGCTCTGTCTGAAATACATATAACCAGAATAATCAAATCAACCATGAGAGAAATCATACATTGTTCCCCCTGTGACGATACGTTACTAAATCTCATAATGTATCCCACATCATTCCTGCAGTCAATCAGAAAAGTAAGCTTCAGAAGCGGATGACTGCAGTAGAGTCAATATTCCCTACGTTTCTGATCGGTCCTCCATCTTTTTCCAGATTTGTTTGATCTTTCTATTTGTGTGCTGGAAGTTATCCAATTTCTCATATCTGTTCAACCTGCATTCCCTTTCTACATGTCCATACTTGTTACAAGAATAACATCTCATATGTCCAGAAAAATAAGCATAAGAATCATAATGAGTATTTCTAATCTTCCTCCTTTTACAATCAGCTGCTTTATGTCCATACTTGTTACATGAAAAAAAATATCCCTTGAAGCTACCAGAGTACCTTTCTGAGTAGAATCTGTTTGTTTGTGGCTGAATTGTTCTGCTTCTGCAATTTGCTGCAACATGCCCATAATTATGACATTTAAAACAATCAATGTTCTTGAATGAATTCCTTTGAGAATTCATGATTGTTGGTTGATCTTTTGTCTCTTTCAACACTTCAGGTTTTGTATTGACATCCTCTGAATTTTTAGCACTTCCTTGTGAGCTAGATTCTCCTTTAACAGTTTGATGGAAACCAAGACCAAGTTTGATAGCAGGAGACCTTTGATTACTCAGAATATTGTCCAAAATATTAGTACTATCTTGAAACCTCAAAAGTTTAACCTTTTCTTCTAATTTACCTTTGAGAATGTTTACCTCAACCTCCAAGGCTTGACATTGCTTTGTCATGATTTCTTCTTTCCTTCTTTCATCTTCTACTTGATCCTTCAGATTTAGAATGTCTTCTTTCAACCAATCTTCGTTTTCTTCACATGTTTGTTGCAGCTCTTCATTCTTCTTATTTGATTTTTCCAGATCTTCTTTGAGAGAGATGATTTCTGCTTCAAGGCCTTCCTTTTCAAATGGTTGTAGAGGTTCCTCATTCTTCTTACTTGATGCTTCAAGATCTGCTTGTAGAGAGATGATTGTAGCTTCAATTCCTTCATTCTTCTTGCTTGATTTTTCGAGATCTGCATTTAGATCGTTGTTTCTGCTTCTAGTCCTTTAATTCGATTGGATGCATAAGTATGAAACCTTTGATACTTGTCCACCTGTCCATTCAGAATTTCTATTTGTTCTTTCATTTGAGAGATCATCTCTTTGTAGATAGAATCTTTCTTATCAATTTCCTTTTGTTGTTCTTCAACTTTGATCTTGATAGCTTCTTCTAGATCCACCACTTTACTTTCACTATCTTCACTATTGTTTGCACAAAGAAGAGTATTACAAGGACCCCAATCACTATCTGATTCATCTTCTTCAATTTCTGCTATACAAGTTTTCTGAGATATCTTCTTGTTTCAAGTAGCCTTCTTCTTTTGCTTCTTTGCCATGAGTACTTTCATATCATGGTCAGAATCTTCTTCATCTTCACTGGACACTTCATCATCATCTTCATTTGTATAATAACTCTTCCTCTTTTCAAATTGTTTCCCTTTACCATGTTTTTCTCTATAAGGACATTTAGCAGCATAGTGACCAACTTTTCCACACTCAAAACATTTGAAGGGAAGCTTAACTTTGAATCTTCCAGTACCTAGTTGGAGTTTTCTCACGAAATTCGCTTCTTCTTCTTTGGATATATAGCTGGGTTCTTTGAAAACTTCCTTTTCTTTTCCTTTTGTAGATACCTTGAAAGCAGCTTCTCTGATTTGGGAAGGACCTCCTTGTCTCATTTCAAAAGCACTCAGAATACCATGTAATTGAACAATAGTGAGAGTTTGCAGATCTTGCCTTTCTTCAATAGCTGAAACTTTAGAGTCAAATGTTGAAGTCAAGGATCTTAAGACTTTTTCCACCAGAGTAGTATCGGTTATGGTTTCACCCAAATTTCTCATTCGATTCACAATATCATCTAGATGAAGAAAGAAGCTGGCAATACTTTCATCACTATGCATCCTTAAATTTTCATATTCAATTCTGAGAGTTTGGAGTTTTGCACTTTTTACCTTCGTGTCTCCTTCATAGCTTAGAATGATTTTGTCCCATATTTCTTTTGCTGAATGTAGCTACATCACTTTATAAAATTCTGATTTAGACATGCTTCCTAATAATACATTCACTACTTTGGCATTGATTTCATACTTCTTCCTTTCAGCCGCATCAGTAGGAATACTTGCCGGATATTGATAGCCTTCTTCCACGATTGCCCATACATCTGCACCAAGACTTTGCAGATATGCTTTTGTTTGTACCTTCCAGAATATCAGATTGCTTCCATTGAATAGGGTGGCTTTATAGACATTCTCCTTCTTGACTTCCCATTGCGAAGGATCTCCTTGAAGCATCAAACTTATGTGAGGAAAAACCTGACTCAGGAAATGCCAATTGTTGGAAAAATGCGGATTATAGGAATCGGTATTTCTTGCATATTCAAAACTTTTTGCTTTTTCCTCTCTAAAACCCATACGTACTTTCCTTCGGTAAACTCACGTATACAGATATATATCCTTCATACAACTACGTATTATGAGATCTAAATATGCGAGATATTTATTAACTTAGTTCTTTGCAATATTCATTCATACGATGTTAAGTTAACAGTAAACATGTGAATAGAATAAACCATCACACAAAGCATCACACATGAACACCAGGATTTTTAGGTGGAAACCCAAGTCGGGAGAAAACCACCGCTGCAGTTGCTCAGCCTTCAATATTTTATTATAGAGAAAACATCTTACAACATATGTGCTGGCACATACTCCTACCAGCACGCAGGCACCCACCTGCGCTCGTTTACCAGCCTCTCCTGGAAGGGAGCTCCAACCCCTTGACTCATTTACCAGCCTCTCCTAAAAGGGAGCTACGACCCCCTGATCTCGTTTACCAGCCTCACCTAGAAGGGAGCTACAACCCCCTGACTAAAGGCTACAACCCTCAGCACCTTTATGGACCATGTTTCATAAATTTTCACAATGGATCCAAAGCTTCCTTTAGGACACAACTTGCAGGCCACGTTTCATCATATTTTCAGACTGGACCCACTCCATACTTTTAAGCATAGTCAAACATGAAACTGATACACATAACTCACTGACAGATATTAGTAAACCAGCAGAACAGATCAGACATTTCTTACCACAAAATTCAGTAAACCCTAGTTTGCATACGCGCTTTCCTTTCACTGATGTCGCGTATATACGCGCTTCCATTCACATAAACCATCGTATACTTCTGTACAAATTACAGATCTAATTTCATTGCGCATACGCGCTTTCTCTTCACTGATGTCGCGTATATACGCGCTTCCATTCACATAAACTAGCGTATACTTCTGTACAAATTACAGATCTAATTTCATTGCGCATACGCGCTTTCTCTTCAGAGAAGCCGCGTATATACGCGCTTCCTTTGCAGCGAACTAGCGTATGGTTCTTCAGACATTTAGGTCATTGCAATTCTTCAGAAAAGATACATCACATAGATTTAACCCTTTACTTCAGAAAGATGTTCGCCTTATCTCAGATCTAATCATTCCATAAATAGATCTAGCAAATACAGATACATTTCAGATCTAGATATTCAGCTTCATCATTTCTTCATAGGTGCATCATAGATTCAGATCTATCATCAAACCTTTACCCTTTCCATACAGATATACTTCACAGAGAAGTATTCATTCAAGCTCAGACATCTTGCACCCACACTCATGATTTGCACAATGAATTTCTTCTCTTTAGATAGGTTTACCCTTTTTCAATACCATGAGCCAAAACCACATTGCTTCCGATGGTATTCCTGGATGGGGTCATTTAGACGAATCATTACCCAATACAATGGGTCAATACCATGGTGGTTACCCCTGGTTTTGCACTTTATGAGTGCTTTTTTCCCATACACGACTTGGCACATTATTACCCACGTGCATACGCGAATTCTCCTAGACAAATCCGCGTATGCCTTGAGGCATACTCTTTTCATCATAGATCTAGCACATATTGAATTCCTTTCTTCATTACCTTCTGGACTCTCTGTAGATACATCAGATTTACATCTTTAAACAGGTTCATCAAGACATATTCTATCAAGCACAACTTCATCAGGTGGGTTTCCATTCAAGGACAACACTCTATCAAGTGGGTTGTCATCAAGGACAATACCCAGCATCATATTGTCAGCAAACATCATCTCACATCAGATTTACATCATTTACCAAGTCCATCAAGTCAAGAATAACTTCATCAGGTGGATTGCCATCAAGGACAACACAAGTCAACATTCTCATGTCTTCATCTTCATTCAGTGGGTTGCCATCAAGGACAACACTCTGCATCATATTGCCAACAGAGCTTGCTCGCCAAAATTGAGCAAAGTTTGACAAGATTTTGTGTTTTGTTTTTTTTTTGCTATAATTGCACATTTTTCAAGGCACTACCATGGGTGCTAGGAGCATCTTCAGCTCATGCAACTCATTTGGTTGGATGTACTAAATTTAGGGGGAGCTAATCACAATTTTTTAGATCCAAAGAAGGCATTTTGGTCCCCCAAAGAGGCAAAAAAACATTGATTTTTTGACTTTCTGCCTCACATATCAACAAGGGCTAATTTTTGGTTTTTTCCACTCAATTCCGTTTTTTACATACTTCTAGGGATAAGTTTGGGAAAAATCAAATAGTTCCAGAAACTAGACATCCAGGGCTTTCCAACGAGCCATCACAGGCCTCGTTTCAACATCGGGAGGTCTTTTAAAAGTTGTCTACAAAACAGGAAAATTTTCTGCTACAACATTCCTATAGCATTTTGCTAAAAAGGCAGTTTTCTGAAGTGGCTCCTCCAAATGTGCGTTTAGCCTTTTTTGGCCATTGTCAATTAGGAAAAGTCAATTTTATTTCCTTTTTTAGCATTTTAAGATATTTTTAAAGATATTTTGTGCCTTGGGCTTTGCAAAGCCTCAAGGACAAAATTAGATATTTGTTTTTGGCCAATGGCCTTCTAGTTTCTCTAGTTGGGTTTCCTCCTCTTGGGCCTATATAATAAAAGAGGATTCGTTGTAACCAGAGGCTAAAATTGATGTTATAGAGAAATACATGGTTATACAAGCTTGGAAGAAATACTTTGTCTCATGAAGTGGATAATTTCTTGTGTGTTTTTGGATGGTGGAAGAGGACTGTCGTAGGATTCCTTGACTTGGTAAATGGTATAGTGTTCCTTCTCTGTTATGTTTCCATAGTTATCATACATGTTTTCATATTTCTTTCTTGTTGTAGGACAGTAAAGAATATATTTGAGACATGCCCATGGAGGCACCTCAAGTTTCCTGATTCATTACAGCTTCTATGTTCGTCTTCTTTCTTAGTTATGTCAAAAGAATTCTTAAATGCTCTTTGATACCCTACGAACTTGTTTTTCAATTTCATTAATGGTTATTATGTATACTAATCAGTGTGATTCACGGTACGCCTTGTTTACTCCTAGCTAACCAAAAACCCATTACTGAAACCTTTCTCTGAATGTTTGATTGTCCTAGTTGAACCAAAGAGGTCTTGTATCGATCTTGCCCTTTTCCTATGCTCTGCAATCTTAGTTCAAAGTTACCAATAGCTCAAAACATGATGTCTAGGAGTTTCCTCTTTGCAGATTGAGTTATTTGTTTGTCTTGTTTGTTTTCCCCAAAGTCTGAAAGCTATTTTCCCAAAGTTAGAGGGTCTTATACTTCTATGCATCGCCTGAATGTTTATTTTATGCATCTATCAGTTTGAAGTTTCATTTATCGTGATTAATGGTTAGCCTTACCACATGGATGTCTACTGTAAAACTATTTATGTCTAAACCTCTTTGTCCTTCACAAAACCTAGTGTCCATCCCATCTCACTCCACCTAAAGAATCCATTTTACCTCAACCAAATCGGCCCTTCAATATACCTTGTTCACCATCTGAGGCTTTCTCGATATTTTCAACCCCATAACCCAGTTGATCTAGAAATATTTTATCTATTTAGTCTTTGATCATTTTCTTCCTAAAAAACCTAAAACAAACTAAAAACACACTTAACAACTATCCTAAAATCAAATACACAAGAAGCAAACAAATATACATCCTTGCACAAATAGAGAGAGACCTCTCTGAGTCTAGGAAGGCTAGGTCCTTGGGCTCCAAATTTGGTTTGATGTTACCCTGTCACTTGGCTTTCCAATCTGCCAAATCATGGAACCCTAACAGATTCGATCTTGACCGTTCATCTTCCGCTTCATTTCTCCAATACAATCTCAACCATCCATCGCTCTTGTTTAGAAATATTTGGAATTTTTGGAAGAAATCATGGTTCCTGCCTTCAAAAAAATATACTTTTTTTCCTCCAGTATGCAAGCACAAGCCATAATACTCCATGGCTACTAAAGTAGATTTTTCATTCCTGTTCTTATTGAAATCAAAACCTGCGATTGAACCAATTCCATGACCTTTTCAAACACCTTTGCAAACCAAACAAGCGAATCCAACAATGAAACTTGTCATAGTCCCATTAGGCACAAACTGAAGAAGATTCCTTGTATGCTGACTGGACTGCCATGTAATCAGTTGTACATGTTCTGCGATATTTTTTTTTAAATTTACATGTTATGAACAACAATCAACAGACCATAACTCCTTCATCCGAACTCGGTTTTCAACGAAATGAATTGAGTTGGATTCCTTGCGATGGGGTGATCGCTTTGAATCTGGTTTGGTGCAATTATGATCACTTTCATTTTTTAACTAATTTTTGCCCCCGATCCAAATTCTGATCACTCCTTCCCACTGGCATGCTTTTGGACCCACAAAATTTGATTATCTCATGACTTTTGAACACTCTTCTATTTCCCAAGTTCTATAATCTTGATTCTACTTGGAGAAATCACCATGACAACCACTTCGGTTCACTGACATGGCTTGCCTTGCCTTGCCTTGCAAATGGCTTGGCTCTTCAACCATTGTTCTCCTTTTGTTGTTGACCCTATCCAACACTTGTTGGATGCTTGCTGATATAACATTTTTGTTGTACCAAATCGATTCCTTGGTGCCTTCCCACTGAGAATCAGGTTCCTCCTTTGCACAAACACGCATGCGATGCAAGCTTCTCTTTTGGAAACCAATTTTCCAATAAGCCCATTTGAACGAACTACAGCTGTGAATTCAAACATTAGAAAAAATAGAAAATAATTTATCATTATTTTACCTCCACGATTCCAAATTCCACATTTGGAAGAATTCATTCTCCATCTCCTTCTCTTCTTGATGTCAACGCATAAACGGTCTACAATGACTGCAACTTTTTATGGCTGAAATTTTCTTGGACATCTTGTCTTAAACACAACCATCAATATTAAAAACACATCATGCAAGAAACATAACTTGACGACATATCCTCTTGCGCCTTAAAAAGCAACAAATTCACATCATGTGAACATCTCCATGTACTCTCACATCTTGGTGTAAAACATCGACCAAACAAAAGTCAACAAAACATGCCTCTTCAAACACAATGAAATCATCAAAATTCCACTGTTCATACACACATCTCTCATGCATGTATAAAATTATTCAACTCTCACACATAAGTACAATCATAGTACAATAATTCCACATTTACATGTACATGTACTCTTAGAGCTGAATAAACAAATTTGTTGCAAGAAAAGTGAGTCTCAATATACTCCTCTTTCAATCATCTTCTTGACGTAACATGCAACATGCATTCAATTAGCAAGAATGTAGAAATCATAAAGAGGCATGAAAAGCCTTTAATTGGATAATAAATCTATCCATTTCTTACCAAAGCATTTCAATGGCACCTATCTAGAGAACCAAACAGGTACAAACTCTCGATGCAAATTCCAACACCTTGTTGCTTCATCTCCACTTTTCCGACAGCAGGTACATGATACCCAATCATCATTTTCATCAGAAGACCATTATTCTAGCACAAAATACCCCAAGCCTTCATGCTTAGGCCTTTCTTTCACCTCTATTGGGTTCTTAATTCCTTGTTGATTTGTACCAAGACCCAAGCCTTCTTGGTATCCCATCTTTTCCAAGATTTTGGATCCAATATCCTTGTTGTTTCATTCAAAGGCTGCAAAAGAATCTGCATTGATATGTGCATGCAAGTAAGGAGAATATGCATACTGACCATTTGTCTCATCTCTTTACTAAGACGTGAAAATGGTTTCATACTCCTTATAGATTCTCAAGGTGTCCTCTTGGACTCTTGTGTCTTATTCTTCCTTTGTGAGACTTTTACATTGTTCTCCTTAAGATATTCTCTTCGAAGCCTCAATACTTTCTGAAGTTGAAACTTGAGGTGGGGCTTGTCGCAACCCTGGCCTCATTCTCCTTGTTCCTATTTTGAAAGCTAAAACGAGAAGCTTTCCTTCTCCTCTCTATAGCTTCAACCTGGTAAACATTTTCACCTTACAATAGACAACCCTCTTTGCACAAAGCAACACAAGAAAAAATGAACATGTTACTCTTATACCAACTTGATCTAAATGTGGGAAAACATGTTAATGTTATGCAAGCTCCCTCGTCAGTAAAAATAATGTGTTTCTTATGTGCATAGGAATTTTACTGAACTTTCATATTATCACAAGGATCTATTTTTGGTGTCTTTCAATATGTAATTCCATGAGTAGGTTATAGACATAAAACCATTAATCACATGAAAGTAAAATACATTATACAGCAAAGCACAAGCCATTTGATGGAGTTCACCCTGCCTGGGCTACATCTCCTTGTATCAGCTCTAAGGCATGTGCGAAATGGAAGTACCTCACAATAAACAACTCCTGCAAAGTCCCTTTACCATACACCTATTGTCAACAACACATGGGCATCCTATCAATATCCCTTACTCAAATATGAAAGAGCATCAAATTTATACTTCAATAACTGTAAGTACATCAACAGTCTTTTTCTCCAAAACACATAAAGAGAAAATATGAGAAAAATTCTACAACACTATTGCAAAGGCTGTTGCTGCAAACATATGGAGGCTCAAAGATCCCTGCAAGATCATCTCCATCTCAAAATCCTGAAAGAACTGGCTCAATATCTGAATGATCCATACACCCTCCTGGTTCAACCTGCAATTTGAACTTGAAGATGTGCTCTAAACAGAAAGAATAAAAAACTTACCAATGGATTCAAAGCATCCATAAACCCCTGAGTAGCCTCTTTTGGTTCTTCAAATGGTCTACAGGTCCTCTAGGCATGGTCTCCTCTCCTTGTGGCCCTGGGAATATTTTATTTTCAAGTGGTAAAAAAACCATCAAGAAGTGCTCCTATGCCTTTGAAACATACTCCAATGGAGTCAGAGCATTCCAATCTACTAAGAATGGCTATCCTTGAGCCAAAATTGGTCGAACATTGACCAAGATAGGCCTCATTTATTTCAGGCCTAGTAAACTTCCTCTAAATCTAGCTAACTACCAGGTAAGCCCGCCAAATCTAGAACTAACTTCAAATTTAGTCGCTCCGCCAAGTCCGTAACTAACTTAAACTCATCATTATCTGAAGTTAAGCATGCATTTAGGAGTTAATAAATTCTGAAATTAGTGTTAATCAGGCTTAACTACTTTCCGATCATCAGAGCAATCAACGTGTTTAAATACATGATGGGAGCATTGGTTTTAAATGGTAAACCTCATGGCGTGTAGTGCTGGGGTGGAGGTCATAAGGTGGAAACAAAATGTTTTGCGATTTGCGATTGAGATGAGTGACGTGGCAGAAGGTGGGTCCTACCGAGGTGGTAAAAAGGTGGCAGGATTGTGTTATGAATATAATTCATAACAAATAGTATAAATAGAATAGATATAATTATTAATAGTCAAATAAGGATTATGTAAGTATTCATTAAGTTAGTGAAAGGGCATGTCTAAAAGACATGCCTAGTCATGAAGGGCCACATGGGTAGGTATATAAGCAGGGCCTCATTGTAACATTTTATCATCACTTATACATTTCATATATAATAAATTATTATTACAAATACCTCTTGTGTATTTTACGATTAAGTCAACAAGCCTATGGTTTTGTTGCTCCATTTGGTATCAAAGCGAGTTCGTGTTGTGACCGCCTTTTGCTATTGTTGGCTGCCTTCAGCTATTACATGCGGTGCCTCGAAATCGCTGTCACTTGATGTCTTCATCAATGACGATGGCCTATTTCAACAAACAGTTGATCGATCTTGAGAGTAAGATCAATAATTCCAATGAATTCACTAAAATATTAATCGATCTTAAGGACAAGTTTACAGGACATTCTGACGACATCAAAAAACTTCAAGATACAACAAATCGGATAGAAAGACAAATTTGGAAAAACCATAGCGAGTCCACATACAATCATAACAAAGCAATGCAGAAGATAAACTCCATTTGGGACAAGATAAATCTGACGCAAGAACCAATATTCCCAAATATTGGACATAATCAACAAAACAATTCAGCTGATTCAGGGATTTCAGAAGATCATGATAAGAATGATATAGATCAAGGTGAGGATTCAGATGAAGATAATGTGGAAGAATACTATCTTGACAAAAAAGAAAATGAACAATATCATAACAATGAGGAAGATGTTGAAGTAGAGATGGAAATGGATGAAGAAGGGGTCCATCTAGTCAAAGAGAACTTGAAGACATCGACTGGGGATGAAAATGCTGCCAAAGCACAAGTGCCCCCTCCGCCAATCGAGGAAAGAGAGGCACCTTTAAGGAATGTAAAAAATGGGAAGAACCCAAAAGAAAGGCTCCCATTTGAAAATGATGAAATCTCTCGAAACATCGTGGGACTTGCTCGAACTCGACGTGATATTTTTGGTACAACGGAAGAGGAAGTCTCTAAGAAGTTAAGACTAAAATAGAAAAATAAGAAGATGCTTTTTATGAGGAAAATAATATGAATATGGAAAATTTTGAAGATGAATAATGTAAAATTAATGACATGGCTGCATCGTTAAAATATGGGAAAAAACAAAAGAAATTTGAATTTTTTATAGGTGGCCTTGGCAAAGAATCCTATGAAGAAGATTTAAAAATTGTTGGTACGATTGGTGAAATTAATGTAATACAGATGTCGAAGAACCTCCCACCTCTTAATCAACACTTTGATCGAACAATGATTGCACATGTACAGCTCAAAGCTGCACAATTCTTTGTTGAATCTTGTTATAGATTAAGTCTTGGCTTACATGAGAAAGAAGAGATCGCAGAAGAAATTTCACACTTGAAAGTTGGACTTACTACTCTTGCAGACGCTAAGAAGTCTACCAAAGGAGTAGTGGGACCACTTTTAGAGATGGCTTCTAAATTGGAGGGTAATATTAATTGAAATTTGGAAATGGCAACCAAGGAAAATGACAGAGTTTACCTTATGAGAGTTCTTGCAATTAACACCTTGTCCCCTTTACCTACAACTTCTCTTGTTAAGTCAACACTTATGCATGAGATTCTAGATGCTAGTAAGGAAAAAATGTGCACTCAACTTGTACCTGATAGCAGCGAAAAGGCCCTTTCCAGGTACACAGAAATGGTTGATGAGATCATTCGAATGCAAGTAGAGAAGCTGCAACAAGAGAGTGAGATTACGAGAGTTAAGGTGAAAGAAATGGATCTTCCTAATTCACTTCTAGCTCTGGAAGGAAATTCCACTCTTCCTGAGTAGCTTAAAGAAGATATTGAAGTAGTACAGAAAGATGCAAAAGAGGATGCTCAATTCAAGACACAATTTGTAACACGATGGACCAGACCACAATCCAGTATTCTCACAAAGAACTTGCAGGATTGGTTGAATATATTTGCTACAAATCTGAAATAGGATTCTGAAAGTTATGCAAGGATTTTACGTGTTATTAGAGACAACTATTCCATGATTCCATTCTTAATTACAGGCCATTGATGGCAACCTCCGGATCTTATGAGGACCTCTTCAAGAAGGAACTTGGAAATTATGATCCTATATGTCAAGAGGTTGCTCAGAATGTGAAGGCCCAAGAACAATTACTACGTCAAATCTAGGTTCAAAATGATGCTTTTGCTAAAGTCTTTAACTTGGAAGACCATAAAGCTTCTCGCGCAAAAGGGTATAAACATATAAGTGTTGCAATCTCCAAATATCGGGAAATCAGGGATAATATCAATGAGGGTCTCAAGTTTTATGTCACTCTACACGATGAAATTACCAATTTGAAGCAGTAGTGTAGTGACTTTGCCATGACACGCAACATTCAATGACGTGATATGATGAAGGATCTTCAGCGGAAATTAGTTGGGCTTAGTTTTAATAATAACTAGCTTGGTAACCTTTCAACAGAAAAAAAAGAGATATATATAAAGTAGTACATATACGTACATATCAAGAAAATTTAAAAATAAAAAGGAAAAAAAATAAAAAGGGAATAAAAAATTTAAAGAAAAAGGGATAAGCCCTAATTCCATGGGAGTATGAGTGACGAATTATACATATCAAGATGAAAACACAAAGTGAAGAAAATTGGGAAGCAATTAAGGAAAAGAAAATTATTATCCATAAAACTTCGAGGACAAAGTTTCTAAAGAGAAGGGAAATGTTATGAATATAATTCATAACAAACAGTATCAACAGAATAAATATAATTACTAATAGTCAAATAAGGATTATGTAAGTATTCATTAAGTTAGTGAAAGGGCATGTCTAAAAGACATGCCCAGTCATGAAAGGCCACCTGGGTAGGTATATAAGAAAGGCCTCATTGTAGCATTTTATCATCACTTATACATTTTATATATATTAAATTATTATTACAAATACCTCTTGTGTATTTTACGATTAAGTCAACAAGCCTACTGTTTTGTTGCTCCAGATTGCGACGCGATATATCGCATATTCTCTTCGAAATAGTCCTTCGCAAATATGACATCACAAATCTCAGCTCATCGCAATCTCGACACCTCGCAAATCTCACTCATCGCAAATCATAGAACTAGTCAACACACGACTCCTCATATTCCCAAGGCTCCTTTCACCGAATGCAATATGCGATGAAATATTTATGGCCGAGTATGATATGCGATGAAAATTTTCATGAATGAATGCAATATGCTTCACAATCGTCCATATGCCACAATAATCCTACGATTCAATCTTGACCATTCATATTCCACTTCATTTATGTGATACAATCTCAACCTTCCATCGCTCTTATTTAGAAATCTCTAGAATTTTTGGAAGAAATCGTGGTTGCCGCCTTCGGAAAAATATACTTGTTTTCCTCCAGTCTACAAGTGCAAGTTGTAATACTCCATGGCTACTAAAGCAGATTTTTCATTCCTATTCTTGTTGAAAGATAGTTGTTTAAATAAAAAATTGAGATTGAACCAATTCCACGACATTTGCAAACACCTTTGCAAACCAAACTGGTGAATCCAACGGTGAACATGGCCATGAAATTCATACATAGTGGATCCATGTGACTCAATGAATAGAGCATAGCCACTAACAAGTACAATCATGGATCTATGTTACAGTATACATCAGTAGGACAATGGACAGATGATAGACAAATAAGTGTCTCAGGATAGCCCTCAAAGTACATAAATGATAAATAACTCCAATGAATCCTTGGAAGGATACCATATAAGAGTGAGATGCCCCTAACCCAGTGTCTTCGACATAACCCCGATGGTACGAATCTACATCATGCGAATAGATGAGTTGATGTTAAGCATGGTAGAAACCACCTAATTACCAGCCAATGAGGTAAACAAGTAACAGATGCGAGGGAATCCACCAATGAGGAAAATGGACCCCAAGGCACCTAGTACAGTCCACTAAGTGTGAAAATATGAGTTGGTGTCGAAGACCAGTGAACTCGACCAATTAGGAGTCAATGATGTAAACCCATTTTCGATCACAAGGAAGATTTCCCTTGAGGTCTGCAAGCTCTAAGTTACTACTGGTTCCTAGATCAAGCTACTAGATAATGAGTTGAAGTATACAGGGGAAGATCCGTCAAAGGACGGCCTTGTTGTATCCCCCAACAATCAACATGGAATAGAATAGGATGATGTAATGGATGAAGTGATGGAGTGATGAAGTACAAGTAACACAGAGATAGCCTACTCAAAAAGGTCAATAGGCTATTGCAGATGACCGACACGGGCTCAGACTTCCCTTGAACACGTATCGACACGACACAAGAGTGACTTGGCTGCATGACTAATGAGCACCATGTGATATCATGCAATGATGCAATAGGCATCGATACATGTTGCATATGACTAAAAGAGTAACCAAACAGAGAAGTAAGAAAGACTCATATGGATGGCGTATGATCCAAGATAACCATTAGGTTTTTTTTGAGTCATGAGTGAATTAGGTAAAGTTAGTTAGGGTTTGATAGGATTTTTAAATTTTTTATTTAAAAACAAAATCACATGTATAAAGTTCTTTTAGTGATTTTGAAATGTCATTATGAGTCTTTATGTGAGTCATTATCAAGGTAAAATCCAAAGTTTCATTCTCCACGAGCTAATCTAGTCATAATTTGAGTTTTACAGTCTTATACAATTCTGTAGAAAATCTAGTTCAAACAAGTCAGGATTTTCTACGAAAGTTCTTGAAACTTCTGTAGCAAATATGCCTTCCCCGACACATATTTTTCTATGGAAGTCAATTTTTCTGCTAACGATAGTGAAAAGCGTACAAAGTGTCAAAAATAGTTTGGTAAAAGGTTTTCAAATCATATTGGCTAATGATTTCTCCCTATTGTCATTTTCCATCATTTGTGAAACGCATGTTGCTCGGTCATCATATTCCCTTTTCATGTTTTCATTCTGATTTATTGTCTCAAATATGCTCTTATCTCATCCTTGTGATCTTCTTTAGTTTTCTTAGTATTGGTGTGTTAGTATTGGAGTCTATCTTGTTGTCTCAAGGTATATTTTACTAGTGTCAAAGGTCAGTTTGTTGTCCCTAAAATTTTTTTACAAGTGTTAGGGAAGGGGATGTCCAATACATCTTGGAGCCATGGCATCATGAAAGAAGAAATATAAAGGAGGATATGTTGTCAGGTATGAGCCCATGGACATGAGGCTACTTGGAGAAGGTTGCAAGGTCAGGTCAAAGACTTAGAAGCACAAATGGAAATGGTACAGGATGAATTATTGAAAAAAGGCCTCAAAATGACGATCCAAATTGATGATGCTCCATGAATATGGTAAAACCATAAATTTTTGTTTATCATATGGCTAATGGTACTATACAAGATTACATAGCCTTTTAGAAGTTTTTTGGAGACAAAATAATAATGAAAATGAAAAATCTCAGGAAACTAGGTACTTTCATAGCAACTCCTAGGCTTGAAGGCAGAAATTTGCTACGAAAGTCTTGTAGATTTCCATGGAAGTAAACACCTGCTAAAATTTCAGAAAAAAGAGTGATAAAGTAATTTATTTAACTCATTAACCTCAAATAATACCCTGGAACACTCAGAAAAGTCAAATAATATGCAGAGGGTTTATTTTGACATTTGCTACCAAAGTTTGATACCTAATTTCTGGAAATTACTATTTTAATATTCAAATTGAAGTTCACTTTATTCCAAAATGGAAAGGAATTTTGGAAATATGAAAGAGGTTTTTCCTCAGAATGAGCCCATATACAAAATCCTCTCTCAGTTTTTACACATCCATCAGGTTTTGGAAAACATGCACTCATCATTGAGGCTTATTTTCAAAATTTTACAGATTTGTTCAGAAATTTAAAATTCGTCTTGGTGGAGGTCCATCTCAGCAAGGTCAACATCCACGTGACATGATGGCACACCAGTAGTCTAGCACATTAATAAAATAAGTTGGTTGTGTTTGATAAGGGTTATTAAAATAATTTTTTGAGCTATTTAATGATAGAAGATTTCTTTTTGTGTACAAACTCTATCAGACAGAAAATATTCCTAGAAAGACTCGATGTGATGTAATTATGTTAGAAATAGGTCTCTCAGGTAGGAATTCGAGGCTGGCCTAGGTGGTAGACCATTGTATGAAGGCCTCACTCTATATATGGTGGAATTTTTCACTTTTTGGAGGTGATGAATGTTATGAGGAAGCTACTATGTAAATTTTATCTATCAAGCTAATATACAGTTTACAACAGTTGCCTTCAAAACCCGATATTTTTCTTGACTTATTTTTTTGTCTCTTCAGTTTTTATATCATCATCAACTTCATGGTATTATGATTACTTGGAATTCATAACTTTATGCTCCAATTTCCTTCATATACCATGTTTTTCTATAAAATTTATATTTTAAGTCAATTTTCCTCAACTTCCATGAATGTATTTGCTAGTAATTGAATCTCTTTAGCTGACTCCATGCCCAATGGTAGCCATCATACACTCCTCAACCTAAAGAAAGCACATAAAACATAAATACATTTAGCCATATGAAATATAGACCTTATCTTTAGTATTTTATTATTTTATTTGAGAGATCCCTCTCTGATTGGAAGGGCTAACTTCCAGTCCAAAGTGGCTTGAAATAGTTGTGCTAGGTTAATAGTTGAACAACCCAACTAGTTCCATCCTATTGATAGCATTTTGGTGCGTTTTCCGGCAGAGAAATATTTATCTTCCCCAGAGAAGAAAGACATATATCTGATGTGATTGTTGATGGTGAACATGAGTTGGACATCAATAGGTTGTATATATTTCACATGGTGACTCTAGTGTCAAAGAATCCAAAGTTCAGAGTTTCCATGGCGAATCCACTCTTCATATCATAATAACTTGAAGAATATGAGTTTAATTGCAAGAAATAATTCTAGGTATGCCCCCATGAATCGATCTCACTTCTCTGGTTTTCCAAATCATATGCCTAGATTTGATTGCTTAACTTATATTCCTATATTTAAAGATTAAAAGAAAGATAATGTTGCTCTTCACTTGGTTAGATTCCATATGCATATACATAGGTTTCGAGTTGAGTTTCCTTAGGATTGTCTCATGAAAAATTTTATGGCCACCCTAGAGAACAGAGCTAGAACATGGTATGAAGGGTTGCAGCCAAGAATATTTTTCTCTCTTAAAGAATTCCATATAACTTTCTTCGAAAATTATGAGAAATCTCATTCTTATTTATCGCTCTTAAAAGGTTGTTGTTATTTTTGCGAGTTTTTTATCTCATATCTTAAAAAAATTTGTGGTAATGGAGAGTGCTTAGATGAGGATATGTTAGAGGCACTTTATGAATTCTCTTCTCGGGTTAGTTTTCATGATAATGAAGAAGGTTTCCAACAAGCAGATGAAAAAGATAAGTCTATCCTAGTCTGGAAAAGGGTTAAACTTATACTTGGTAGAAGACACTTCAAGTACTTTAACGAGCGTGAAGTAAAAAAATTCACTCGGAAATATTTTTAATTTAAGCAGTCTGAAAAGAGCTTAAAGAAAACTCCTTCGGGAGGAAAAAGTGGCATAGATGGTACCAAGGAGTTCCAGTAATATTGGAACTACTCATGACATAAGGCAGACAATAGGCGGGCTAATAGGACCACTCACGATAGCAGTTCCTCCAAGAAATGTTAAACATGAAGTGAATGTGGATGGTAGGCCAAGAAACTAATGAAAATGGAAAAAATAAACCAAGGCTCAATATGCTAAAATAGGCTAATAAATGTGGCAATCAAAAGGGATAAAATAGTGGAATCTTCCTGGGGTAAAGCCAGAAAAGAGACGAAGAAGAGGACATGTTGCTCAGATTCTAGGTTGTGGCAGGTCGGAAGGGGGAATTTCGAGAAAGGGAGTAAAAAATGAATGCATGGACACCAACTTGGAAAAAGGGTGCTAACTAGCATATCCATAAGCAGGTAATCTCTATCGCCAAGCTACGACATGCATACAGGAAGTGGCGAAAGTCACAACCTGACAAGGTCGTACCTAAGGCATAAAAATGGTGTTGATCGTCAAAGTGCAATATCGAAAAAAATGAACTACCTATATAGTTCAGTAAAAGGATCATACCTCAGGCCCGTTATTGTAAATGGGATATTCCAAAAGTAGAATCAAAATTTCACTCACAAAACCTCTTGTAGAAGGTAAACTAGAAAAAGCATTGTAAAGGAAAAAACCCTCCAAGCCCAAAAAAATAAAAATGGAATATTCTAGAAGATGCCAAAATGATTTATGGAAGAAACTCATACCTCCTTATTTGATCATTGTGAGCTTGAGAAGAAAGTAGGAGAGAGATTCCAAGGGTTTGAGAGCAAGGGCAAGGAGGAACAAGAGGAGCTATCTTCAACCAAGTAAGTAGAAATTTGTCCCTCTCTCTGTCAATTACACATGAGTTTTCTTGGCCATTGTATATTTTTTATGGATTTGAGTTTTATTTTATAAAATATCTGAGACGCATGCTTTCAATGGAGAAATTTTGTCTGGGAGGGCTCAAATGCACACTTGCTACAGTCATGCCTACGTCTGGGGATGAAATTTCTCCATTGCAGGGAAGCGTCTAGAATAAAAATAGGCATTTTGTAAATATATTTTCCCCAAATCGTCTCTATATTTTTAAATGGTTGCATGAAGGAGAAAGCATACCAAAGTGGAGAGAGATACAACACACTCAAAATGAGATCCAAGGCATGGGCCATGGGACAACTATCAATGCCTTAAGGGACTATGGGTTACTCAAGTTTTTCATGGTCCCAAGTATGACCAACCAAACTTTCCTACTTTCAGACATCATACGTTGGTGGGACACAGATACAAAACAGTTTATAGTTGGTCGAGAGGCCTTTACCATAGAGTTTTCAGACATATATTTCCTTAATGATTTGTCAAGTCAGGGAGCTCCAACGATTTTTTTTAGGGTTGGCAGTACTAGTGGGGAAACAATTGAAAGTATTAGGGCTTCCCATTGCAGGTCAGGTGGTAGAGGAGACGAGACTAAAATCCTTATATAATATATAGAAGACTTGACACTACGCATACTAAAATCCACTATATTACACCAATTTTTTATCATCTAACCTGTTACTATTAGATGGACCAGAGTACACCATGTAAGACCAATTTTACCATAGTAAAATTGCTTTCACTATGAAAAATAAATTAATAATCCATAATTTATTAAGCTGTTTATGGTCTAAACAGGAAACCCCATGAGGAGTAATTAAATAAATCCTTATTTTTTTGATTTTCCTCAAGAGATAACTAATTAAACCACTACTTAATTAATATTCCTAGCCATATTTAACGATAAACAGGAAAATTAATTAGATAAATCATTATTTATCTTATTATTTTCTAGGAATAATTATTTAAAACATTATTTAAATAATATTCCTCGTTAAATTTGACTAAATTATTTATAAATAATTGAATAAAGCACAATTTATTTAATTATTACTCAAGAACATTTTTAAAATAATAAATAAATCATTTATTTATTTATTATTTCTAAATAAAAGGATTTGACCAAATTCAAATTCATTTTCCCTCCAACAAAAATAATAAAATATTTCATAAAAGCTGGATCTAGATTTGGGTAATAATATTTTAATTATGCAGAAATATCTAGACTAACTTAATATTTTTCTATAAATAGAAAGGTTTCCCATTCATTCACTACCTTTTGTTGCCTAGAGATCACTCTTGATCTATACTTTTTGGTCTGACTTTGATCCTCCATCATTGTCATATTTTTCTACTTTTTGCTTATGAGCTCCCTTTGAGTTCCATTTTGTCTGGGTTTTCTGCATCATCAAGAGAGAGAGATAATATATCTGAAGCACTGAGGACATACAATAACCCATCCCATTGAGGGGGACTGGTAATATATTTCTATGCTCCCTTTCCAGGTGTCATAATACAAAAAATTCTTTAAAAAATCTTGTCTTGTTCATTGGATGCATGGAGCAAATCTTGCTTATTATTTGTTGTTTAATTTCTATAACTACATAGATCTGGATTTCTATAGCATTTACTCTGATCACTAACTGTAGATCTAAGGAGATTGACAACCATATTTGATGTTAGGGCTGTTTGTTATGCACAGCTAAAGCAAGCTTTTTTCGCGCCTTTGCGATTAGAATTCACATTAACAACTAGCGACTCCACAAGGGTTTATAATTATGATCGCTATTGTTTTTTAGATCCCTATATGACTAGATGCTTCAACCCATAGGTTTTTTCTTCAGCTTCTTATTTTTATTTTCTTGATGTTTTTTTTAACCTTTAAAACCCTAAAACAGTAAAAATTCTAACTTATGTGTGTTTGTGGGCCTATTGCGCAGGTAACAGGTATCATCCGCAGAAGAGACGACACTTTTTATGTCACCTTCTCCCGAGACAGTCAGAAGTACAGGTCACACTTTTTGGGCCAAAAATTGTGACCTCAGCTCTCAGGTAGCGTAAAACAACCTAAAAATTGTGACCTCGATGGAAAACAGGTCAAAAACTACGACCTGTACTTTTTGCATGATTTTTTCTGTAATTTTTCTGGGTTTGTCTGGGCCACCATTCAGTGTTATTTGACCTCCCTCTCCACCCATCTTGGACCTGTAATTTCTTACTTTTTCTTGTAGAAGTAGGAACCAAGCCCTTGAGGGCTTCAGTATGCTTTCACCTTTTTAGGAGGAGTTTAGCTAGCGGCAGGTCTTCTGATATTTTAGTGTTTTCAACCATTTTTCAAATCTGAACCTGCACTTTCAGATCCATTTTAGATCAGTTATTTATCCATCCAAAACACCTCTTTTTCGTTTTTTTTGGTCCTCCTTTATGGTCCCCTCCATTTCCCTTCAAGTTGTAGCCTTTCGCCACCTATTTTGCAGCATTTTTCCCTCTGTTTTTTTGATATTTTCTGCACCTCTTTCCAGAAGATCTGACCTTTATATCCCTGTCCCTCGGGACCTTATATCCATTGGCCATTTTGTATGTTTTGACTAGATTTCTCCCACCCATAGACTAGTTGTTGGGAAGCCCTCCTCCTTGGTTTTAAATTGATGCATATTTAGCTGTTTATTTTACTTTCATACTTAGTTTCTTTTACTGCCACTTTCAGTTTTTATTTATAGTTACACAACTTTTTTTTTTCTTTCTTCTCTACACATGTCTGGGCTTAATTAAAATTGATACACTTATCACATAAACGCACACCCTAAGCGAAGAGAGCCTAGTTTACATCGCCAGGTCAAGACTTAAACATTATAATCAATTGATCATGGACCTCCCTGCCGTTGTTTACCTATCTTCCTTATTATGTTCTGTGTCTCTTTACCATCATTGTGCTCCCAAGGAGTTTATCTTGGAGACTCCAAGGCCTTCATCCTCAGTTTCTGTTAGGAAGACTTACCCCACCGTGTAGGGTTCGTGTTCATTCTCCACCGAGTCCCCATTCTGAATCTGCTTCTAGTTCATCGGGTTCCCCTTCTGGTTCTATCCCCAGCTCTCCTCCACCTTTCACCTTCACCATGTCTAGTTCAGGACCAAACGTTGGTGGCAGCCCTGGTCCTAATGTTGGGAACGCCACTAGTAGTGCCGCAACAGGAACTATTCTAGTTGCTCTCTTGGTTCCTTATATGGAAGGCCTAAGCCTTCCTGATGTCATCCAGTTGGTTAATGACCCCATACACCATGATCCTAGTTGGCCTGCTATGCCAACCAAGCTCCCTTCATACATCCCCAAGTTTGAAGGAATTTCTGGAGAGGATCCTACCAACCATGTTCGTTCTTTCCACATGTGACAGTTCGTCTAACTCCATCACCGATAATTGTCTGTCTTTGATTATTCCATCATACGCTTGTAGGAGAAGATTACAAGTGGTATGTCGACCAAGCCTCCTCCTCTCATACTACTTTTGCGACCCTTTCCAAGGCTTTTCTGCCCTACTTCCAGCTTTCCCTTCACTATGACACCGGTACCGAACTCTTGACCTCTTTCAGTCAAACTTCTGCCACCCGCCTATCTGAACATCCATATTCAAGAATGGCACAGAAGGAAGAGCCTATTTGGAGCCCCTTATTTCGAAGACCGTGTCTACTTGGACTAGTTTCTCATATCCCTTTTACCTACTATTGGCAAAGATGTCGCATCTCACTTCCCTTAGACCGAGGAAGTTGCCCTCCAGATGGCTTTGAAATATGACCTGATCTACGCACAATATGGTTATGTTTATACCATCTTACCTGATCTCCCTAGACCCGGTGGTGCCATTAGGGGAATTTTGAGGTCTAAAATGGGCCTCCTTAGAAAAATGTACAACCAAAATAAACTTTATAAGAAACAATAGGATTCAAGATGAATATGTCAACCATGGGGGATGATTCACCATTTTTTAAGTAAAGGGGTAAAAATATTAAAAAATAATAAAATAATAAAACTACTTTTTCAACTCATATTTTCAACTTATCTCCCAAATTTCTTACTCAAATTTTGAGCAGGAATACATGTTGGATGCAAAATTCAATTCCTCAACCAAGGAGTACCCATGTTGCATACTTTTGATGGACCCTGCTACATGAAAAAATTAGAAATACATTAAAAAACGTGATGGCAATCACGTTTTTCATGTATTTCTAATTTTTCATGTAGCAGGATCCATCGAAAGTTTGCAACATGGGTACTCCTTGGATGAGGAATTAAATTTTGCATCTAACGAGTACTCCTGCTCGAAATTTGAGTAAAAAATTTCGGAGATAACTTGAAAATATGAGTTGAAAAAGTAGTTTTTTCTTTTTTCCCTCTAAAATTTGATGATGCAATCAAATATTATTTCATTAGTTCCACTATTATTTTATAATTCCTATTTTAGACCTCAAAATTCCCCTAATGCAACGCACCGTGGGAATCCCATGCCACCGACGATATCATAGGATCCCTTTCACATCTGTACACTCATCCTCTTATGGGTTATGGTTTCCCTTAGGGAGTGGCCAACTCCTCTAACATTTTCCCCCCTCCTGGTAGCATGTGTCTAGGACATGACATCCTTCACGTCTTTTCCCAACCGCATCCTCCCATGCCAGGGCCTGATTTTCCCCAACCAGTTTACCCTAATGTTACTCAAACTCCTTATTTTATGTATTCACAGCCAGGTGCTCTAGCTCCTCCAACACAAGCACCTCCACCTCCCATGCCTTCTCAATCTCTAGGTAATCCAGGAAACAATTCCCAAGGGAATATATGTAACAATGCACCCAACAACCGGGCGATCAACACAAGTAGAATAGGCCTCTTCGCACGAATAAGCCTTGTTCTTTTTGTGGTGTCCATGGTCACTATACCCATGATTTTCCCCTTTTACCTCAGATGCATCAACTATGGGAAGCTCAAGCAGCATCTCGAGGATAGAAAGTCATTGATTAGGTTCCTCCCTAAGTTGCACCTACTCAACCGGTTGTGTTTACCAATCATTTCCCCCAGAAAGGATATGTGGCTGCCCAACCCCATAAAGGTCTGGCGGCTACTCAACCTCCTCCCTCTAGTACCTCTAATTACCAGATCATTATGATGCAACCTAACTAGACTAATACCACTGACCTCAACTTTCAGACTCGGTCTCTCCAGTATAACAAGCCCCCCGCTACATCTACCATTGAGCCCCTGTCTTCAGGTCCCATAGAGCCTCTTTTGACACCCAATGTTCCTTTAGAGATCCCTCATCTTAAGGGAGAGGTTCATACCAACATCCCCAAGGGACCATTATGCTGAAACGTTACTTCCGGTAAAGCCACCCACTCCTACAATATAGTAGATGACTTGGTACAATCCCCTACCACCATGTCAATGCTAGAAGTCCTCCAGATGTGTGCTTCACAAATAAAATCTCTACTAACTGTTATGGGCATTGTGGATCCTTTAGATGATCGTTTGATTGTCTTCAATGTTGACAAGTCATAGCATCCCCCCCTTCCTGCATCTTTCACCTTCCAAATACCTATCAAGATATGGAATGCCAACGTCTCTCATTATATTATTGATGAGTAGGAATCCACTTGCGTGACGTCCGCTTATGTTTGGAAAAAACTTGGATCACCCTATTTATCCCCTTCCACTATCACCCTTCGTGCATGGGAAGGCCACTCTTCCCAACCCCTTGGCATGTTCTGCAATTGTCCTATTACTATTATGGCCAAGATTGTTTATGTCGACGTTGAAGTCATTGATGCCCCCTTAGACTACAACATTATATTTTTTCGTAGCTACTATTGGGGCAAAGTGATTGCCTATCATTTAATTTTTCAACTTGAGGGTTTCGTAAACTTGTGAAGCATGTGTGCACTGTATGTGCTAGGAAATGTCTTCCAGTTTAGATCAATCTAAATACAAAATAATGAAAATTAATTCATCTAATCTATGAAATCAAATAATGAAAATTAAATTCATTTAACCTATGAAATCAAGTAACGAAAAGAAAGAAAACAAATTCAAAAGAAAATATTGTGCGTGCAATCACACTTGCAGGAATTGAAATTTTAATTTAAGAAAGCATTTCAAAGCATGTAAAGAAAAACAACTAAGGTGCGTTCAATCACTTCAACATCCAATATGATAGAATCACCCTCTTGAGATATTGATGTGCAAGAAACCGATTATACTTTAGTCTTTAAATCTAGGAAAGCAATTAAAGCATGCAAAGGGAAAACTCAATAATTGCATAGGTTAGATATTTGAACATTTAGAAATATGATAAAATCACTTTCTTGAAATGATCTTCAAGAACACCCAATTATACAATTGAATGAGGATCTAAATCTAGAAAACAATTTAAAATCATGTAAAAGAAAACCTCAATGATTGTATAGGTTGAACATTCAATCACCCAATTTGGAACACCTTCTTAACCTGATCTCTTTTTAGGAACATTCAATTATACAATGAATTAATAGTTTGATCTAAGAAAGTAAACAACAGAACATGAAAGGAAACTAAATAACTGTGATCTCTATTACCTCAAACTTAATCCAATTGTAAAATATATAAATCTATCCTATTGAAATGTTTTTAGAAAAGCAAATATTACACAATCATTCTAAAACTAATACTAAGAAAGCAAATAAACTTTAATCTATAAAAGCAAGTAAATATCACACATTTTAGGGAGCTGATCTAAAAGTATGAGAGATGGCATGGAGATGTTCCATATGTAAGCAAAACCAAGTCAAAATGAAGGAACATTCATGAGTAAGGTGCCACAATCCTATTTTGTATTCAAAGCTTGAGCATAACTCCAATTTTACACATGATTTGATAGGAGAAAGCTTCCCCTATTTATACAAAATATGAGAAACTATCTCATTAATGAGAGTCCATGAATCTCTCCCATATCTCTAGAGTTACAATCCAAATAGGAAGTGATAAGGCACATGTCTTCTTAGAGTTACAATACAAATAGGAAATGGGGCACATATCCTTATGATCCCATGATCTTCTCCATCGAAATTCGAATTTGGCCTTAGGAGGCCATGTAAGAGTCTTTTGGAAGCTTATTTTTGACCTACACATGGCAACAAGCTCATTCCACCTGTTAGGTATAATTTTGTGCATATTATTTTCTAATTTTTAACCACAAATTCACTTAAAAATACTGGGAATTAATAAAGTTCGGAAAAACATAAATGTAACTCAATAATGGTAATGTTAAGGTAAATTTAATGAAATGGAGGTGGAGTGAAAGTGATAATATGGAAATATAAGTGAAAATGTAATGGAAGTGAATGACAATTTTAAGGCCCAAAATACCCCTGAACTGAAGCTATTGCATGTCTTCATGCAATCTATTACATTAATTATTTTTTATCCTTTGAGATTTGGCTTAACTTTGCATGATATCATTTGATAACTTCATACTTCGGGAAAGTCTTTTAGTTGAATTGCAACATGGTTGGTTCTTGTGTTTCAACCATATTTTGTTGTTGCATTCAATTTTAATCTTTGAACTTTGCATAATGATAATTTCATTATTGTTGCAAAGTATATCTTTATTGGATTGCATCATGGTTGGTTCTTGTGTGACAACCATGATTATGTTTGCATCCAATTATCTTTTAAGTACTTTTGAAAATCCATTGTATGCTCATAATAATAATGTAATAGTTAATATCTTTTGAAAGTATGCGGGCTTTTGAATGTGATATGAATGTGTAAAAATGTGAATATGAATGTACCCACACCCCCCCCCCCCAACCCAAACTGATGGTATTGTAAATTTTGTGAAATGAGGAAAAGAATTATTTTTTTCAAAAATTATCATTCTAGATTTTCAAGGAATTCTATGGTAAAAATTTAGAAAATGACATACCTTAACTTACCCTTTTAAAATGGATGAGATACATGTGTGGTGGATGTAAAATTCTGATCTTAATCTTCTTCATGTGGCTATAGAAGCTATGGATAAAAGAGTCAAGATGACTTTTTATTGCTTCTACTAAAACTACTGAATTTGTTGTGAAAGGATTTTGATTTTGCATCTATCCTAGGATTTTGCAACTGCCATCTAATTCTGTAGCTATCGTCTGATTCTGTTGTTATCATTTGATTCTGCAGTTGTCATCTAATTCTGTTGTTGTCATCTGATTCTGCAGCAGCCATCTGATTCTGTTGCTGTCATCTGATTCTGCAGCTGCAGAATGGTGCCGATCTATTGTAGCTACATATCTTCTTCATTTGCTCCAAAATTTTGAAAATGATAGCCTTCATGTCTTCAAAACTCGTTGGCATAATTCCTTCTATGTGAATAGATGTTCTGATGTCGAACATAGTAGGAAATTTTTGACTTAGTGGCCATTAATGGATGCCACTATTCAATAGGAGAACTCTCACCATTGATGACAATGAGAGTCAAGATGCCCAACCACATCTTGCTAAGTATGAATAATTTTTATGTTGTCAAGTACCTAGAAGATCCGTTGAATAAGGGACATTAATGTATTCCCATTGTTCGTCAGCAAGAAGACTTTCCATTAAGGCATGCAAGCCTCAAGGTGTTTTTCTAAGGATTTTAGACTCAAAGGACTATGGACTCAATAATTTGCAATGAAGCAAGGTTTATTTGTGAAATGAAAAGGATTGGAGAAGGAAAATGGAAATGGAAGATGAAAATGGAAAATGACAATGGGCAATAAGCATGTAAGTGAACTTCTTGCTTTTATTTGTGGGTTAGGAGTAGACAAAAAGTAATGGAAAGTGTATCTGAATAAAGGAAAATAAACAATTGACTCTTGCTGGGAAAATAATAGTGGCTTGCTTTGAATTAATTGGTTGGATTTATAATTCAAAAGGGAGGAAAAGTAATGGTCTTGATGGATATGGAAATGGAATTGTTCTTATTTTTCTCATGAAATTGGTCCTTTGAAGACCAATTGTGCACACAATTGGTTTCCTTCAATGATCATTTGATCATCCCAAACCTGCAAAAAAACTTGACATAAAGAACATAAGTGTGTTAAAAAATAAATGGCCAATTACTCTTTGATTCTTACGTAAAAATTTGAATGTCAAATGAAACAGATTAAGGAAAATCAAAAGTGTTATATTTAGTCCAATTCATGATATTGATAACAATCCATTTTTAATAAATAACCATGAAAAATAAATCGACTCCTTGTTGTCAGATGACTTCATACAATGTGCTCAGTAATATGGTTGGCATCACAAAGATTCACTGTGTCCTGCAAGTTAAAGCTTCATAGAAAAATACACAACAACAATACTATAATTTTTTAATGCCAATTATTCAGAAATCATCTAAATATTCTTCCAATTGTTCTACAAGTCATTCTCAAATTGAATCATCATCTGTGTTGCAAAAGCATGTTGTTAAAAATATTTGAAGCGGTAAAAATAAGTACTTGCACGAAAAATTCTTTTAATCAAATTTTGCAAGTATTTTTTTCTTTATAAATTGCTTCAATAAATAATCATCACAAATTTTTTATTTTTTTATTTTTTTTATTTTTTATTTTATTATTATTATTATTATTTTAGCGGAATATTTTTTTTTAACCAATTTAAAATTGTTTTGAATTTTAAATTGTTTGCACAAAAATGAAAATTTAAGGCTATGATAAAATATTTAGAGCTTTTCATTGAAAATTTAATTTATTAAAAATCATTAGCCTTTTAATAATGCAACAATAGTTGAGACTTCAATAAAATCCAATGTACTTTATTTGCACTGACAAAAGCACACATCCCAGAAATAACCTTAATGAGAAAATTGTTTTTCTATTAATGATAAGCTTCTACTTTTATTGGTTTCACCTATCTTGAGATAAAGATAACCAAAAATTTCTTGCTGAAGAAAAGCATCTAGTGTTTTAACAATATCCTGAACTAATTGAATTCAGACTCTTTCACCTTTCTCTGAGAAAATAAAATCAAACAAATCTACTGTTGATGTAGCAATAGCCCGCATATCAAAAGATAAAGTCCATCCTTTTATTGTAGTAAATTCCACATAATTTTGCAACTAGTTTCCTTGAGCATCTTTATCTGTGACGAAAGTCTGCTCATCAATCATTACAAGGCATTCAAGACGATGTCATCGAATTGATCCACTGTTGTGGATAAGAAGCTCCCTTAATATTTTTCTAATATCAGGATCTCGGTTAGCAAGTAATCTACCTATAATGAAAGGATATGCACTTGCAACCAACCTAAATTCAGGATCCAATGTCTTTATCTTCATTCCCTCAGGAAGAAAACCAAGGGAAAGAAAGTCATTTTCCAAACCCAAGAGTCATGATTAACAAAGTGCACAAGTGTTTGAATGAGGCCTACTCAATAATGTCGTGGGATATTTCTCATTATACCAAAGTTGAGGTGTGCAAGGGACCCTTCTCTAATAGCCACGAGATTGTCAGGGTATGGATCAGCATGGAAGAAACCCAAGTGTAGACTCTCATCAAATCACACATTACAACTCTTGCAATGATTTCATTCATCTTGTGGCAACGTACGAGTGGATTATTCATGCCACATGGATCAATATTTTCATTTCAATTCGATTTTTCTTCCTGAAGGATGTTGTATTGAACTGTCTCTCTGTTTGTTAAAAAAAAACTTTTCTCCACGTAATCTGCAAAACAGAGCTCTGAAGAACCTTGGATTTCTCCCAAATGGTTGTGAAATCCAGAAAATTGCATGCGAGTTACCTAATTCACCATGTTCCCGAAAAAACCCCATGTTTTATTTTTTCCTAATTCCCCCTGGTTGGCTTAGAAAACGCATTGCAAAATCACGTATTTTATCAGTTACGCATTTCTGGAAATCACTTCTGCAACAAAATCAATTGTTGCTAAATGTGGTTTCCTTTAGTTTCCAGGGTCAATACTAGCAGAGGTGTGGTGCAATAATTCATGCAGTAGATAGAAAGCAATTCGATACCAATTGGTTGGGGTTCAATGAATTCATGGATTGAAGATTTGACTGTCTAAAAGAAATTGAAACGAAGATTCTCCTAGGAAATCCATTCCTCGTCATGATCCAACTAAGCACTATCTTGAAAGAAGGAATCAGAGGAGAGAGAGGATGTCTCAGCATTTCAAATTTCTTAGAGCAGAGTGTGCCACCTAATATCAACAGAACCAGGAATCGTAGCGTGTCTTTTGCAGCTTGTTTTATCTCAGATGCGTGCAGAGTACTTTCAGGTTGTTTATTTTTTGTTGTGTGTTTTTTTTCTAGAATTTATTAATATTGCGATGGTAATCCACCATGAAACAGAGTTCTCTGCTGCGACATTCCCAACTGAGGCTAAAATTTCTATTCCGCTGTACCAGGTTGTTACCTCGAGTTGTCGTAGTTCACCATTCCATCGAGCTTCACTTAGCCATGCATTCATAACAATATTCAAGCTATGGAATTTCACATACTCATACTTCACTTAGGAGCTATGGATTTTTTTTTTATTTAATTTTTAGCTCTGTTTAATTTTTTTTATATATGTTACATTAAAAATATATACACATATATTTAAACAAAATAGTTTATTAATAAAGAAAATAAATTTGAAAAGTTTTATTTTGGTTTTTATTTTTTATTTCATTTTAAATTTTAAATTTTATTGAAAAATCAAATTAAATTAAATCAAATGATGAAAACAAAAAATTTAGCTGCAGAATTGCATTCTGTAGCTAAATAAATTTTTTTATATTTTATGATATACTAACAAAAAAAAATTATTTTTCTGATCCTCAAGGTCACACGAAGTGCAAAAGGAGAGCATACTCGAGAATTTTTTTATTTTGTTAGCATAGTCAAGATTTTATCAATCGATTTATGTGTAAATTTTGCAAAAATAAAATGAAAATGATTGATCTCATACCTTAAATTATCACTCGTGATCTTCGTTTGTGTTCTTTGTTCTCAATCATTTGTTTTATTGCAAATATTTTCTGCTAAGGGTTAGTAGATGGGTGGTTCTTGCTGCACCACAAAACATCAAATTTATCCTAAAAACTATAAAAAATTATTTTTATTTTTCCTATCTATCTAAAAAACTATTTTTTTTATTTTTATTTTTAAGTATATTCATGCTTCCAATGAATCCATTTACGGATAACAATTTTTGAAATGCTCATATCCAAGCTTGAAAAATGTACTTGATTGTTTGTAAGGATATGAAAAATCATCTTGATCTTTCAATTTGCTGCAAGGATCTCTTGAAGAATAGATGAATGTTATGGTGCAATCGCTTTTTGATACCATTCCTCAATGTAGTATTTGGGTTGCATTCTAGATCCTCTGTCCATAAATGGTTAGTAAAAACAAAAACAAATAAAATACTCTCTAGACTGAAAGCTAGTTCCTATGCACACTTCCCCAGCAACAGCGCCAAAATGTTGGGGAAAAGTGATTGCCTATCATTTAATTTGTCAACCAGGGGGTTTTGTAAACTTGTGAAGCATGTGTGCACTGTATGTGCTAGAAAAAGTCTTTCAGTTTAGATCAATCTAACTACAAAATAATGAAAACCAATTCATCTAATATATGAAATCAAATAATGAAAACGAAATTCAATTATCCTATGAAATCAAGTAACTAAAAGAAAGAAAACAAATACAAAAGAAAATATAGCGCACACAATCACACTTGCAGGAATTGAAATTTTAATCTAAGAAATCATTTCAAAGCATGTAAAGAAAAACAACTAAGGTACGTTCAATCACTTCATCATCCAGTATGATAGAATCACCCTCTTGAGATGATTTACAAGCAACCGATTATACTTTAGTGTTTAAATATAGGAAAGCAATTAAAGCATACAAAGGAAAAACTGAATAATTGCATAGATTAGATATTCGAGCATTTATAAATATGAAAATCATCTTCTTGAAATGATATTCAAGAACACCTAATTATACAATTGAATGAGGATCTAAATCTAGAAAACAATGTAAAATCATGTAAAATAAAATCTCAATGATTGTATAGGTTGAACATTCAATCACCCAATTTGGAACACCTTCTTAGCTTGATCTTTTTTTAGGAACATTCAATTATACAATGAGTTGATAGTTTGATCTAAGAAATTAAATAACAAAACATGAAAGGAAACTAAATAAATGTGAGCTCTTTTGCCTCAAACTTAATCCATTTGGAAAATAGATAAATTTATCGTATTGAAATTTTTTTAGAAAAGAAAAGATTACACAATCATTCTAAAACTAATACTAAGAAAGCAAATAAACTTTAATCTATAAAAGCAAGTAAATCTCACACATTTTAGGTAGCTGATCTAAAAGTATGAGAGATGGTAAATCAAGATACTCCATATGTAAGCAAAACCAAGTCAAAATGAAGGAATATTCATGAGTAAGGTGCCACAATCCAATTCTGTATTCAAAGCTTGAGCATAACTCCAATTTTACACATGATTTGATAGGAGGAAGATTCCCCTATTTATACAAAAGGTGAGAAGCTATCTCATTAATGAGAGTCCATGAATCTCTCCCTATATCTCTGGAGTTACAATCCAAATAGGAACTGATAAGGCACATGTCTTCTTAGAGTTATAATACAAATAGGAAATAAGACACATATCCTTATGATCCCATGATCTTCTCCATCCAAATTCGAATTTTTCCTTAGGAGGCCACATAAGAGTATTTTCGAAGCTTCTTTTTTACCTACACATGGCAACAAACGCATTCCACTTGTTAGGTATAATTATGTGCATATGATTTTCTAATTTTTAACCAAAAATTCACTTAAAAATACTAGAAATTAATAATGTTTGGAAAAACATAAATGTAACACAATAATGGTAATGGTAAGGTAAATGTAATGAAATGGAGGTGGAATGAAGGTGATAATATGAAAATATAACTGAAAATGTAATGGAAGTGAATGAAAATTTAAAGGCCCAACAGCTACACTTATGTGATCTTTGTTTTCCCTTCTTCGGTTCGCCGTAAGATTTGCTTTCCTCATAATGGAAATATTATCACCATTGATCAGTTGACATATTACAAACCGAAGTCTCGTACCTCTCTAGAGTCCATTATCTCTTCCGTGGCCAATAAAAGAATAGTCGAACCTTTGACCAATGTCTCACCCAGAATCTATAACTATTACCCTTTTCTTGGTTCTTTCCCTAGTCTCCCCCTCTCATCTTTGACCCTAGCTCGTCGAATTTTTGCGTGATGCAATCATCTCAGTCTGACCTCAAATGTACTGGTTCGACTAGCCAGCAGCCCCTCCCTCTACAACTTTCTCCTAGTACTTTGACTCAGCCTTTAGGACCCCCTCCTCAAGGCCCTTCATATGTAACTCGTGTCCATGATTCTATCTATCCTCCTGGAACAGTTCCCCCTAGCCTTAACTATCTCGGAGTTGTCCCGCCTGGCCATTACCCCTCCGGTCAGATACCATTTCTTGCTCCCCCTCTTCAACTATTTTCAGTACCTGTTATGGCTACCTTATCCCTTCCCAAAATGACCCTCGGGATCCCAGTCTGGTACATTGATCCCCCAACCAACATCCCGCCTGGTCAGCCCAAACCTTATACTACTTTGACCCCAGTACAGTCAGTCGCCATGACCCCTCCCTTTGCTTATGTGCCTCAACCACCTTAACAGGAACCTACTCCTGTTGCGAAATCCTTGGGTGAGGGGGGGAAATCCTGCAAGAAGGCACCTAAGGATAAGGCCGCCCAGACAACCCATGCTCCTCCATAGCCTCCAAATCATTCACCCTCATGTGCTTTGTGTGATGTTTTCGATCATGAGACCCATCATTTTCCTGAATTGACTCGTATCAAGCCCATGGTCAATGTCATGTTTCCTGAGTCTAAGGTCCCTGAAGCCCCTGTTACTTTACCAACTACAGCCAAGAAACCCAAAACTATGCACACAAACCACCCATGTGCTTTGTGTGATATCCATCGCCACTATACCCACCTCTGTCCCCACCTTGCAGACTACTGCATCTCTTTCAACGTAGTTCTCCAGTACGAGGCTAACCACCATGAGTCTGCCTCTCCCTTACTTGTGCGATATGCTTCAGGGGAACCATAGGATCCATCCACTCCCACTGACATTCCCCCTACCGATGTCGAGATGACGAAGTCTTCGGCCACTATCCTCTACCTGTCATCATCTATGAGATCCACGGTGGAAGACCCCTCTAGGGCTTTCCCTTCTGTTTCACCTGACATCCCTTCAGTGATCACCCTAGGCTCAACATCAGTGGATCCTTAATCTACTTGTTTTTTGGTCACCCTCTGTGATGATGCGCATGTGAACCTCTCTTCTCATGATGATGAATTAGGTAGCTCCACCTTGTCAAGTAGTCTTTCTTCTAGTAGTCACCCCATCTTCTATTGTGATGACGACATTTTGGAAGAAACCACCACCCCTGACTTTATCTATCCGCCCTTACATCGAACCCATGCATTTGAACCACATACACCTTGTGTCCATTTCATTGTCACCCAATTTTTGGGTAAGGGGGCACCCATATTTGAGGGTTTAGGAGAAGAAATTCTCCACAACCCTCCTAGTGCATCTGGTCATGTTGACTTTAGTACCATTATTCTTCCCCATTTAGAAGAACCTCTCGAGTCCCATATCACTTCATATCACTCTATGGATGATCCCCCTCATCATTCCTTCATCTTACATCAAAAAACCAATCCCTTAGACATTCTTGTTGACCAAACCCTATATTTTCTCACTGAGCACCAATTCATTATCTCCAAAGCCACTCTTTGGTATAGTGACACCATATATGGCACTTCATAAACTCCTCAGGCTATGGGCATCATTCCCACCTCTACATACCAGATTAGTCCCCTCCATCACATATGCTTGGGGGTGTTATCCCATGCTTGGGGGCATGATGGCACCCCAATGATTACCATAATTCTTGGCCTAGACCCTATTAATATAGGTATGGTCGATTGTCCTCCCATTCCTTGGATAGTTGGACCTAACAGTCTCTCTGGCGAGCCATATATCATAGATGTTTGATACCCTATCTTCAAATATTATACTTTGTGTGATACCATACTTACCACTTGGTCCCTCTGTTTGACTTGGTGGGCACGGATGATTCTAGACCTTCCCTAGCAGTTCATTATCATATTATTTTCTTACCTTGATTCTTCATTAGTACCATCCTTCCAAGAAGCATTAAGGCCATCCTTAAAAAGCAAGGGCTCTCCTGCCCTCATCAGTGGGTTCTCAACAACTTCAGGACCTCAAACCTAGCCAATGTAGTGCGGACTACATCATCCTCTCAGATCTCAGAACGTAATGTGTCCATGTCTCTCTCTCTCCAATTGATCCTCAACTCTTCCGTACCTGCACAAAACCATCATGTTTGTCAGCGTACAAAAAGGAAATTTTGCATCATAACCATAAAATCCCAGCTCTCAACCCACAATAGCACTGAAACCCCCTTTCTCTGACAGGTCACACTTTTCAGGCCATTTCTTGGGATAGGTTGCAATTTTCTACCCAGTACCTGTTGCCCAGTCGCAGAACAGACCCCAAAAAGTGCAACCCAGTCTGTTCCTGAGCTCTAGGTGCCTAAACTAAAATTGTAATCCACTAAATTGAAAGAGTATGGTTAGGCCTCTTACCTATGATGGATCTCGATTACAACAGTTGGTTTGTGTGCTACGATCTCCGCAAGATTTAGGGCCTTTTCTCCTCTCTACATTCACACAGCTACATTTGCAAATGAATCAAATTGGAGGGAAATTTCCTTATTAAAAGAGAAACCCTATATTTTTCTTTCGCCACCTACGACAAAACCGTACCTTGGTTTGAAAAATCATTAGTGCCATTGGAAATCTCTCACCAAGCTCTCAAATGGGTATCGTTTTGTTTTTGGTGATCTGATACTTCACCCGGACATTTTTTTCCAAGAAGGGTCCCTTCACCGCTCCTCAAAATCAAATTTCTTCACTTGCAACACTTGTACTTGGGGCACCAGCTTGCCTTCATACTTGTCCAACCTCGTGTCGATTTTTTCATGAGTAACCATCTCGTACTCATCTTGTAACTATCTAGATATTTTTACATTTTCTAGGGCTCATTCCACCAATCTAGCTCAGGACTAGTGCTTTGGAATAGGGAGTAATCAACATTCCAAAGTAGATAAAACAAACAAGTAGCATCTTACAATAGTGAAAAAGCCAAATGTTGTAATTTTTCTCTGGAAATCTCTTCTTAAAAGAGTCAAGTACGAGGTCATGTTCGACCTAGTGGATTGATTGTACCTACTTCATTGGTAAAGATAGAAGATGTGCACGTTATACAAATGGTAAACCTTAGATTAACCATTATTGAGGAGTTTTGGATCACTTGTTATTAAACCTTGTATTTACCATGTCGAGGAGCTTTCAAGGGGATTGAGCTTTGATACTCTTCATTTTCATGTATATCGGGCTAGAGACTGTTCCCTCAGGTTCAATTGTCTAAGTTGGTAACCTTAGTGGTCATAATATTTAGGATTTTTCCCAAGGTTACGGTGGAGGGAAGGTCCCATTGTAATTGGAGCAGACGTTGACTAGAATCACTTGGAATTTCCGGAGGGTAGTCTTCACTTAGAGATGGCATAGTGGAGTTACTTGAACTGGACTATTTCATTAAGAAGGATATCAGGGTAACTATTCCAACCATTAGTTTTCAAGATTAATCTGTGTGAGGTTGGATTTCATCGCCATCTAGTGATTTTATTGTGGAAACATATTTTTTGTGTGTGGTTTCCTCCTTAGATTTTGTAGTGCATGTTCATTTTTTTTATTTCTTTTAGAGGCCTTATGTGTGATTCTTTTGAATTTTTTTGATTTCGTGTGTTAAAGAAAATAACCGTGGTTGAATTACTAATAAAATCATGTAGAATGCAGGGGAAATCCCCTGACTATACACCCAGTCAATTGGAAAAAATCAAAACTAAAAGGGTTCAATCATCAAGAACCAGGTCCTCTGAACAAGGAGAATCATCCATCATAATAGATCCTAATTTCAAAGTTAATCAACCTCAGATAACTGAAACGAAACAAGATCAACCATAAATTTCTGAAGTAATTACAGTTGAATCTTCCATTGGTGATTTTTCAGATACACAACTCACTGAACCTGAAATATTTGATTCTAAGTCTGATTCCACTTCATCTGAGTCACCTTCAAATGTTATAGCCCTGACTCCTGGTTGTCCTCATTCACCTCGAGTAAAGCTTCTCATCACAGAGGATCTTCATCCTGGCCTTATTAGCATTGAATAAATCTCTGACGAAGAAGAAGAAATCGAAATTCCCTCCCATCAAGAAACTTTAAAATTAAGGTATAGGAACCAATATACCCTTTGGATTTACCTTTTAGTCCCTTTCAACTAGACCCTTGGTATCTTTAATTGACCAATTTTTTACATAATTCTTGTTATGGACATCCATAACATCAAATCCCATTCTAATCTTTACCTAGGTATAGTAACATCACTTCTGACAGCATGTCTACTGGGTCATCCATGTTTTCTTCTTCACCGAAAATCTTTTTGTATGGTGTTCATTATGTTCCTGATGGGTACCAGTCACTTTCTGGGATGTTTGCAGGAGCATCTCCTTTCTCTAAAACTTCTACTATGTCAACTGGTCTATTTGAGTCTACCACCCAACCTTTGACGATGGAACATGTATCTATGTTTTTCGGTAATACCCCTCAAGGTAGCTCCCAAGGTAGCTATATAGTGCCTAGGTGTTAGAAGCCTGTTCAAGGGCAGTAGCTTCTTCAAGGGAAATATTCAAGGGTAGAAGCCCTTTCAACCACAGGCTCTTCAAGGGCAACAAATTTTTCAGGGAGGAAAACCTTTTACTAGAACCTATCCGACGATTTTAGGGAAGAATATTCCTAGTAATTATCAACCTTATGTTCCAATGCCTCAAACTGATTATGATCAACCCTATGCATCAAAACCCTCAATAGTAATTCCTTATCCAAGGATAAACACTATGTGGAATCCCTTGTTTACTCAACAGTCTTTGCAACCTACTTCGCAAATGCGTTGTAATCAACCTGCTCAGTCGCTTGGAAAATTTGGTTACAACCTATTCAAGGTACACTTCAAATTTACCCCAAAGATATATGTGCCAAGTAGTGAGCAAGTTGGTCTGAGTACTCCTAGTACTCCTATCCAATCTATTGTGCAAACATCTATTCAACAAACAAGTACACCTATCCTAGGAGTTCCACAAGTCTTTATTGCTACAACCCTTCAAATGTCAACGCCAACTATTACACAGGCTATCCCTTAGACTGTTACCCATCAAACCGGACCTACATTCCAGTCGATTCCTCAATCATTTGTGGGACAACATAGTACAACAACTATACAAACAAGTCAAACTTTTGTAGGTAAATCTATTCAAGGACAACCCTTTGTAGGTCAACATTGTTTAGGGGCAACCTTTTACAGGTCAAACTCTTCAAGGACAACTTGTGGTAGGTCAACCTCTTCAAGGTCAACTTTTTCAAGGCCAGCCATTTCAAGGCATATTAAAATATGTACAATTAGGACAAAATCCATCTTTCTAGATCCAACCATACTCTGGTTATACATATCAAATACCAGCTCAACCTCAACTCGGTATGGCTACCCCTGGATGCCCTGGAGGTGTGCCAATTCCAACTGCTCAAACTATCTGAGGTTTTCATGGATACCCTCCTCTAGGCACTAGTATTGTCCCTAAGGGTTATCAATTCGCTCAGCAAGATCCTAACAGGCGGTTACCTTTTACCGCAAATTTAGACTTTCCAGACTTGTCTCGGCTAACGAATTATCCAATTTACTATCTTCCGTTTTGGGCGGCCATGCCTACTAAGTTGCCCAGTGAGATTCTAAAGTTTGAAGGAAAACCAATAGAATACCCCTCGAACCATGTTATGACTTATCATCTGTGGTATGCATCCAACTCTTTGATCGATGATTCTATCCGTTTAAGACTCTTTCAAAGATATTTTATCAGCTTGGCCGCGAAGTGGTACATTGAGTTACCATGAGGCTCTTTCAACAATTTCAATGCCTTAGCAACTACTTTCTTTACTCATTTTCTGTTACTAGTCCATTATGATAATGTCATATAAATTTTGACTTCACATAAACAAATTACATCTACATACATTTTAGCACATCCACGAATGGCGAGGTAGACATCGTTTAGTCAAATTTTTCATCCCGGACCAAATTCTGGCTAAATGGTTCATCAAATCATTACTCCTTAAAATTATTAAATATATAGCTAAAGGAGGAATTGTAACATAAGAATAGGTTATCGCTCAAGCCCAGTATCTAGACCTTCGTTACACATAGTCTGGTACTTTGTATGAAAAAATTCTTGATTTACCTCGTCCAGTTCAACTTACTACAACTCTTGGTTCTCATGCCGCAGATAGTGTAATTGGTACGGTTAATGCATCAAATAGTAAAAAGAGACAATCCAAATATACTACTCCAACTATAAATTTACTTGATTCACCCAAAGGAGACTCTTCTCTAGAAAATTCTGTCGAAATCCATGTCGTGAACTCATCTACTGCCAAAACCAAATCGTCAGGCAATAAGAAAAAAGGGATTCAGGGTAAAAATAAAAAAAAAATATCTCCAAAAGAGAAAGAAGAAAAAACCCAACCATCTGATGAAAAAAGGAAACCTCGTTATCCATGTCTTATCTGTGATGAGGATAACTACACAAAAGAGTGCCCGCATTGGGCCGAGGTATCTAAATTTGTCAAAGGTTTTCCCACACCCATTGTTCTTAAAGATCCTTTCCCATCATAAGAAAGAAAAATGATTGGATCTTCTTCCAATTCATCAGCGGATATCCTGATGATGTCCCAGGTCATGGTTGCAACGCGATCTCAAGACTATGGATCTAAGAGTCCTGTAACTGGAAATGAAATTGAATCATCCAGTCAACCTCTGGTATCAACTCCTCCTATTTCTGAACCATTACACATCAAGAAACCTATTCCTGATTTAGTAATTAAACCGCCTACTAAAGGTGTACTTTGAAAATCGTCTTTCAACCAACATGCGAGAGTCGCTCAGGACTACAATATTGTTGAAGATCTGGCCATGTAACCTTCAGCAATTTTGGCCCTCAAAGTTCTGCAATCTTGACCAGATCATAGGAAGTTAATATTATCAACTATTGGAGTGATTGACCCTCAAGATTCTAATCTTATCGTCTTTGATCTAGAGAACTTTGTACGTATACTCCCGCACCATTTGGATCTTCAAATACCTATTTTAGTCAAATATAGGTGAGTTGTTTTCACAATGATTGATGAGGGAGCATCTACGTGCATTATTTCTTTATCATGTTGGAAAACTCTTGGTTCTCCACTGATCAACCAACCACATGTTAGGTAAATTGACTCGGGGTTAGAGTCAAGGTTGACCAAGTTAAACAATCGGGTAGTTTTGGGGCACATGGTATTGTGCATCCATGGTTTTTGGCCCATGGTATTGCATGTAATGGAGCCTATAAAAGACTGGGAATATTTCAGTATAATTATGGCCTAGAGGTGAGTTGTGAAGGCTCGCTTCGCCGGATTGACGAGGGTCTTGGCCAATGGTTAATGAAATTTCATTGGTTGGGTTTTACCCCAGATTTTGGGTTTTCCCTTATAAACATGTTTTTATGTTTATGATTTGTTTTGGCTCTTTTATGGTTATTGTTCCTCTCGGTAAATATATTATTTCTCCGGTAAATTCTAACAACTGATATCAGAGCCTCTTTTAAGGCTACTAGCGACATCGAAGGTCAGGTAACAATGGTTCAAGATCAAGTACTCAACAAATCGATCCAATGAAGCGGAATTCATGAGGCTTAAAGAGTGGAGAAATTATAAGGCAAGAGTGTGTTAAAATAGCAACAATGATACAAACAAAACAAATTTTTTATTATTTATCAAGTCAGATTTTATTAAATGTAAATGAGCATAATGTTGTAAGACCTGGAAAGGCATGTATACCCCTTGGTATTCACTGGTAAATTCTGGGTTAGACCTCAATGATAGGGGGTGTTGGGTTAACAAATACCCCAGGTAAAAAATTTGAGGGGGTAAGGGCCAGAGTGAGCAGGGCTAGGTTCACTCACTTGGCAAGGTTGGCTGGATTTAGTCAAGGAACCCCAAGTCAAGATTAAGGGGGGAATGTTAGGTAAATTGACTCAAGTTTAGAGTCAAGGTTGACCAATTTAAACAATCGGGTAGTTTTGGGGCACATGGTATTGTGCAACCATGGTTTTCGGCCCATGGTATTGCATGTAATGGAGCCTATAAAAGGTTGGTAATATTTCAGTGTAATTGAGGCCTAGAGGTGAGCTTTGAAGGCTCACTTGGTCGGATTGGCTAGCATTTTGGCCAATGGTTAATGAAATTTCATTGGTTGGGTTTTACCTCGGATTTTGGGTTTTCCCTAATAAACATGTTTATGTTTATGAATTTTTGTTGGCTCTTTTTATGGATATTATTCCTCTCGGTAAATATATTATTTCTCTGGTAAATTATAACATCACCTACAATTATTAAATCCTTTTCTGGAATAGGTTTTTTTCCATTTGGAATACTCCAGAATTTACCCATAGAGGTAGAAGGAAAAATCATTACACCCGATGTGGAAGTTGTTGATGCCCCTCTTGACTACAACCTTCTGTTAGGTCGAAGTTGGTCTTATACGATGACAATTTTCAATTCATCGGTCTTTTGATTAATCATGTTTCTTCATAAAGGAAATATTGTTAAAATTGATCAGTTGTCTTACTACACTTTTGATCATGCCTCTACAGATAGTATCCAACATGTTGGAAAGACGATTATCCCTTATGAATATGTTGAGGTAGGACTAGTTATCGATTTTTCTCTTATGGGAACTTTTTCTATACCTCCTCCTAACGTACCTCGAACTATTTCAAATATCAACATGATTACATCAAGCACAATGTAATTTGATGAGCCATGGAATGTGCCTTCAGAATCTAAATTGGACTACTATGGCAATGAAATGCCTTTGATTCCATATGAATCAGCATATGTCGCGATGCAATCACTTTTTGACATTTCATCAAAAGATATTGATCAAGTGAATGTGGTCAGTGATGAGTCTTCCTCTCTACCAAGCTCGACCTCAACATCTTTGTCTGATCCTTTGCAACACATATTTTTGAGTGATGAAAATATTCGGGAATTTCTGTCATTAGATGAATTACCTTGGGACGATCTTCATCATCGATCATCTTTTCTACCAGACCTTGATCGAGTTGAAAATGACCTTTCATCGATCTTTTCGATTAATTATGTTGAAGAACCTCAAAATCCTATGTCAATCCTTCATTTGGATTCTGAGACGAATTTACAAAATATTTCAATGACAATTCCAATTAACATATCAATCAAACTAGGAATAATTGAAAACATTCACATAGGTGCTTCATACTCAATTAACGAAAATAACATGTGCAAAGCCCTATTTCAAGAATTATAAGAAATTTTTGCCTAATGTTAGGAATAAATGCCATGAATTGATCGTAATATTATGATTCATGAAATTAAGACATAACCAGATGCTAAACCGATTAGACAAAGGTTACGTCCAATACATCTGTGAAAAGTTGTTGCTATTAAAGCTGAAGTTGAAAAGCTACTTCGTGCAGGATTCATTTATCCTATTCCATTGACGAAATGGGTATCTAACATAGTTCCAGTGATCAAGAAATAAGGGACTATTATAGTATGTGTCGATTAATAGGATATTGAGGCTTGTCCCGAAGAAAATTATCTCACCCCCTACATCGACCAAATTGTTGATGATTATGCTAGAAATGAAATATTTTCATTTATGGATGGATTTTCTGGTTACAATCAAATAAACATACTCCCTACCGATCAGCCCAAAACAACATTTATATGTTCATGGGGGACATTTGCATATTGTAAATTACCTTTTGGACTGAAAAACGCTGGTGCAAATTTTCAACAAGCTATATCTTACTCATTTCACAACATCAAACACATTGTGCAAGCCTACTTGGATGACTTACCTTCTCATTCTTTGCACAGACAAGATCATCCTACACATCTACGTGCCATATTTATGCAATGTAAGCATTACAATATTCATTTGAATCCGCACAAATGTGTATTTTTTGTATAATCAGGATGATTTCTTGGTTTCATTGTTTCTAAATAAGGCATTCGTGTCGACCCTTTGAAGGTTAAGGCCATTATCAATTTACCTTCTCCTTCTACTCTTCACCAACTCTGGAGTTTGCAAGGGAAAGAAAAATTTCTACGTCATTTTATCCCAAACTATGTGGATTTAACTAAATGTTTCACTCGTTTATTAAAACATGATGTTCCTTTTATTTGGGACGAGCTTGCCCTTAAATATTTTGATGCACTTAAACATGCCTTGACCAATGCACCGTCGTTGCATCCACCTGATTATCACCGAGATTACTTTTTGTATTTAGATGCATCTGATTCCACCATTGGAATGGTTTTAGTTCAAGAGGATGACTCCAAAAATGAAAATGTGATTTATTACTTAAGTCAGAACCTCACACCGACAAAGATCAAGTATTCTCATGTGGAGAAACTAGCCTTGGCATTCGTTCAAGTTGTCTAAATATTCTATCACTGCATACTGTTACGCAAAAAAACTGTGATATATGACTACAACCCTATGATGTACATATTGATGAAAATTTTTCTCGAGGAAAATTAATCTAAGTGGATAGTTATCCTACAAGAGTTCGATTTGGAATTTGAAAAATCCAAATGTGAAATCACTAGTTTTTGTTGAACTAATTTGTGACTTTCCCTACACTGAATCTGAAACTATCACAAAAGATCATCTTCCCGATGAATCTCTGTTTCTGATCCGTGCATTAAATCAGTGGTATGGAGATATCATTATATATCTTCAAACCCAAAACTTTCAGCCTGAACTTTCACACTCTGATCGACGTAGGATTAGATATCAGTCTCAACAATACAAAATTGTTGGCGACACTCTTTACTGTCATGGTGCCGATTATGTCTTTCGGCGTTATTTAACTCATGAAGAAGCCGAAATAGTTTTAAATTACTGTCATTTTGGATCATGTGGTGGTCATATGTCTGTGTTTTCCACAGCCCAAAAGATATTGTGCGTTGTCTATTTCTAGCCGACACCCTTCAAAGGTTGTATCCTTGTAGTTAAAAAATTTCACAATTGTCAGATTTTTTATCAAAAGATGTGTGCACCTTCTGCTCCTCTTCACCCAATCATAGTTGTCAGTCCATTTGCAAAATGGGGCGTCGACTTCGTTACATGTAACCCTCACTTGACTGGGGGGCATGTGTATATTATTCTTGTTGTAGATTACTTTACCAAATGAGCTGAGGCGATGCCTACATTTAAAGTTGGCGACGAAACTAGAAATATTTTCATATTCAATCATATAATTACTAGGTTTGGTGTCCCTCAAGCCATCATTACAAACTATGGTAGCCACTTTCGAAACATTGTGATGACTAAACTTTCTGCTCAGCTTGGCCTAAGCCATGATAATTCTGAACCGTATTACCCACATGCCAATGGCCAAGTTGAGGTTGTAAACAAAGTTTTAACTAATATGATTAAACGGATTGTAGGAAGTCATAAATCAAATTGGCACACCATGATTTTTTCCACACTGTGGGCATACCATACCTCCACAAAAAAATCTACAGGGTTTACTCCTTTTCAACTCGTTTACAATTTAGAAGTTGTTTTACCCATTAAATGTGAAATTGTGTCGCTCAAGCTAGCCATTGAGTTATTACCAACTACCTCTGAAGAGGAAAATATTTATTATACTTAGCACTGTTAGATGAGACTCGTCGCGTCGCTACATTAGCTATTGAAGCTCATAAAAAACTTGTTAAGGCACAATATGATCAAAGTGTTAACCCTCGTATCTATTCAGAAGGTGACCTAGTCTTAGTATGCGATCAATCTCACGATAAACTAAGCGCTGGTAAATTTGAACCAATGTGGCATGGCCCTTATATTGTTAAGTGTGTGCTTGCAAAAGGGGCCTATGAATTAGTTGATTATGACAGTGTCTCTTTAGATAAGCCTAGAAATGGTATTTATCTGAAGATCTATTATGCATGATTTATCCTGTGAAGATCTTTATTGTACAATAGTTACATTTTTATAAAAGTGTGCCTTAGATTAGTTATTTTGCTTGGTGAATTTTCACTACTTTTATTGGTTATCTTTATTACTCTCGATATTGCAGATGTCGACATTCTCTCATACTTACATTTCCTTTGCTGCAGGTGTTTGTCGTAGTACATGAAACTTATCTTATGCCGCTTGGGTTATCTATTCACCCGCTGATGAGTTAGTTTCTATTCATGGTATTTTCCTCGGTCAAACAACGAACAATACTGCAGAATATAACGCAGTCATTGAGCTATTATTTGATTCCATTGCATTTGGAATTCAACGCTTGATTTCTATGTTAGATTCACAACTCATTGTATTACATGTGAATGGTGTTTATGCAATCAGAAATCCATTATTGTTAAGAATGCTTATAAGATTTTAAAATATAAATCTTCCGGGAAATCACATAATAAATTTAGGAACCGACACGTTTCGAACTACCAACTGTAGTTCATCATCAAGATAATGAAGATTGGCTGATCTGACATATACATTTATACCATGAAGAGAGAAGCAACGGTCACAACCCAAGAAAAGTTAAAAAGTTAAAAAATGGTCAAAAAATAAGATTACAAATAAAAATATAAAACAAACCAAAAAACCTTGAAATTACAAAAGTTAAAAACGGTCAACAATAAAAATAAAAATACAAGGTAAAAGTTAAAAAGTCAAATTCAAAGTCAAAAAATAAAATAAAAATAAAAATATAAAATATAAAACAAAAAATATAAAAATAAATATAAAAATAAATAAATAAAATAAAATAAAATTTTATCACTAAATCAAAAAATAAATAAAAAATAAAAATAAAGGATTTAATCAATAGATAAAAACATTAAGAACATTAATAAATAAATAAAACTTGAATTAGCCCACGTGGTGTAGAACAGTCGGTGATGGGGTGCACTGTTAAGGCACTCCGTTCTGTAAGGTCACCGGTTCGAAACCCGTGGGTGAGATGGGAGGAGAAAAAATGGAAAGATTAGGATTAGTCTAAACGAGAAAAAAAAAAAAAAAAATAAATAAAACTTGAATTAAAATACAATTAAAAATAAAAATAAAATTACAACGGTCAAAAAATAAGATTAAAAATATAAAAATAAAAATTAGACCAAAAAATAAAATTATTCCAACCTTAAAATTACAAAAGTTAAAAACGATCAACAATAAAAATATACAAAGAACCCTAAACATAACAAATATAAAAAAAAAATAATAATATAAAATAATATAAAATCAAAACTAAAATAACACCCCATGAAACAAGTTGAAAGTTAAAAATCAAACTAAAAAAATAAATAAATAAATTATAACTAAAAATGTAAATAAATAAAATAAAAATAAAGGATTTTAATCAATAAATGAATATATTAATAAATAAAAATTATAAAAAACTAGAAATAAAAATACAATTAAAAATAAATAAAATAAAATTAAAACTAAATTATTTTAATAAATAAATTAATCTAAATAAATCAATAAATAAAATACTACAATAAAATAAAAAGAATTAAATTAAAAACAAGAATTAAATTACTATTAAAAATAAAATAAAATATAACAATTATTTTTATAAATAAATAAATTAATATAAATAAAACTATAAATAGAAAACTAAAATAAAATAATAGAATAATAATAAGACCAAATCATAAAAATACCAAAGAATAAACTAAAGGAAGGACCTTTATAGGGAGTGAAGAGATGGAATCCAACAATTGCTAACTTTCCATCCGTCATCCCTATTCAACGTACAGGGCCTCTTTTCAATCTCAATCGCCTCCCTAAATTTCCGGTGGTGGAAATGGTCAACCCTAGCAAGCACTCTAGCGTCTTCAATACAGATATGATGCTTCGTCTTCTCCGCATGTTCAGCTAGTGCTGAGGACTTGGTTCTACCATGCTTTCGGAGAGTTCATTTACCTTTTATTCAAGGTACTACTGACAAGATAGCTCGGATTTTAAGGAAGCATAAGATCTCATCTTCTTTTAAACCTTTAAACACCATTCGGGGCTCCCTTAAATCGGTTAAGGACCAGTTGGACCCGAAAAGCATGAAAGGTGTTTATTTAATCTCGTGCTCTTGTGTGACTCCCTACATTGGTGAAACTGGTCGATCGATTAATAAAAGGATCCAGGAGCATTCTGCGGATATTAGGCATGGTAGAACCAAGTCCTCAGCGCTCGCTGAACATGCAGAGAATACAAAGCATCATATCTATATTGAAGACGTTAGAGTCCTTGCTAGGGTTGACCATTTCCACCACCGGAAATTTAGGGAGGCGGTTGAGATTGAAAAGAGGCCCTGTACGTTGAACAGGGATGACAGATGGAAAGTTAGCAGTTGTTGCATTCCATCTCTTCACTCCCTGTAAAGGTCCTTCCTTTAATTTATTCTTTGGCATTTTTTATGATTTGGTCTTCTTATTATTATTCTATTATTTTATTTATTTTATTTTAGTTTTCTATTTATAGTTTTATTTATATTAATTTATTTATATTAATTTATTTATTTATTTATAAAATAATTTTTATATTTTTATTTTTATTTTTGTTTTATTTTATTTTTAATTGTAATTTAATTCTTGTTTTTAAATTAATTCTTTTTATTTTATTGTAGTATTTTATTTATTGATTTATTTAGATTAATTTATTTATTAAAATAATTTAGTTTTATTTTTATTTTTATTTTATTTTTAATTGTATTTTTATTTCTAATTTTTTATAATTTTTATTTATTAATATATTCATTTGTTGATTAAAATCCTTTATTTTGATTTTATTTATTTATATTTTCAGTTATAATTTATTTATTTTTTTATTTTTATTTTTTTTAACTTTGATTTTTAACTTTCAACTTGTTTCATGGGGTGTTATTTTAGTTTTGATTTTATATTATTTTATACTATTTTGTTTTGATATTTGTTATGTTTCGGGTTCTTTGTATATTTTTATTTATATTTTTATTGTTGATTGTTTTTAACTTTTGTAATTTTAAGGTTGGAATAATTTTACTTTTTGGTCTAATTTTTATTTTTGTATTTTTAATCTTATTTTTTGTCCGTTGTAATTTTATTTTTATTTTTAATTGTATTTTAATTCTAGTTTTATTTATTTATTAATGTTCTTAATGTTTTTATCTATTGATTAAATCTTTTATTTTTATTTTTTATTTATTTTTTGATTTAGTGATAAAATTTTATTTTATTTTATTTTATTTATTTTATTTTTTTTATTTTTTTTTACTTTGACTTTGACTTTTTAACTTTTAGCTTGTATTTTTATTTTTATTGTTGACTGTTTTTAACTTTTGTAATTTCAAGGTTTTTTGGTTTGTTTTATATTTTTATTTGTAATCTTATTTTTTGACCGTTTTCTAACTTTTTAACTTTTCTTGGGTTGTGACCGTTGCTTCTCTCTTCATGGTATAAATGTATATGTCAGATCAGCCAATCTTCATTATCCTGATGATGAACTATAGTTGGTAGTTCGAAACACGTCAGTTCCTAAAAATATTATGTGATTTCCCGGAAGATTTATATTTTAAAATGTTATGGATCACAGAAGCTTGCACTCTCAACAATGCTTATAAGGTTTTTTCTCTTGGAAAGACAGTTTGATTAAATCGAATATCAACACATTTCAAGAAATATAAACACATTAGATGATGCATTGGCTAATCAAGTTTTAAATAGACATTTTCAGCGTTGAATGTAAAACAAAACAATATTCAATCCATATTGAACAGGATACTTAGAGACAAAAAGTAGTAATATCCTTAGGTCAAAATAGTTGTGTGTCAAAAAAATATTACATCATCTGTGATCATAGGTATCAAACACCTTATGATCTAAAAGTATTGATACAAAAACAAATTGACATCTAAATCGACCATCAGCTATCCATGATGAGTATCATGGTAGTAGAGTATAACGCGCGCCACTCTGCGCAAGTATTGCCTAAATGGACCTGGAACCCCAGTCACATGCCTCTGGTACCTGAGAGGAAAATCATTTGTCCCAATTTCTGCGATATCAATGGTCAACCTCTCCAAGTTGTGTTCCTCGGTTGCATCATTCTATGGTGGAGTTGTCTCTATAGGTTGTGCTTCCCATCTATTAAAACGACGAAGCACTGATGGTCATGTTGGGACAACATATGCATTAAAATGTTTTTGATTATCACTATTGGATAATAAAAAATCAAATACAAATTATAAAACAGAAAAACTCAAAATGAGACTTTTTACCTGATGCATCCCACTATGTTCCAGGTGGGAGTGTTATGTCAGGGTCTCCCCTAAAATCAACCCCTGCATAAGGAAAGTCCTCAATCATAAAGATCCGGCTTCTGAGCCATATGAAAAACTGAAGTGTATACTGGACCACAAGACCGCCATCGCCACCATGGCAAGCCATCAACGAAACCCATCGCAACATGTGTGGATCCCTTGGTCCCATCAGATCCACTAAAAATTGTTGAGGTATAAGGAGAGGGATTCTCTCCAAGGAAAAATATATGAGAATGGAACCATAGCCAAAGTTCTTCATCTTACCATTCTTTTCTCGCGTGATTTTTCCTTTCATATTGACCAATACTCCTTCGCACCAGTTAAATATTGTTCCCTCAGAACACTCAACAGTAGTCTACATATGTGCTTTGGTAGCCAAATGAGGAGCCGAACTGACACATAATCGAGTAAATCTGAAAAATTTTATTTTTAGGTCAAGTCGTTCAATGGTCTTTATCTCAATACAACCATCCTTCAATTGTGAATCCTGTGTGAAATATTGCACCATATAGGAAGCAGTAGGTAATCATCCTCATCGTCTTCCGAACAAGGAAATGTCTCTTCCCCTTCAGGGAAAATTGGTGAGGAAATAAATATCCTCTATCTCAATCACGAGCTTGTGATCCACGATGATGAAACATTGTTCCTGGACATCCTAGGCATTAACCAACCAAGTCACGAGTTCCACTTGGGCCTTCATTCCTTGTATTGACGAAAATTTGTATAAATTGTAACTATTTAACACTCGAAGCGTTGACGGCCTATCAATGGCTTCATTATCATCTGATTCATACTCGCGTTCTCTCCACTTAAGCATGGTTGTTTCAAATTTCCTGTAAACAATCATTTAGAAACATTAGAAAAAATTTGAGAGAACTTGAAGCAATTTTTATGGAAATAAAATCCTTTTTTGAAAACCCCACTATGCTTGCGCATTTTTCTTTCGTACACAATTTTGTTTTTGCACACGATCTACGTATAAAAATCACGGTGGCACAATGATTTTTTATTTTAAAAAATAATCGGACCGGTAATCAAGTGGTTTCTACCATGTTCAACTTCGAAACAATCAATAGCATGCATAGATTTGTAATAGTTCGAGAATCATAAATCAAGACGAACCATCCAAGCTGCGAGGAGTTATGTATTCATGACAGAGTAGACTAATTCATAACAGATGGTTGCGTTCATGTTGTGTCTACTTTTGATGTAATTCTAGGTCACATTTGTACCATAACATATAGTTAGTTTTGCTCTGAGTATGGGAATGCCTACCTCAGTGATGATTATATATTTGCATTGAATGTTTCTTACAGTTTTTCGACTGACGTCTCTGATCCAATCCTTGGAATGATAAAGTGCTTCACTCTCTTGAAATATTTTCTCAAACTTCACACTTTAGTGGGGAATCTGTTACATGTCATTTTGGTACCATGACATTTGACTCTCAATATGGATCTATCACCATCCATACTCATGCTTCCTTAGAATTCAACACATTTATATTCCTAAACCAAGTCTTGGGAACTGGGAAAAATCTCTTAAGAACTCTTAAAGGTTGCCTATGTGCTTTTTTTGGTCACTTTCGGTGCATGCGATGATATTCCCACCTTTATCTGCGGACATCTGCGCTCTATTTGCCCATAAAACCTGTGCACCCCATGTAAGCTCGAAAAGTAACTTCTATAAGCATAGTTGGGTGCATATTCTTCCAACTAAAAGACTCTTGAGTCGCACCAGTTAGGGTCAGCATTACAATATCAAAAAAAAATACCAATGTCATAAGGTATAAAAAAAAATATCAACGTCGCAATTTAATGAACGAAATCCGACATCACAATGTGATGAAAAAAATATCGCATGTGACAAACAATAATCGACATTGTAATGTGACAAATAAAAAACCAACATTATAATGTCATAAACAAAAATTAGAGCATGGTTTATCATGGTTGACTAAGCTTTACCATAATTAACCATAGACATCCATGTCAATTTTAGTCAACCATGGGTCAAACCTTAGTTGACCACGAGCAAGCACAGCCATCTTCAATCAACCATATTCACCATGTAGTCAACAATGGTCGACCATTATCAACCTCAGTAGAACATGAACAAGTATGGTCATCTTTGTTACTATCAATTTTTGCATCCTGCCACCAGTGATCAAATAGACTCTTATCATGTCTTATTAGAGTCCCATTTTCAAATTTTTGTCATTCCATTAGGTCATCATGCAAAACTTTAATTTGGTCACTAGATGCAAATCTGGGTCTCATTTTACTTGTTAGGATATTCCGACACATAGGAAATAGTTAAGAATAACTTAGCCTAGTGTAGAGTTAGGTAAAGTGTGTTTCTTTACCATGTACATTTGTAACTTGTAATCCGACGGTCACGATTTGTAGTGATCCGACGGTTATCTCTCACCTCGGTATTAACGACACTTGATCCATGGCTTAACACCCGATTGGTCCATGATCTCTATTTAAAGAGCATGGAGGGTCATTTTTTTGGTAACTGTTTATGAGAGAAACATATGTAACTTTTCTTTTATATTAATAAATTCCTTGAAGTTGTTGCGTTGGCTCAGGGCGTGGACTATTTCCCTCTTTGAGGGTTTTAACCACGTGATTATACTGGTGTACTGATTTGTGATCTATTTTTGAGCGGTGACCTTTGGTTCTTGATCTATGGAACTTACCCTGTAAATTCCTACATGGTATCGGAGCTATTTTGAGGGTTGCGTCCGTTGTTGATCAAAATCCGAAGCCAGTTTGACTGCATGTGAATTCTGTTTTATAGATCTACTATTTCTAAACATTTTTGGGCTTAGAGAACTGCTTGGTTGTGTCCGGAGCATCTGTTACAGTGAGGAACACCTTTCGTTTCATGCGAAAAGGTTTCTGGCTACCCAAGTTATGTCAGTTTAGATCTGGAGGTATAAAACGTCTATTTTGCAGTTATATTTGTTAATAGTTTTGCTTATTTCAGTTTTTTTCTGTATTAAGGTTTTATTTATTTGCCGGATCTATACCCTCTTATCTGTGTATGCTCTTTGTTGTGCTCTCTGTGCGATCTCAGCAAATCAGAAACAGGAAAAAGGGATTTTTTTTGCTACGTATGCTCTTTCCCCGCGTCTTTGTGTGATCTCGGGAGATCAGAGATCGTGAAAAAATTGATAGTTGCCGGTAAGGCTAACCGAGGATCTAACATTCTGTCGTAAGGCTTTGCATTTCATTTTTTTTCTCGTTTTTTGTGTTTTTTGTGCAGGAAAAGGCACGCACACCGAAGGTAATAATAATAATAATAATCTCCCCTTCCTCCTTTCTAAAATAACATGATCCTTTTACTATCTCACTTGGTGAGGGGTTATTTTATGAGAGTAGAGGTCTTGGGTTCAAGTCTCCTTCTCAAGCTTATTTTGTAAAAAAAAATTGTTCAAAGGGGCGGAATTTGTTTTTAAAAAAGCCGCACTTCATCCCGTTCCCGTAACTATTCGGCATCTACAACTCAGTTTTTTCAAAAGGCATAACTTCTTCATCCGGAAGTCGTTTTTCGAGCCGTTTTTTTTTTTGAAATGGCCTAATTTTTTGAGATCTTTCCATTGGAGCAGTTAGTTTCAACTTTTCTCAGCTTCAGTTTTTTTTTTTAAATGGAAAGTGCATGCCCGATTATTCTTAATAGCACCAATTATTTCCAATGGCTACCTCACATGGTAAATATACTTAGAAGTAAAGAGCTTTATAGAATAGCCACAGGGCTAGAAACTAAACCTTCTGATGATGATAAAGTTGCTAAATGGGAAAATAAACAAGTTCAAGCACGAGGGTTAATAGGAATGTCCATTGCTCAAGATCTTCGATTTCATATCCTTGACATTGACACCCCTCATGAAGCCCTGGACAAGCTAAATACTATCTTTGGCATTCAAAATCAAATCAGTGCCCATCAGCTTGAAAATGAGTTGCTTACTTTGGACCCCAATAATTTCTCCTCCATTGAAGATTTTTTGTCCAAATTCAAGATCCTCAGAGTTCTTTTAGAAGGTTGTAAGGTGAAAAAGGAAGATGGTAGCCTCATATATTTAATTCTTACTAAGCTTGTCCCTGCATACTCTATATTTGTTTCCACCTTCCATTCCACTAGAGAAGCCATCATTTCTTCAGGAACCAACTACAAGAATCCCTCTTTTGATGCCTTTTGTGATTCTTTGATAAGAGAACAGGAAAAAAATTTACACCTTGGTCTTATCACTGCTGGAAACGCTTCTAAGAAAGCCTTAGCAGCCAAACAACAACCATATCAAAAGAATCCCAAGAAGTACTATCCTAAAAAATATGGCCCTAAACCAAACAAGGGCCCTAAGAAATTTCAGCCGCAAACTGAAAAATCAAATCACCAAAATAATAAGGCAAATCAAAACAAAGGGAAGAAGACATAGAGACATTGCAGCTTTTGCAACCGAGATGGCCATATGAGTCCAAATGTTTTAAGAAGATGGAAGCCTTAGAAGCAGCAATGAAGAAGCACAAAATCAATTTGGAGCACTCTTCACCTTCATCTTTAGGCATGGCAGTTTCTGCTTGTGGTTGTTAAGCATCAAGATCTGGTTATGCATTAAATGTATCATCTTATTCTCCTTCTCATGAGTGGCTCATTGATTCTGGAGCTTCTTACCACATGGCTAAAAATAAATCCATGTTTTATTCTTTAAATGATTGTAACACCAAACATATTTATGTTGGTGATGACAGATCTCTTAGTGTTGTAGGATCTAGAGCCATTCATCTAGATAATGGTCAGTTTAATGATGTACTATGTGTTCCTACCTTGTCATGCAACCTTCTATCTATTTATCAGATAACTCATTCAGGTGAAGGGAAAATAGTAGAATTCTCACCTCATGATGTTGTAATCAAGGACCTCAAAGATCCTAAACATATTTTAGCTACTGGAATTGTTGATGATTCCACAAGGTTGTATAAGTTTGACAACTTTGGGTCATCATCTCTCCCCTCTGTTTTTGTTTCTCATAATGATGATGTGAGCAAACTTTGGCATGAGCGATTTGGTCACTTAAACTATCGCTCTCTTCAAACTCTATGTAAGAAAAATATGGTGACGGGCCTTCCTATGGTATCTTGCCGGGATGGTGTTTGCTCCGGATGTGTACTCAGAAAACATCATCGGGATGGTTTTGACAAACGTTCCTCTTGGCAGGCTTCAGCCCCTTTGCAGCTTGTGCACAATGATTATGTGGTCGTTTCTTTCTCTGGTTGCAAGTACTTCTTAACTTTCATTAATGATTTTTCCAGACGCACTTGGGTATATTTCTTAAAACTCAAGAGTGAATTTTTTAACATGTTCTTGGCCTTTAAGGCCTTTGTTGAGAAACAATCTGGACATCAAATTCTTAAGTTAAGATCAGACAATGGCGGAGAATATGTTAACAACAAATTTATCAACTTCTGCACTGAGCATGGCATTCAATTGCAACATATTGTTTTATATACTCCACAACAAAATGGTGTAGCTAAAGGGAAGAATCACACCTTGAAAGAAATGGCTAATTGTATGCTTCAATCTAAAGGACTTGGTCTCAATTTTTGGGCAGAAGCCTTTAACTGTGCAAATTACATAGTAAATCGCACTCCTACTAAGGTTTTAAAGAATATAACTCCAGAAGAAGCTTGGAGCTCAATCAAACCGAATGTAAGTCACTTTCATGTTTTTGGAAGTGATGCTTGGGCCCATATTCCAAATGCGAAACATAAAGCCTTAGAACCTAAGGGTGAAAAATGTATTTTTGTTGGATATTCTAAAGATGTCAAAGGATATAGACTTCTTCAACCCAAATCCAAAAATATAATCATTAGAAGAGATGTAATTTTTTATGAAAATATATCGGCCTGTGAGCCTAGTTCGGCGGTTGTGCCACCTTTGGCCTGCGAGCCTGATTCGGCATATGTGCCACCTCTCTCTCTCTCTTCTATTTTTAATAGAATTTCTTCTAGTTCAAATGATGACAGCGAGGATGAAAATCCTCCTCTAGCTCGTGAAATTTTTCCTTATACTCCACCACTTCCGAGATGGGTCTGCTCTACTCGGGATGCAACAGGTTCTCTTGCAGGTCACCCTGCCGATCAACGACGTACACGTTCTCAATTCAAAAGAGCCTCTTCCTTATTGGCTCAAGTTCCAGAAAAACTTGATCTAGAAACCTTTGAAGAAGCCTCCGGTCATCCAGATTGGGATGAAGCTATGAATGAAGAGTATCGTTCCTTATTGGAAAACAATACTTGGGATCTTGTTCCTCTTCCAAAAGGAAGAAAACTTGTCATATGCATATGGGTTTACAAAACAAAGTTTGGACCAGATGGAAAAGTGGATAGACATAAATCTCATCTTGTCGCTAAAGGTTTTTCACAAGTTGAAGGCATTGAATATACTAAAACCTTCTCCCCTATTGCCAAAATGAATTATATCCGCCTTGTTCTTTCCCTTGCTGCCTCCTTTAAATGGGAAGTCCATCAAATGGATGTTAAATCCACCTTCTTACATGGAGATTTTCATGAAGAAATCTACATGGAATAACCCCCTGGATTTATCCAAAAAGACTCCAGCCTTTTTTGTTGCCTTAGGAAGTCTCTCTATGGTCTCAAACAAGCTCCTTGGGCTTGGTATGCAAAAATGGATAGATTTCTCTTAGATAATGGATTTTCTAGGTGTCATTCTGACAACACTGTCTACACCAAGAAGGTGGGTAATTCCTTAACCATCCTTGTCCGTTATGTTAATGATCTTATCCTTACTGGTAGTGATCCAAACCATATAAACCATGTGAAGTCTAGCCTCAAAAAGAAGTTTGAAATGAAAGACTTAGGACACTTGCATTATTTCCTTGGTCTTCAAGTATTGCAATCCAAGGAAGGCATTACCCTCTCTCAGTCCAAGTATGCTTGTGATCTTCTACACCACTTTCACATGGAAGACCGTAAGCCTGCCCCTTCTCCCTTTTAGTCTAGATTCAAGCTTTCAATCAACTATACTACCCCTGAAGTTGATGCTACCTTATACCGTCAACTTGTTGGTAAACTTTTGTATCTAACCCATACCCGTCCTGACATTTCCTTTGCCGTTGGTCTTCTCACTCGGTGTATGCACCAACCTCATGAAAGTCACTGGAAAGCAGCTAAAAGAATACTTTGATATATTTGAGGTATAGTTCAGTTCGGGATTCATTACAGTGCAGGATCATCTCCCTTGTTGATTGGTTTCACTGATTCTGATTGGGCTGGTGACCCTGATGATCGGAAGTCCACTGCAGGATATGTATTCACTCTTGGTTCAGGACCTATTACTTGGTTTTGTAAGAAACAAAGTGCCATCTCCCTTTTTTCAACAAAAGCAGAGTATCGTGGTGCAGTTGAAGCCAGCAAGGAAGCCATGTGGCTTCGTCAGATCCTGTTTGAATTTGGTCTTCATCAGTAGCATCCAACTACATTTTGGTGTGATAATCAGAGTGCCATTCAGCTATGTAAAGATCCAGTTCAGCATCAGCATTTGAAACACATTGAACTCCACATACACTTCATCAGAAAGCTCATTCATGATCGTGTTCTTGAAGTGTAGTATTGTGCAACCAATGATCAAGTATCCGATATCTTTATGAAGGCTCTCACAGAAGCGAAGTTTACCAAACTTCGATCCATGCTTGGAGTTCATGAAATTTTTCATTAAGGAGGGATAGGCTCTAATGCCTCCTTCCTTCTCCTATTGTGTCACTTTTGTAAATCCTTCAATCCTATCCCAATTTGTTCTTAAGGGGGGATGTTAGGATATTTCGACACATACGAAATAGGCTCCTTTTGTGTCACCTTTGTAAATCCTTCAATCCTATCCCAAGTTGTTCTTAAGGGGGGATGTTAGGATATTCCGACACATAGGAAATAGTTAAGAATAACTTAGTCTAGTGTAGAGTTAGGTAAAGTGTGTTTCTTTACCATGTACATTTGTAACTTATAATCTGACGGTCACGATTTGTAGTGATCCGACGGTTATCTCTCACCTCGGTATTAACGACACTTGATCCATGGCTTACCACTTGATTGGTCCATGATCTCTATTTAAAGAGAATGGAGGGTCATTTTTCCGATAACCGTTTATGAGAGAAACATATGTAACTTTTCTTTTATATGAATAAATTCCTTGAAGTGGCTGCGTTGGCTCAAGGCATGGATTGTTTCCCTCTTTGAGGGTTTTAACCACGTGATTATACTGGTGTACTGATTTTTTATTTGTTTGTGAGCGGTGACCTTTGGTTCTTGATCTACGGAACTTACCCTGTAAATTCCTACATTACTCCTTCCAAAATTTTACTACTTGCTGGCTCATTTCACCTCTTAGTTGAGCGTACCATCATTCATAAATTTTCATCATCATTACATTTATTTTTATCATGGTTTCATTCAGTCCAGAGTATCCATTAGGTCTTAGGGTTCCAAGGTCATCAAATCAGCATTCCATGCATAAAGTATAGCAAGTGAAGGAGTGACAATAAAGAAATTTCATCAGTAAATTTGATTTCAAAGAAAATTGTAATTTTATGATCCTAATTTGTAATAAGTGCTTCAGAGTTCCAAGTAGCTGCAAATATTCAAAGTTCCATCAGAAAATGATCAAGGCTCCAAAAATAAATTCAGTTTTCCTAAGCCATCAAAAGATAAAGTTCAAATATCAAGTTCAAAGGTTAAAGGTAAAAATCAATGTAAGGTTGATTTTGAAAAAATGAAATGTTGGTCCATGTCCATTTAATGATTTTTCTCCAAGTATAAAAGGCCCTCAAAGACCAAAACTCATTCATTCTCACTCTCCAACATCAAGCTCTCAAGCTACCCAAGTAAAAAAATTAAATTTTCTTCAAAAAAACCAAATTCCTGGTCCATCGCTACTCTTTTTCCATAGCCATGGCGCTTTTTGCAGTGAGCACGCTGCACTTTTCTTAAGGACACTGTGCTTTTTGCAGGGCTCGTTGCACTTTTCTATGTGATGTAGCTACATCCTCAAAACTTATTTGCAAGGGTTCTAAGCAGCAACTAAAGGTTTATTCATGTATCTTCAAATAAGTTGCATCTTGCAAAACCCTCTTTTCATATCATTGTCATAATTTTATGGTGAAAACCTCTCCATGACTTCCATGTTATGTTTTGGTGATTAAACCCTAGCTCTCAAATTTTCAAAGTTAATTTGTTTTTCCCTAGACCCATTTACCTACTTCAAACTCTAATTCATTCCCCACTACCCTCACATCCTTTCATTCCTCACTCTTTAGTCATATTCCCTAAAACCCTACCCCTATGTTGCGCTTTTCTAGGCAGCTAGATTACATCCCTGTAATTGAATTCCCTACCCTATCCCCCTTGTAATTTCAACTCCCCATCACTTCCGTAAGGTTTCTAACTCCCATAAACCCTTCCCTAAATTTTTCCTCACCTATCCCAACTCCCTAACTCCATCATACTACTCCCTTTTCCTTCCCCTTCTCCCCTAGGGTTTCTAAGCAAAATTGAACATCATGGAAGAAGAGAGAAGAATTATGGAGGAAGAGAGAAACATCATAGAAGAAGAGAAGAAAACCTATAATAAAGGAGGGAAAATCCTAAGGCTTAAGACATTAGACACTAGGGAATTGATGTCATCATCCCTAGTAGTTAAATGTTTCCAGCATGTCGGTTGTTTTGAGTTTTGTGAGATGGTCCAAAGAGTGCAGAGCCATCCTAATTTGACCAGGATCTTCATCACCAACCTACAAAAATACCAAGTCACCATAGCAGGGGTGACATTCACCATTTCTATAGAAATTGTTACCATAGAAAAAAGAATACCTAATGTAGGTGAAAAGTGGTTCAAAACTTAAAATTTGGATGCCCAACTGTATGAACCCTATCTCAAAGTACCATAAAAATACAGAATAAAGAAAATATTTCCTTTTGGTTTTATCCCATGATGAAAATAATCATGAAATATTTCACTTGTGAGGGAAAATTCTCCATTCTATACAACTATCACATCAGGTTACTCATGCATTTCACTAGCGTGAATTTGCTCAACAATCCCTATTATTTGTACAGGATCATTGACAATATGGCCTACATAGTTCAGAACAAAGAGTATGAGCTTCACATGAACAGTCTCTTCCATCATTCACCCATCAAAATTATTGTCCTTCTTCACCTCAAACAGCTGAACATTGCATGGGAGACTTTCATTGATGTAGTGGTCTTCACAACACCACCAAATCAGCCTGCTAGACCTATTCCACCATCAACACCAGCTTCTCACAAGAAAACTAGGTCATCTAGCAGGGCTATAGTTAAGAAAGGTAAAGAGGAAAAAGAGGTCAAAACATATCAGAGAGGACATAGGCAAGTTTTTTCTCCACAGATTGTGGAAGGGGCCTTGCCTTCTACATCAGCAAAACATGGATATCATAAGCAGCAGGAGACAATTGTCAAAGAGAAGGAAGCCCTTCACCATGAGGAAGAAAAGGATTTTGACCTAGTGGACTTGGAGTTCCAAGATGAACAAGAAACATTAAACCTGGTCATCAAATAGAAAGATGCCAAAATCAGAGAGCTGCAAGATAATTTGGCAAGGGCACAGTTTGTTATCTCCTTCCTTGAGCAAGAAAAAAAATAGTTGAGTGAAAAACAAGTACTCTTGGAAATGGACTTGTTGAAGGATAAAAGGAAAGATGTCAAAAACAAAGCAGTGATGGGTCATGATCAGTCTGATGAGGATGAGGCTCAGATCACCAAGAAGAGACCAAAAACAAGGGGCCTTAAAAGAGCATTGGAGCAGGAAAAACAACATGAGACAGAAGAACTCAACTTTGAGGAGAGGATTTCCATGGAAACTAATGAGAATAGGGAAGTTTGTCTTGACAGAGTAAAAATACACTTGGAGAGCCTTCTTCACAAGAAAAATAAGGACAATCAGATGTTAAGGCATATGGTTGACCACTACCATACCAGAAATAGAATTTGCAATGTTAAGGTAAAACAGTTGGAGGATAAGCTCAAGGAAACCCTAATCAGCCAAAAGGATAAGGGTAAACTTTACTTGATTGTTGATGCCTCCTTGGTAACTTGAAATACTTCATCGGAACTTCATCCAACAATTTTGAGAGTTTTTAGGCAAGTTTTTGGTTTTTTGGGCATTTTGGTCAAATTTTTCAAGCTTTTTGCACAGTCAGCCTGCAAAAAGCACAGTGTGGACCACGCTGTGCTTTTTTGAGGAGCCTCTAAATGATGAAAACCCTGCATGGTTGGATAGATAATGGTCTCTACATCACATTTTTACTATTGGAACTTCAAAATATGAGATTTGACAGGTGGAAAAGCCCAAAAACCACCTAAAAAACACCTTTCTGCCACTATTTTCAGCCTCACGCTACACTTTTTTACCAGTATTGGGAGATTTCATTTTTTAGGAGCTTCACTCCATCATTTTCAATACTTGAGTACATTTTTGACAACTAGAACGGAAGATATTTTCAATGAACTATCTTGGGCTCAATTTGGACTTCAAAAAGGCAGTCAAAAGTAAATTGGAAGGCCCACGTTGTGCTTTTCCTAAGGTATGATACGCTTTTTTCACACACGCTATGCTTTTTCCAGTCTTCTATTTTCTTCAGAAATTTCACTTTTTCTCATCTTATTGATGTATTCCAAGGATTTTTATTGATGTAAATGTAAAAATTAAATGTAATTATGTCTTTTATAGTTATTAGAGGTAGATACATCAAGTAAATATGTAATTTTTGGTCAAGTGAATCAGTTTCATCAAAGATAGTGATGAGTTTGTTGACCTCCCTAGTCATTAGGATTCTAGTTGAGGAATTTGGGGAATAGCTCCACAAGTCATGGATTCGACCCTGAGAGTGGGGAGAAGTTGTTTTGGTCTATATCTTTCATTTCCTTTGTCATTTTAAGGTTTGGATGTTGTGTAATTGATCTTTGAACACTAGTGTATTCAGTTATTTTCGCAGGAACTAATAGACAGAGTTGCAACTATTTTGGTGGGATTCTTGTGGTATGTGTTTTAGCAGTGTTTTCTCTTATGTTTTAATATGTTTGAATGTATTATGCTTTCCATATTCATGTCCATATCTTAATGTGATTGGTTTCTAAGTTTGATAAGCAGAATTCATTATTTTGATGCTCTATTTTGGAGAAATTATCACAGTTATGTTTCACTTTCTTCTGATATAAACGAATTCATAATTTATATGCTCGTTTTGCAACCCTAGTAGTCTCTCACACTCACCGGGATATCATAAAATGCTAAAGTGTGTGCCTACCTTGCCCCATCAGATCTCTGAAATTCTGATCCTTTGTGCCCTGACCTAGTTCTTTCTTGACCTAATTCACCATCCAGCACCCTAGAGCCTACTATACCTAGCCTAAAATCTTCATTATCCAGTCAATTTCATTGTGATCTCACGAAGAGAGCCCTCTCCAGCCCAGCACGGCTAGCTACTAGGTCAAAGTGGTCTGTGGTTACCTTTGTTGTTCTCCTTCTCAGCCTTCAGAGATCCGGTGGAGTGATAACATCTTGGTGACCATAATGGGGAACGAAGTGAAAAATATTCCCTAGGAAAGAACGACAAGGATCAAATTTGAATGTTGATGGTGAATAGAGATCGGACACACAAAGGCTGAAATCATTCACTTGGTGACTCCAAATTCATTTCAAAATCAAATGTAAGATTCCACTGGAGAATGAACCTTGCTAAAAAAAATATGAAAAGAAAACATGGGAAGATCAGGTATTCAACTTGGACTATCATCCAAGACATCATGTTCTTTGTCCTGAATTATTTTTTCTCTTTTCGCGAGAACTTCAAGATTTTTTTCAAAGTATATTGTATTTGAGAAAATATCCTAGATCTGTATTTGATTCCTTCCCTCTGAAAATTGTGGATTCAAATTCTCCTTACGCCTTTGATATCGGTCAAGATACTTCTCATGAATCTTATGATCATCATCATCCACCTCATAAGCCTCAAGTGATCAAGACTAATCCTACAGCTTCTATACATACTCCTATGCCTTGTAAAATTCCAGATAGATACAAGCCACTCATCTTACCTCCTATACTCCATGATTTCCTTGAAAATTATTACAAATATCTTCCGAGGTTTTTTTATAACACATTCATGGTTTTGAAAAGTTTCTCGATATTTTTGAGGTTTATGAAGATGAAGTTAGTATCAGAATATTTTCTCTATCTTTCCAAGGCAAAGCCAAGGAATGGTTCAAAAAACATCCAGTTGAAAGAATTTTTATTTCCATCATTTTGTGAGATTCTTCCTTGATAAATGGGTGATCAAGAGGAATCATTTTCTGATTTTAGAATAATATAATCATTTGAAAATATGGACAGGAGAAACAGTGCAACATTTTTCATCTAGGTTTAATCAAGTATACCATTCAATCCCTGCTAAAATAAAATAACCTCCTGCTTCAACTCTCTTACACTACTCGGATGCCTTTGATCCGGAAATGGAATTTCAATTGAGAGAAAGGACTTATACAACGCTCGAAGAAATACATGACAATGCAATATATGTGGAAGCTAATTTGCTAGTCAAAAGGTTAAAGTTGAAGGCAGAAAAAAGGGAGAACATAGAAAAGTAATACCTAACATCTTCAAAAGTAAAGCTCGACATTTTGGTAAGTACCATGGAAGAAGTAATGCAAAATATCACCATGAGAGATGAATTTGCTATTCAAAAACACCATGTCCCACTTATTTCAGAAGAAGAGGTTGTTGGCCCTACCCATTTTCCTACTAATCCTAGTTACCATAGATCATAAAATTATTGTTGTTTGTATTCATTTACGGACAATCATGAAAATGGATTTGTAGATCAAATCGAGGAGAAGAAATATGTTGATCTAATGTGTATCTTTGATGGCATTCCTTATATTGATGATTTACCCAAGTTTGATCAGTATGACGATGATTATGTTCTCCAAATTGAAGCTAACTTTGCAGAGAAATCAACAATTGGTTTGTGGGAGGAGGAAGCTCAATTTTAGCAACTGAAATTCAGTGATCAGCCGATGTATATCTATGATGAGATAAATGAGGAAAATGCAGAAAATTTTGAAGTAATTGAAGGAAATTTTCCTTTGAGTTTCTCTTCATTTCAATTTCTAAGAGAAAACTTTCATAAGATTATAAATCAGTAGTCTTTCAGTTTTGATATTGAGCATGAAGAACACAATGAACATCTTGATCAATACTCCTTACCCTTGTGTTTCTCCTCATTTGTGAAAATAAGAGAAAAATATAAGCAAGCATATAAGCAAGTTGTCAGCAGTATAAATGGGCATCCTTCTCATGAATTAGTTGAGGAGGTCACTTGTGATATGAAAACTTATTTCACTCTAGAATCCTAGCCACTAAGTTACATTGAGTTTCAAACCACAGATGAAATCTTAGAACCTAAAACATATTATGAATTGATGCAGGATGATCATTTAACAAAAACCACCATTTTTGTATAAAACCATGCATAGTGAACCTATAAACTTTTACCTCGTCTTTTTCTTTGCACTGTGTATACTTGTTACAGGTTTACAAAATACCGGATCAATTCATCTTATCATTACCAAACTCAGCTCTACAACTGTTGTACCTTCTTCTCTAGTCCTATAGTTTTACACAGTCTCGGTAACTGATTTCTTCCTAAACCCCTTTTCAGTTCTCTAAAACGGATTCAACCATGCCTCCTAAGAAGAAAGGTCGGGAGGAGCTTGTAAATCCATTGATCCATCCTCCTCTTTATCTATACCACATACCTTTAGGTGATCGAGACTATAAAATTCATGAAACCCTCTGTGAATTCGAGCTTTTTGAGATGTATTGTTGGCTGGAATACAAGTACATAGAAAATTCCGAAGATATTGGACTGTGGGAATAAAATTTACCTCATTACATCTTTCCCCATACCCACAGTTCCCTTTAATTCATCCGCAAGCGTCAGGCATGTTACATACCCAACCAAAGAGCCATAATTGCTCCCACAAGAGAAATTATGTTTACTATCACTGCCCAATCTATTGACCAAATGATGCAGGCCCCTTCTATTTAAAATGGAACCCCTTTTTCCCAAGAAGCCCTCAATGAATTATATCAAAAGCTGGATTTTTCCAAAAGGGCTAAAACCCTTGAGCTTTTTCTAGCTTAAGATACCCAATTGCCTAAGAATAATCCGCCCTACTCTTCCTCCATTTTCCCTGACAGAGCAAAATAGATCATCATTGTCATTTCTTACCTTCTTGGATATTACTCTGACCAATGGGTAGATGAGCCAATCATAGGTTTCCTTTCTATTTTCTCTACATATTTTAAGCCATCTATCCTTTTCAATTTTAGCCAATTCCTAGCAGATGTTATCCATTACCAATTTGTCAGATTCCAAACATAAGAGGTGTTTAAATATCCCTCTATCCTATTTTATATGCTTTATATTTTTAGGGAGACAAATTTAAGTTTGCAATGTAGAAATTGGATGATGATGGAAATCCGCAATCAGTCATCTTCTAGACTACCATGGTGATGAAGGAGAAGAAGGAGTATTCATACAAATAGTTCATTGAACTATTTTTACATCCAGTAATGAGTCTTCTTAGAAATACACCTAAGCCAAGAGTCAGTGAGGATATCAGAAAGATTTTACAGCTATCAGATCAAACAAAGACAAGTGACTGATATTTATACCAGAACTATACAGAGTTGAGGATTTTTGGTTGTGATCTTGCCCCTTACAAGCTCCAAAAATTCCTCCAAATGAGGATTTTTCCTTTAGAGTACATCAAGAAAATGTTGAATGCTGATGAATTCCACTTTGTGTCAGCAAAGAAGAAGTCACAATTCAAAATTAAAACACAAATAGGATCATTTATTTGCAATAGCATGACAACAGGGGAAGAAGTAGATAGAATGTTGAAGGAAATGAATTTCAGCCTCAGTTTCACTTGGTCCTATTATCCATTACGAATCATCTCAAAACTAAGGGTAGAAAAGAAGTCTACTCCTTACACTCATACACACAGTCCAGAAATAGAGAAGTATATAAACCAAGTGGAGTGGACTGAAAACACTCTGCAAGAGGCTGACGAGCAGTTAGTCTCCATTTCTACATCACAGACTCCTGTCCTACGGGAGAAAGCAAGAAAAATACTGAGAGAAGAAGAGTCACCTTCAGTGACTGAAACTACCAGCAAGGACTTTAAGATTATTTACAAGAAGAGAACCAAACTCAATCCTAAGGTTAACCCAAGTAAAGATTCAGGACAAGGGATCATCATAATCACCAAGGAGACACCTACCTCTTCACAAGTTGGTGGCCAAACTACTCTCTCTCTGATCTGAAATGGGTGGCTGACTTGTTATGTTATGAAAGAACCTCCCACTCAGTTAAACAAATTAATATCTTGCTTATACTTGATAATGCGAAATTGAATAATTGAAACAAGTGTATGTGTTTCAAATTTTTTTAATGCTTTAAGTGTGAGGAATTAAAAATTTGTTTTTGTTGATAGTAAGCATGTACAGCAACCATAAAGTGCAGCAAATAAGAATCAACACATAATAGCAAATTTAATAAAGGAGTTCACCCGAATGTCGTGGTCTATGTCTCCTTGAGCCCTTGTCAATATACTTGGCTCTTTGGGATTATGATGGAAAATTTCTTTTACAAGTTACTAACTCAACTCCAATGGTTTTTTAAGTTGTACCAATGGGTTTATAATACCATCATACCCCTGGAATGGTTTCTATCTCTCTGGAAATGGATATAGGCTCCCTTAGACTTTACCTCTTCTGTCGGTGCCCTTAAGCTTCCCTGAGCTTCTCTATGGTACTAACTCCTTAAGAAATCATTTTCTATCCTTGAAACGTTTTCTATTGTCTCTAGCATATATCAGACATCCAAAATAGACTGATCATTTTCTATGAATGAGCTTTGGCTCCCCAATCTAGGCCTCCAACCCCTAATGGCCTTGGTGGCTCCGAAACTTCCTTATGGCTTCTTTGGCTCTAGAAGTCTCCAAATGGCTCTGCAACACTCACCAATGGCTCTGGAATGTCCAATAAAGTAAAAATTGGCTATTCACACTCTCAGAATGGTAGAAAAATGAGTCTCCAACTCATTTGTCTAATTTCACCTAAAAAAACTCCACTAAATGTGGAGAACTCTAGTTAACTAGAGTTAAAATAGTGATTCCCGCTCAAAATAGCGCGTTGGCTCTAAACCTTTACCTAAAAAACTGCAGCATTTAATGGTGGCGATTGGGGTGGCCACATGTCAACCCCATACCCTCGGCTAACTTAACTATTTGGTAGAATCCGCATGATAAACCATGGTTTGACTGTTTCAAACTCCGGTTATGGTCGATGGTTAACGAAAACTGCGGAGTTAATGTTACCACTAAAATTTCCATGTGACATAGCAACGATTACACTGGCGGCTGCGGAAAATGCTAAAGGTTTAAACTGTCGGAGATAGCATTTGTTGTAACCTCACGATGTGATCACTCCACACGGGACTGTCGGTTAATGTTTGCCTTTAGATTTTAGCCCTTGGTCATGGGTGTGGTCCTATGGGGAAGGGGCTGGCCCCTCCACTCCCCCGCATACAAAACGCTTAATATTCAAATATAATTGAAGGCCTATATTTGTTAAGAACTTCTCGTAGCATAGATGGTAAAGGCTCGTGCGTGCATGGCGGAGGTCCAGGGTTTGACTCCTGCGACCTCACCCCAAAATTTTATGATGCGGTTCAAGGGCCACATGGCGGCCTCAGGGTTGTCCACGTGGCACATTTTCATTGGTCCACAAAACCTTACAACGAATCAAACTGTGCCACCTATCCTACAAATGGCCCGAAAGGAATATTTTGAGGAATAGTCCAAGAATATTCCCTGGAATACACTTTTTTCTTACTGTACCTTTGACCATTCAACCCTAGTCAACTGTCAAAATTTGTAGTTTACTGGACTTTTCAAATCGTGATAATTTATTCATACAGTGTCGATTTTTCGAACCATTCACGGCGCCGGAATCAGGAAGACAAGAACCATCCGGTCGTTCCGGTTCGACACACTTTCGAACACTTTGAAATTTGAGCTATCACTTAGTTCATAATCCATTTTTTATCACTCTCCTACCACTTCAACAACTTCACATGATCAACAAAAAACCATTAAAACAAGTAGAGCTATCATATGAGAGAAATAGAAAACAATATTTGATACATGCAGGGAAATCAAGTTGAGAATGAAATCTTGAAGAATAGCACCTACAATCAATTCTGGAAGCAGACTTCTAGTTCTCAGAGTAGACTGCTGTCAGCATTTGACTCTAAGAAATGAAAAATGCAGATGGCCTTTCTAGAGGTACAAATTTAACAGCCCAAGACAATAATAGATTACAAGAAGACTTCATTTGAGTTGAAATCAAAGGCATCCATCCAATTGATAAAATGGAAATGCACAAGAAAACAGGTGAAATGATTTCATCTACATTGACTAATACAACTATGAGTTGGTCAAAATTTCAGGTTTACTTATCAAACATTCAGTCACAGTGGCAGATGGATAAAATATCTTCTCTTGCCAAGGATACAAGAATTACGTCTTTCGAAGACTTAGTGGTGAAAGTTGGATATGATCCTTCCAACATTAAATTTGTAGAGGAGATTATAAAGAAGAAAAATGCTGACATAGCAGCATTAACGAAGTAGCTGAAACTATCAGCCATAGAAGACCCTTTAACCAAGGATATTGAAGAAACACAGTCTCAGAAATCGGACATGATGAAGCTCATCATGGAACAAAATCTCCAATTGAGACAAATAGAATCATAAATGGAGAAAATGATCAAGGAGAAGGAGCAAGCTGCTAAGCTTTCTATGGTTCCTTTGGAGGTTGTACCTCTTACAGCCATCCCCACAACTACAACTTCTACAGCAAGTACAACAGATGGTGTAGAAAAATTAACAAAGGCAGTGAAAAAAATTTCTATCCTGACAGAGGAAATTAAGAAACTTCAAGATCAAGTTAAACTATTGCAAGACCAGAAATCCAGAATTGAAAGTTCTCATGCAACTGAAGCACAGAGATCACAGAAACTGATAGAAAGGTTTCATAAGTCAAAAAAAGAGTCATCCATTGGAAATACATTGGGACAAGTCAAAGAAATAATTTAGATAGATATCATTGAATCCATTAATGAAATATGGCCCTGCATCCATATTGTATTTGAACAGAAAGAATAAATTGACAAGGCAAATGATGCCATCACAACCATCAAATATGAGCTTGGAGACATGTCAGTTACAGCTCCACTGTGAAATTCAAGAATTAAATCCATTTTTGTCTCTGTTTTTATATCTTGATGAAGATCCATGCTTGATCTTGTAGAGCCATTTCGAGTGTCCTCCGGTCTTGGAACCACATCCCAGACATCATTCTCCATTATGGACTCATACTCTTCGTGCATAGCATCCTTCTAGACTTGATGCTTTATGGCTTCCTCAAAAGATCTAGGCTTAGTTGTACAATAGTACTCATGGCTGCTAGATACCCTTGGTATCTATTTGGCTTCTTGATTTCACGGAATTTCCCCCTTGGGGCCATATGTCCTTCGGCATCCTCGAGAGTGTCCCTGAGCCATGATGGTCTCCTCCCTATCGAAGGAGGTGGATCAATCGGGTCCCTCAGTCCTTTAGCATCGGGCATCGTCTCATCCTTCGATTCTTCTTGATTTCCAGGCCTTGCTTCATGATCTTCCTCAGATCTCGGAAGATTGACTACTTTCCTCAGGGAAGCATCTTCGCCAAAGATGACATCGTGGCATATCTCCACTTCACTTCGACCAGGCACATAGACTCTATAGGCCTTCGAAGTTTCGTTGTAGCCCACAAACATTCCCTTCTTCCCAAAAGCATCCAGCTTGCTCCTCTTCTCTTTCGACACATGAAAATAAACAGGACATCCAAAAACTCTAAAATGTGAGACGTCATGTTTCTTACTAGTGAAAACCTCTTCGAGAGTTTTGGAGTCCAAAGCAGAATGCGAGCATCGGTTTTGTATGTACACAGCAGTGTTCGCAGCTTCTCCCCACAGAAAATTTGGTAGACCCTGGTCACATAGCATGGCATGGGCAGCTGCCATAATGGTTCTATTCTTTCGTTCAGCAACACCATTCTACTCAGGAGTATAGACAGTTGTGGTCTCCCTCTTGATTCCAGCTTCTCTGCAAAATTTCTTGAACTCGTTCGTCCCATATTCAGTGCCATTATCAGTCCTCAATATCTTGATATTCTTCCTTGTCAGATTTTCCACCAAGGTTTTGAAGGTACAGAACCACATGAAAGCATCATCCTTCTTTTTCAAGAAGTATATCCAAGTTTTGCAAGAGAATTAATCTATAAATGTCATATAATAAGAACATCCTCCCAAGGATGTCACAGGCAGGATCCTAGATAGATCAGAATGTATCAACTACAAGACATCAGATGTTTTTGTGACGCTTGAAGGGAAAGGTCCCCTTGTATGCTTTCCTTCGGCACAAACTTTACATATACCTTCATGATTATTTGAGAACTCTTGCATCCCCGTCACCACCTTCCTTGCTTCGGGAAGGGCCTTGTAGTGAAGGTGTCCAAACCTTCGGTTCCATAGTTCAGTCTGTCAGATAGTATCACACATCATCGCTCCCAGTGTAATTCCTCCAACCTAATAGAGTGTATCAACTCTAAACCCAATCGTGATAGCTTCCTTGAAGCTCTTCTTCTAAATGCGCACCTTCCCATCAATGAATGCCACATTGAAACATTTGTCTTCCATGGCCGATATAGACACAAGGTTCTTCTTCAAATTAGGTACATAGAGTACATCGTGCAAGCAGAGGACTTGACCTTGAGACAAGTGGAGGGTCACAGACCCTATCCCTTTCACGAGATATGTGGCATTATCTCCAAAGATAATTTCTAGATTAATATCCTTCTCCACCATATCAGAAAGTGTTTCCTTGAATTCAGTGATGTGCCTTGAGGCACCACTATCTATCAACCAGACATCCATGGTGTCGGGTAGAGATGCAGTAGAGAGGACAGATACAAGAATGAATTCATTTCTTTTATCAATAACATTTTATTCCTCATAAATTGAATTTCTCAACCTTTTGAAGGGTTGACCATTTCCACTGGAGGGAGCCTTCCTCTTTCCCTTGAGCTTGTTGTTCCTTTGATTTCCATTCCTCCGATTGTTGTTTTTATCATCATCATCAGGAGAATCCTTCTTGAAATGGAATTCTCTAGCATAGTGACCTGCCCTATGACAAGTGTAACACTTTCCCTTCTTTCCTTGGGCTCCTACTCTTCCTTCACCAAAGTTCTTCTTTCTAGAATGAGCAGCGTAGGCAACATTTCCTTCATTTTCATACTCCTTCATCCTTTTCTCTTCTTGTACGCATCTCGATAGTACTTTTTCAAAGTCAGGTATCACATTATTATTGAGAATGGTAGTGTTGAACACATGCCATTCGGATGAGAGCCCTCCAAGTGCGGTGAGTACCATATCTCGGTAAGCTATTGTCTCCCCAATAGCCAGCAGATTGTTCCTGATCTCAATCATCTTAAAAAAATATGATTGAACAGAGTCATCCCTGCCTTTCTTCAGATTCTTCAATTTATTCTTGAATAATAGGACTTGATTCACATTGTTGGCCTTGAACATGTGGACCAACTTATCATACATCTTGTTGGATGTACCCAGCTCAGAGGTGTAGGAAACCAGACTCTTATGAATTGAGTCCCTGATCATTAGCTTTGCTTTGATCTCCCCCTTCTTATACTTTGTTTTGGCAGCAGAAGTTGCAGTGGATGGAGGCTCTTGGATTTTACCCTTCACATAGTCCATGACATCTTGGTCTTCCAAGTTAAGATCCAATGTCATCTTCCAAGCATGGAAGTCATCCTTCCTAGTCAATTTGTCATCAGCCTTAAAGCCATTGTAGTTTGAGGAACCCATCCTTTTCTTTGGTGATTGCTACAAACTAGGGCTTTGTCTTCACCTCAGCTCTGATACCATGTAAATTTATGTAGATGTTTTATTCTTGATGCAACTTTAATTTTTCTCCAATATCAAATAGCAATCACATAAACAATAAAGTAAAATGCCGATATAAGATACCAATAGATCGACAGAAGACAAACGAGAAATATATAAGTGTGCTGGTGCATTACGGCGATCAACAGGATGCTTCAACCAAAAAAGTCTCAATATGGTCAGCCAACCAGCAATGTCACTGTTGGGCCTCGTATATTCCCATGTTTTCATCATGCAACATTACTATTTATACCCTAAAACCCTAGGTTTTTAGCCTGTGCTATACCCTAATTTTGTCACTTGCGGCCAAATACTCTCTGTGGTTGACTATCATAAATTTCTTCACTTCTATATGATTAAAGGTGATTTTTTCATGTTTTACTAATGACGGTTTTTTTGAAGTACATTTATTATAGGTTTCCATCGTTGAAATCCCTCACAAGCTAGTTAAATATGAGAATGCCTAATTTGGGGCTTTGGCACTTTTGGTGTGCTTTCGGAGAATCTGGGAGAGGTTATTATCAAAAATTATATTATGATACCTCTCCATAAGTTGGATTCAACCCAGCTCATTCATATGGGTCTCTAGAAGGAAATTACCCAATTTTTCCAAATCTGTAAACAATTCTAAAATGCCAAATTGCGCCTCAATTTCCGTGTAGAGGAAGGAGAAATAAGAAATTTGGGCATATGGATTTTTCTTCCAATATATCCAATTTACTAACCCTATGATGATTTTTCCAAATTCCACACGGTTTTGGAGATATTCAGGGGGGCTTGAGGCTAATTTATGTAAAATTCGGAAATTTCCAGCATTGTTAAAATCTCCCAAAACAACCTTGTTTTGGATTTTTGGTCAAAGGCAATTGAAACTAATACAGATCAACACATCACAACTTGTAGAATCAATTTCATTTTATCTCCATGGCTATGAATGGAGCATTGTTGAGCAACAAAGCTTGAAATGGACAATGTAATTAGATTTAGATTTGTTAAGTAGCATAATGATCTTTTGGTCTGATCTGCATAGATCTCTTCCTATTTGTAATTCTCAGGTTGTGATTATAAAGCCTGCAACAGAGACATATAAAAGACATGGACATACAGTGAGGATTGTAATTCGACTTTTCCATCAAACTTGAATATTTTAACTCTGTGATCCAGTAATTAAATTCATGTTTTTAATCCATCATGGCGTGTTACTGATCAAATTCTGGATTTTTATGAATTCAATGAGTTATTGAATTAGATGAGTTGAAGCTTAGTTCATCTCTGTAAAATTCAATGATGTCGAGTTGGAGACATGTCGAGACATGTCGAGTTGAAGCTTAGTTCATCTCTGTTATGAATTCAATGATGTCTGGGATGTGGTTCCAAGACCGGAGAACACTCGAAATGGCTCTACAAGATCAAGCATGGATCTGATGGAAGTGCTGAAAAATTCAAGGCAAGATTCTTTGCCCGTGGTTTCTCTAAAAATGAATGCATAGACTATGATGATATATTTTCACCTGTGGCCTGATACACCACCATTCGATCTATCATAGCCCTTACTGCGACACAAGGATGGAATATTCATCAGATGGATGTGAATACCGCATTTTTTAATGGTGCGATAAAGGAAAAGGTGTATGTGGAGCAACCTCTGGAGTTCGAAGTCAAGGATAGGGACACCCATGTCTGTAGGTTGAAGAAATCCCTCTATGTCTTAAAGCAAGCACCCAGAGCTTGGTATGAGAGGATAGATAGCTACCTGATGAAGCTGGGCTTCACTCGTAGTAATGTTGATCCAAACCTTTACTTCAAGGTTGATAGAGAGAAGCCTCTCATTCTGGTGCTATATGTGGACGACCTCTTCCTAACAGGTGCTGACCCTCTCATTCATCAATGCAAGAGGGATCTCGCTACTGAATTCGAGATGAAGGACCTAAGACTGATGCATTACTTCCTAGGCCTGGAGGTCTGGCAAAGACCTGGTGAGATTTTCCTTTCTTAAGGAAAATACATTGTCAAGCTTCTGGAAAAATTTGGTATGGTGGACTTTAAGTCCATGTCAACACCGATGGAGCTCAACTTTAAGAAGTTGAGTGGTAGTGCTGTTGGGCCCATGTTAGCAAATCCTACTGAGTATCGTCAACTCGTAGGGGCCCTGATGTTCTTAGTGAGCACCCGTCCGGACGTATGTTTTGCAGTGAGCACTTTGAGTCAACATATGGTTGAGCCTCATCACACTCACTAGGTTGGTGCCAAGAATATGTTGAGATATCTTCGGGGCACGATAAACCGCCTACTGAGATACACTTCCGGGAGCATGACAGTCCATGGATATATTGATGTCGATTGGGCTGGCAGTGTGGTGGATCGTAAGAGCACATCAGGATGTTGCTTCACACTTGGTTCTGCTTCGATATCATGGATGAGCAGGACGTAGAAGTCAGTGGCTTTGAGCACCTCAGAGGCTGAATACATTGCAGCCAGTATGGCCTGTTGTGAAGCAGTTTGGTTGCGAAATCTCTTCAGTGAGTTGTTCATGCATGTACTAGATACTACCGTGATACTCTATGATAACCAGAGTGGGATTTGGTTGTCCGATAATCTCGTGTTCCATGATCGATCCAAGCATATTGATATCAGGTACCACTTTATCCGGGATATGGTACAACGAGGCGCCGTAAGGCTCGATCATATAGGAATTGATGAGCAGGTCGCGGATATTCTCACAAAACCCATAGGGAATTTCAAGTTCCTAACCTTCCGTGAGAGTCTTGGTATCGTGAAATGACCCTATGCTGAGGGTCTTATTGGACGATGAGCTCTGGGAGCTCCAGGGGGCTTTGGGGATATCTTCTCAGAGCTATAAGCAACCACAAGGCTAGGCTTGTCGAACCTTGCTTTTGTGCTTCTGCCCCACCGTTGTGATGATTGATTTGGTTCACCTCTCATTATTTGTGCCCCGTATGCATCCTACCCATTGAGTTCAGGGCTCATGGGAAGTACCTCTCATTTGGCTAGTGAGGTGGGAAAAGTTAGAGACTAGTAGCAAAGACTAATGGACGCATCAGAAATTTTTGTACTCTCTATATAGGATGGCATGGTCCAACCACTTGATTTGGGATCAAGTATAGTGAGGTTTTGGACCTCCAACAGACTTCGGGTCAGGTAAACCAACTTCGGGTTGGTATGAGACTCTTTGTGAGTCATATAGAGGTTTCGAACCTCTAGACTGAATTTGTCAGCTGGGAATGATGTCTTTATGACTGACCCACTTCTGTTCTGAAATAAAGAAACCAACAAAGAAAGTTACGGCGGGATGACGCACGATGTTTGGATTCCACAGGTGGATGGAGTTCTTCCTAGTTGATAGGGTGTGTTAATTTTGGACAACTAGGTCCAAACTCCATGTTGTGATGCTCAGATGAAAATACCAATATTTTTATTGGATTCCTCTTTCGGAGAGGTGCAAGATTGATCTAAAAAACATCTTGATCCGATGAGCATAACATTTATTTTGAATTTATTCAAGATATGTGCAGGTCGGCCTTAAGCTTTTGTGCCCCAGCAGTTGTGTCACACACCCTCACTGATGGATATATATTGGTCAACATTGGAGGACATTTTCACTCATCTCATCCTCACACATTTATCTCTCCTCATCTAATTGGTTCGATGACCTTGGTGACTCTTCTCTCCACACGTGGGAAAATTTCAGCAACAACACATTTTTTATTTCGGTCTAGAGTTTCTGCAGAAAACTTTGACTAGCGTTGACTTTGGTCAACGCAAGGTCAAAAAGCCCTGAAACTCTTCCAAAACTTCTATTTTCCTAATCTTCATTTTCTAGCACTATTCCCGAGGCAAGATGTTGACTTTGAATTTTCTGCGTTGACGTAGCTGCTACTGTTGTTCGCATTGACCATTGACTTGGGTTGAATTTTGAGTCGACCGTTTGGTTGTCCTAGAGCATTGTGTGACATTGTTGGTTGGCTGACCATATTGAGACTTCTCTGGTTGAAGCATCCTGTTGACTACCGTAAGACACCATCACACTTATATATTTCTGGCTTGTCTTCTGTCGATCTACTAGTATGTTCTATCAGCGTTTTACTTTATTGTTTATGTGATTTCTCTTTGATATTGGAGGAAAATTAAATTTGCATCAAGCATAGAGCATCTACATAAATTTACAATTTTCCATTATTTTTCCTTTTTACTGTGTATCAGAAATTCTTAATTGTAAAACATAAAGTGTGATTAATAGGATATGTTAATTGGAACACCTTATTCTTGCTGATTTTACAATTTATATGTTTTCCACTAAAGTTAGATTAAAAAATACTTAATTTCTTTTCAGTCTCAACTAAAATTCACTTTTCTGCCATCTCCATAATTAATTTAAAAATCTAAATAATCAAGTTAATACAACCTAGCTTGCCCTGTGATAAGTCTTTTCAATATTGATGCAATATCCAGTTTTATGTTTTTGACTCCATTTCCCAATGGAAATATAGGAATTTAATCAATCAAAATCAAACAAACAACCAAGTATAGTCATAACTAGACTAATACCAAATAAAAACAAAGTTGAATTATACAGAGAGATCCCTCTCTGAAACTGGCAGGGCTAGATCCCAGCTTCCAAAGTGGTTTTGATGTTGTCCTCTATGTTTATTCTGCCAATATTTTAAATTACAGAATGATAACATAGTGGCTACCATAGTAGGGAAAAATTGAAATATATATATATATATATATATATATATATATTTCGAATTCATAACCCTAGTTAAAACATTGTATGACAGGAATACTTCAACAATATTGGTTTCCCTTTTACTTTTGTACATAATAAGTGTGTGTGTGCATTAGATCATAACCCTTGCTCCTAAAAGAGCCCACACTAGATCTCATCCTGATCCAAAGCCTGCAGTAAATGTAGATGACCCTGAGAAGACACTGAGAAGAAAGAGTATAGCAGAGAGCCAAGGAAGTAGCAATCCTCCTCATAGAGCAGATTCACTCCCAAAATACTTTCTAACTTTGCAAGACATTGAGTTTGACTTACCTTTTGAAAAAATATTATTTAGAACCAACTCAGCCAATTGGGTAGATCAGATAGTAGTAGACTAAGCTACACTAAGAAGACATTCATCTGAAGCACAGTCTACTTTTTTTGATATAGACCTTCAAATTATCCAAGATTTTGATAAATTACAAGGTTTAGTCTTAGGTCTTGACCTTTCTGTTCATGAAGCTTATGTTCATAAATCTGTAGAACTCTCTACTCTAACTTTTTATGAAGAATCATCCACCTCATCGCAATATGTGCATCCTAGATCAGCGATCCCAACCCCTTCTGTAGTTTCTACAACTACTCCGATACTTTCTCATCAAGCAACTCAAACTCCTTCTCCTCCTCAATACTCAACCACACTCCAACCTTCATCTCCACCAAAACCCTAGGTTTCATCTCACCCTTCATCCCTGATCTAGCCTCCACCTTTCATCCAACAACTACCCTTAATCAATCCTCTTATTGTTCATCCTCATATCCCTATAATGGCAACTAGATATGCTCCCCTTGTCCTTCAAGCTCCTTTGGAAAACATGCCATAGGATTATCAAACAAAAATTCCTCAATTTGATGGAACTGGTCCTATCACTGCCCAACAACATGTAGACAGGATATATGATAGTTTTGACCTTCAGGAGGTAGATGAAGAAAGTGTGACACTTAGGTTATTTGCACAAAGTCTCACAAGAGAGGTGAGGAAATGGTTTAAAGCATTACCTGCTACTAGCATTAATGATCTCCTGGGATTCCATCATACATTCCTTAATAGGTGGGAAATTAAAAAGAACCCTCTTCAGATTTTATCTAAGTATGAAAGCATTAGAAGGGCACCAAGGGAAAGTGTTCAAGACTATTTCACTAGATTTAACAGTGTATACAACGCAATTCCTGCCAAAATTAAACCACCACAAGGTTTAGCCTTAATCACATTCCTATATGGCTTTGAGGCAGACATATCTTACCAGCTTAGAGAAATAAATTCATCAACATTAGAAGAAATGCAAAGGGATGTGGTGAGTGTAGAAGCAAATATGTTAGAAAAGAGAGCTAGAATTATGAATGAAAGGAGAGTGACCATAAAGGAAGAACCCTCTACTTCTTATGTTGATGCTAAAATTGATTCTTAGTTAGAATAGTAGAAAGAATGATGGAAATGATTAATCTAAATGAAGGAGTTGCTCCTAGAGAAAATCAACCTGCCCCTCAAAATCGTAATCAAAATCCTAGGGGAAATCCTCCCAAAAAAAAAAAGAGAGAGAACAGAGGGGCCCTGATCAGCGAATTAGGCCTCCAATTCATGAGAATTATGTTGATGATGATGGAGAAGTAGTAGAAGAGATAGAAGACAACCAAATCAATTTAATGGGTATCAATGATGATGAAATTGTGTTTCTTACTCAGGAAGAACAAGAGTTGTTTCAATTATCCCAAATTGAACTTGATTTTGAAGAATCAGATGACTATAATTAGGGATTTGAAAACACTATCATGGAAGTCCATAGACATTATACTATTAGGAGTAAGAAAAAATCAGATGCCCCAAATAAAAAGAAAAATGAAAATCCTGTCAAGAAAACCTCTGACACCACTTCAAAGAAAACTCCAGAAAATGTTGCTAAGAAAACTACAGATAGTTCTAGCAAAAAGTTAGTTGAAATTTTTGCCAAAAATATTGTTGAGAGTACCTACAAAACCACTGAAACTGATATTCCAACCACTAGTCACCAAAAAGAACCTATGTCAAAACAAATTGTTGATTAGTATGATTTTCTGAACTAGAATAAATTTCAAACCTCATTAAATATTGAAAATGAACTAGAAATGCTGAAAATTCTATCCCCTTAACAGAGTTAATGAACAAAAAATTGTTCATAACTCAAGTTATGAAAGCTTTGAACATAAGGGAAAACACTGACACTGTCAATTTGAATGATGATCAACCTGAATTATTATTTGGTCCAGAGATAGATGGTAAGCCACAAGGAGGAGGTGTTCCTCCATTTTTTGTCAATCTCAACGTTTATGATAATATTCTCCATAATGCTATGTTAGATTCAGGTGCTTCCCACAATTTGATACCAAAAGTTGTTATAGAGAAACTTGGTCTTGACATTGCTAGGCCCTACAAATACTTGTATTCATTTGATTCCAGCAAAGTAAGATGTTTAGGTCTCATTAAGAATCTATGTGTTACTTTAGCCCAAATCCCAGCTAAGAGTCTAATAATGGATATAGTGGTTGTTGATATTCCCCCTAAGTATGGCATGTTGTTGTGACGCTCATGGGAGAAAAATTACAAGGAACCCTACAAATGGATATGGCTTATGCTACCATACCAGTGTTTGGTCAGCAAAGGAAACTATATATAGAAACCTTAATGAAATACATGGTGAGTAGTCAGGAGAAACCACATAACTATCCCCTTTATTCTGTTCACTCTGATTTAGACTCCTTCATTCTTTACAATGATGGAGATATTTATTCTCAGGTCACCAATGCTGAAAATGACATTTGTGAACCACATGAACATCAAACACAAATTGTACAACAAAACACTGAAACTAAACCTTTTTGGAACATGAGTTTTGATGGCTCTTGTAGCAGAGCAGGCTTAGGAGCATGTGTATCGGTCTCAAATTCAGGAAATAATCATGTAGAATGTCATTCATATAAATTGAATTTTCACTATACCAATAACATAACAAAATATGAAGCACTTCTTTTAGGCTTGTAATTATTGAAAAAATTAAGTGCTAAAAGAATTTATGTTCATGAAGATTCTGAATTGATTATAAAGCATATTAAAGGATAACATACTGCAATACATCCTACACTGAGAGCATACATAAATGTTGTGCTTGATTGTCTACAAACTTTTGTAGAATATGACCTTGTTGTTATTCCTAGAAATCAGAATGTCCTTGCTAATGGTCTAGCTTTTTCAGTCAGCACATGCAAATTGCCTCATCCCAACAAAAAATATACTTTGGAAGTAAAACATCGTCCAGTTGTACTAGATAATAGGAGGTATTGGCAAGTATTTGGAAACGAAAAACATATTTAAAATTGTTTACAGTCCAAGGATGAGTATGAGGAAAATAACATAGATTTAGATTGTGAATTAGAAAATCAGATAGTTGTACATACTAATGTTGGAGAACAGTTTGATAAATTAAATGTAAATATTTATGTAGATGAAGTTGTACATGAATTAGAATTGCATGAAATTAATCCAGAAAAAGAAGAATTTGAAATACTTCAACTTAAAAAAAAAAATTTACCTAAAGGTATAGTTCCATTAGAACAACTTTTTAATTTTAATGATGTAGCAAAAAATCCAAAAATAGAGCCCACAGGGGCAGATGTAGAAGAATGTAATATAGGTAGTGAACATAATCCTAAAATGATAAAACTTTCAAAATCACTCCTTATAGTCCAAAAAAAAAAAATACATAGCTTTATTCAAAGAGTTCATTGATGTCTTTGCCTGGAGCTATGAAGATCTCAAAGCATATGACACTAGTATCATACAACATAAAATCTCAATCAAGGAAGATAAAAAACCATTCAAACAGAAACTTCGTAGAATAAATCCAGAGCTGGTGCCTTTGATTGAGAAAGAAATTAAAAAGATGTATAATGCTAAAATCATATTTCCTCTCAGATACACTAAATGGGTGTATAACATAATGCCTACTAGGAATAAAACTACAGGAATCTAGTTATGCATTGATTTCAGAAACCTTAACAAGGTCTCCCTAAAAGACAACTACCCTTCGCCAAAAATGGACCATATATTACAGAAGGTAGTAGGGTCTAATAGGATTTGCTTATTAGATAGTCTCTCAGGTTATAGCCAGGTCTTAGTGCATCCTAATGATTAGGATAAAACAACCTTCACTACTCCATGGGGGACCTTCATATATTTGAAGATGCCCTTTGGGTTAATGAATGTTAGAGCCACATTCGAAAAAGCAATGGATATTTACTTTGCTGATGAGATTGACCATTTTATTGTGATTTATCTAGATGAAATTATTGTCTATTCAAAGACTGATGAGGAACGTTTGTTACATTTAAGAAGGGTGTTTGAAAAGTGTAGAAGGTTTGGCATCTCATTAAATCCCAAGAAAACACTTTTTGGCCTAGAAGAAAGAAAACTTCTTGGTCATATTATTTCAAATGATGGTATTAGGATTGATCCCATTAGAATTGAAGCCATATTAAAAATCAGTCAAACTAGAAATTAAGGAGCTTCAATTTTTTATTGGCAAAGTTAATTTCCTAAGGAGATTCATTCCTAGCCGTGCAGATCTTCTTAGAAATATAACAAATATGATAAAAAGATATTCAAAAATCAGATGGAGTATTGCGGCTAGACAATCCTTTGACTTAGTTAAACAAACATTGAAAAAAGCACCAGTGTTGATTAGTCCAGATTTTACTAAAGATTTCATTATCTTTTCTTTTGCTTCTGAACACACTATTGCATTTTTTTATTGCACAAAAATGATGAAGGATTTGAACAGCTTATTGCATTTTACAGTAAGGCTTTAAGAGATGCATCTTTGAAATATAATATTATGGAAAAACAAGCATTTGCATTGATTAAAGCAATAGAATACTTCTAAGTATATATCTTGCATTCCCATATTATTGCTTATGTACCTAATTCAGTGGTTAAGGATATTTTAACACAGAATTGGCCTGATGGAAAACAAGGAAAATGGATGATGATGGAAATGAAAAAATTGGATGATGATGGAAATCAGCAGTGATTCATCTTTTGTACTACCATGGTGATGAAGGAGCAGATAAATTATTCATACAAACAGTGCATTGAACTGTTTTTACATCCAACAATGACTCTTCTTAGCAGTACACATGAGCCAAGAGTCGATGAAGATATTAGAAATATTTTATAGCTATCAGATCAAACAAATACAGGTGACTGGTATTTATACCATAACTATACAGAGTTGAGGGTTTTTGGCTGTGAGGTTGATCCTTACAAGGTCCAAAAATTCCTCACAATGAGGATTTTTGCTTTAGAGTACATCAGGAAAATGTTGAACACTGATGAAGTCCACTTTGTGTCAGTAAAGAAGAAGTCACAATTCAAAATTAAAACACAAATAGGACCATTTATTTGCAACAAAAGGACAGCAGAGAAGAAGCAGATAGGATGTTGAAGGAAATGAATTTCAGCCTCAGTTTCACCTAGTCCTATGATCCATTAGGAATCATCTAAAAACTAAGAGTAGAAAACAAGTCTACTCCTTACATTCATACACACAGGCCAGAAATAGAGAAGTATATGAACCAAATGGAGTGGGTTGAAAACACTCTGCAAGAGGTTGAAGAGCAGTTAGTCTCCACTTCTACATCACAGACCCCTGTCCCACAGGAGAAAGCAGGGAAAATACTGAGAGAATAAGAGTCACCTTCAATGATTGAAATTACCAATAAGGAATTTAAGATTATGTGCAAGAAGAGAATCAAACTCAATCCTAAAGTTAACCCAAGTAAAGATTCAAAACAAGAGGTCATCATAATCACCAAGGACACACCTACCTCTTCACAAGTTGGTGGGAAAACTAACCTCTCTCCTACCACTTCAACAACTTCACAGGATCAGCAACAAGCCATTCAAACAAGTAGAGTTGTCAAAGGAGGTAAAGAGAAAAAATATTTGATACATTCAGAGCAATCAAGTTGAAGAATGAAATCTTGAAGAATAACACCTACAATCAATTTTGGAAGCAGACTTCCAGATCTCAGAGTAGACCGCTGTCAGAGTTTGACTCTGAGAAAGGTAAAATGCAAATGGCCTTTCTAGAAGCACATATTTCACAACCTAAGAGAGCAACAGATTACACTAATACTTCATTTGAGTTTGACATCAAAGACATCCACCCCATTGATCAAATGGAGATGCGCAAGCAAACAGGTGAAATTATTTCATCTAAATTGACTAATACAACTATGAATTTGTCTAAATTGCAAGTTTCCTTAGCAAACATTCAATCATAATTGAAGATGGAAAAAATCTCTTCTTTGGCTAAGGATACAAGAATTAAGTCTTTGGAAGACTTAGGGGTCAGATTTGGATATGATTCTTCCAACATTAAAGCTGCAGAGGAGATTATAAAGAAGAAAAATATTGACATAGAAACATTAAGGAAGCAGCTAAAACTATCAGACACAAAAGACCCTTTAACCAAGTATTTTGAAGAAACAGAATCTCAGAAATCGAACACGATGAAACTCATCATGGAACAAAATGCCCAATTGAGACAAATGGAATCAGAAATGGAGAAAATGATCAAGGAAAAGGAGCAGGCTGCTAAGCTTTCTATGGTTTCTTTGGAGTCTGTACCTCTTACAGCGATCCCCACAACTACAACTTCTACAACAAGTACAACATATGGTGCAGAACAATTAACAAAGGCAGTGCGGGATCTGTCTATCCAGACAGAGGAAATTAAGAAACTTCAAGATCAAGTTAAACTATTGCAAGACCAGAAATCCATAAGTGAAAGTTCTCATGCAGCTGAAGCATAGAGAGCGCTGAAACTAATAGAAATTTTGCAGAAGTCAAAAAGAGAGTCATCCATTGGAAATACATTGGGACAAGTCAAAGAAATAATCTGGACAAATATCATTGAATCCATTAACGAAATATGGCCCTGCATCCATATTATATTTGAACAGAAAGAATTAATTGAGAACACAAATGATGCCATCACAACCATCAAAGAAGAGCTTGGAGACATGCTAGTTACAGCCAACAACATCATCAAGTTCTTAAACTCCAAGAACAAATAGAGCTAGATGACTTAGGAGTGGATGACAGAACAGAGACCATTTTATAAGTGAAGAAGGTTCTTACTAAAAAGAATCTGATTCTTTAGCTAGAAGATAAATGTCACAGCTTAGAGATAGTTGTGAATAGATTCTTCAAAGGGATTGAACCTTTAACACAACAGGGTCTACCTTCATTATTTGTAATTAATGATAAATTGATGACATGTGGAGACTATGTGAAGAAGCTAAGTGAGATTCCCAAAGACACTGCCAAATTCTCCAATATCACAGGTAACATGAGAGGGAAAGCATTCTTGGAAGCAGTGAGCAATGATCTTTTCATCTAGCATGAGGTAAACCACATATGTGGTAAAACCTACTTTTGCTCACATCTGTGGTAAAACCTACTTTTGCCAGATATACTGAAGTGGATGAAATTTACAAAAATATCATTAAGTTAACTATCTTAGATAAATATCGATGGGATAAATTGTGTGAACTTCAGTAGTAAAGAGTAAATGAGAAAGGTCAACATCAGCCAGCATTCCAGATCATCTCAGCCGAACCTATTTTTTGTCACATTTAGAGTTTATTATTCCGTTTAGGCTAATAATACACTGTCTGTCAACAACATTGATTGTATTCAATTTTGTAATATTTTAGTATAAATACTTCACTGTTGAAGTATTCGAGGTTGATTTCTGAATATATTTTGCCTACTGCCCAATTGTAATTTCCAAGTTTTGCTGAAATGTTTCTACTATTACTATGTTTTCCATTGTTTTTCTTTTTTCTTGTGTATTAAAAATTCTTAATTGTAAAATAGAAAGTGTGATGAATAGGATATGTTAATTGGAACACCTAATTCTGACTGCTTTTACAATTTATATGTTTTCCACTGAAGTTAGATTGAAAAATACTTGATTTCTTTTCGGTCTCAACTGAAATTCACTTTTCTGCCATCTCCATAATGCATTTAAAAATCTAAAGAATCCATTTAATGCAACCTAGTTTGTCGTGTGATAACTCTTTTAAATATTGATGCAATATCCAATTTTATGTTTAAGGCAGCTAGATCCAGCGTCCAAAGTGGTTTTGATGTTATCCTCTATGTTTATTTTAGAAATGTTTTAAATTACAAGACAAAAATATTTAACAAAGAACTAAAATGATTCACATGTATCTCCACACTATATATGATTCACATGTATCTCCACACTATACAACTATATTATCTATAGAGTTTCCAGGAAGCTAAATATACCTCATTTGTGAGTGAAATAGCAAGCTCAACTATAACCATGATAATAACGACATATTCTCTTTGACACTTGAGCAATGGTAAAATCCAATGACATATTCTTTGACACTTAAGCAATGGTAAAATAGCATACGAGAACAACATAATAGAGAAATTATAATAAGCCATTCAGTCCCAAATGGCAGCCAGCTTCCAAGAATTCCAAGAATTTTTATATATGATCCATTTTCAAGAACTTTTTAAGAAAGATCAATCCTCAAGCTTTACTGCCGCATGAAGGATTTCATGGGTCAAGCCCTCTAGGCCAATGAAACTGAATGTTTAAATATTCATTAGCGGCTCACCCATATGGAGAAATAGCCATCTTTGCTGGGAACTACATGCACCTAGTTAGAACAAAAAAAAAACAGAGTTATGGTCTCTGCTACTGCTAGTACATCAAAGGAAAACCTTCACTGCTCCCTCATCTAATTCATGAGATTTTTACCATTTTTTGCTCTCAGGTTTTTAAATTTGGTTCTCTGACTTGTAACTTTCCAGAAATTAGTGTGATAAATTTGATAAAAGAATGGAAAGTCAAGAGAAGGAAAGAAGACACTATCAATGTAATGAACATGTAGTTTGATGAAAAGTTGAACATTATAAATCTATTTATTACAATTAAGATACCAAAAATATATATAAATATAAATAACAGTTTAAATCTATCTTAACTCGAATTTCTCAAAAAATAATATTTTAAATGCTTCAAATTATAAATCTGGAAAAAAATTACTCCTGTTACAAATCTTAAGCTTTCTCAAAGCGGTAATCCTTTTCAAAACTTCAATTACAAATTTTAATCCTTTTCAAAACTTCAATTACAAATTTTAAACTTTCTCAAAGCGGTAATCCTTTTCAAAACTTCAATTAAGAAATTATTTTCACTGCTACACAGAGTAAATATCTATGTAAAAATTACTGTCATCGTTACAGAGATTACACAGTAAATCTGTGCAATTATTCTCAAAACATCCATGAAAGATAATTACACAAACCCAAGTATTTTAATCCCTCTTAAAGAGATTACACAGTAAATCTGTGCAATTATTCTCAAAACATCCATGAAAAATAATTACACAAAACCCAAGTATTTTAATCCCTCTTAAAAGTTAATAGCTCTGAAATTTAAACATGTCTGGAATATGTTTATTTAAATTCAGCGTTAAAATCGAATCACTTCCCACTTCTATCCATTCTTGTTATTAACTTTATATTTTAAAAATGCACTAGTTTGGGTCAGGGAATCACTTAGCAGGATGGCTTTGAACATTCACATGCAAACAAAAAATAACCAGACTTCTCTTTCAGCAGTTATGGCGATATAGGATGAGTATACACGCATCTGGAACATAGTTACAGTCCAACCACACCTACTACAATTTCAATTTCAACATTTACAGAATACACATATAAAATAATATCAATGACAAACAATTTTAGAGCCGAACAATCGAAAAACTGCTTTCATATATTAAAAACAGGACAACAAGGGAATCACAAAAAAGACTTATGATTCACACCCAATATGTTATCACCTGCTTTTTTTAAATGAAATCTTCCCAGCAAAACCGAAAAAAAAACAGACTAATGATATTAGGAATATTTGATGGTCCTATCTCCGTCAAATACTGTGCATACCATGAAAATCTAACTGCTTACTTCAAACATTTTAAAAAACCTACTTCTCAAAAATGGCACTCTGCCGTGCATCGTGAAGATTATCAGCAATATCAGTTGTACTGTTACTAAAAGAGATGGCATTCTGAATGCTGTAAGATGAGCGGCTTGAGAAATTGTTCACTGTCCCTCCCAAACACTCTGATGCATGCCTCCCTCGCCTGCTCTGATGCACGTCGTATAATAAAACTTTCATCCCCAAACCAACGCTTGGATCCTTCTAACTGCTGGGCTACCATAACCAGGGCTCGAATGTCCCCGGGTACAGCATTTTGAATGGCCTCCATAACTTCTTCTCCGGAAGGAACGCACTCCATCAACGTTGTGGGGAAGAAGTCGTTCGACTGTGTTCCTGCAAGATACGCAGACACAAATGACGCACGAATCCAATTTCTCTCTTTTTCCGCTTTCAACAAAGCGGAACTCCTGATAATCTCCTCTGCCTCTACAAAAAGCTTTGCAAATTCTGCGCACGCCGGAAGATCCGCGTCAAACCCCTCTGGAGACCTTGCAGCATTGGTTTCCTCCAATGCTTTCTCGTGCAATTCCTCAAACCGTTCGCTTATTGGCTCCAGAGCTGCCTTCAAAGAAAGCTCTAGAACGCATCTCCTACAATTGCACTTGAAACCCCAGCTTTCGCACATGGCTTGGCGCAGCGGCAATGGGACCAGGGTATCAAAATACGAAATGGTGATCTCTTTTCCTCGTTTGATGGGCTTGCAGGCATGAATAAACATAGCGTTTCCCAATTGCAGCCTGCTCGAATTCGGCAGACATGAATGGTTGATGAAGGACGGCAGCAGCCAAAAACCGCTAAAATTCTGGCCTCGTTTGGCTTCATATATTTTAGATTTTGAAGCAAATGTCTGTTCGTCTCCACCGAATGAATTCCGACTTATAATATCGCGTATACGGTTAACATCTACCTGCAATTTTTCTTTTCCCGCTGCTTCGCTTGGAGACATTTGGCCCTCTGTCTCAAACAGATCAATGGCTGGGACATCCAGGCTACGAGGCTCAGAGTAGTCGTCTAAACTATAAATCTGCTGAAGCAATCTCTGCGATTTTCTGGCAGCACTGACAACGGCGGCAACAAGTTCTTCTTGTGATGCCAGATTAATGTTCCCCCGGTGGTCCACATTAATCCCGGCCAAGTCATCCTCATAAGCTACTGCAACGGCGTTGCTTACCAGCAAAAGCTGCCCGGTGGTTATGTCTTGTCTGGCGTAAAGCCCCCGGCCGCGGCCGTCTTCGGTCATCTTAATCTCTACGGGGCCAATAAAATCGGCCACTTCCGGATAAGTAGAATACCCACGTCCAAGCAGGTAGTCCGAGATGTCATACTTACCTTTCCGGCTCTGGGAGTACAGAGTCTTGGCTTGGCGAAGCGTCAGTTGTATTTCGAACTGCCCAGGGCTGGCCTCGTTAGCTTTCTCCAAACATTCGCATGCCGCCGCATACTGCCTCAGGCCGACCAGAGCGCGGCCTTTCCTATGGAGCGCTTTGAGATTGCTGGAATCGATCCGAAGGACCTTGTCGGAATCCTCCAGAGCCTCCTCAAATTCCTTCATCCGAAGCCTTGTCTCCGCCCGGTTGGAATAGGCGTGCAGGAGGCTGGTCTTGATATTATTATTGCCATATAAGGACCCCTTCTTGAGCTGAAGCAGAGCGGCCTCGATGCATTTTGTATAATATTCGACCGCTCCATCCCATTGTTTTTCTCGGAAGCAGCTGTTGCCCTTCTTCCTCAACTCCTCCACATCGACATGCGGCAGGCTCTCCGCCCGCTTCTGCTCCTTGTGAGTCACGACCATCTCGACGTTGGCAGGGTTGTCCACACGGATGGCGACACTACCGTCGGCGGCGCGCTTAAAATAGGGCTCCCTGATGGCCACCTTGGCTCCCCTGGGGTAAATCCTCTGGATGTTCGCCTGCGAATGAGCCGCATTGTATATTGCCAGCCTGACACCAAGGCCATGACCGTCCTCAATCATAGTCATGATACCACTTATCCTGAAGGCCTCGGCGCAGATGGTACCGTAGAGCACCCGGCCGCTGTGGACTCGGCCAACCTGCAATTCGGTAAAGGAAATGGGTTTTAATCTTTCCAACGGAACCGAAGAAGCGGCGCCATTGCTGCCAATGGGATCTGTGAAGGACAAGCGTGTTTGAAAAATCCCTTCTGGTAAATTCCCGTGTTGTCGACGGGCAAACTCGTGAATCTGCAGAAGGGCTTGCTTGTCGAACCTCTCGGAGGCGTCCACCGCTGAAGCAAGAGAAAGCGAGGCCATTAACTGATGCAGGTTCTCCATCCTTGTACGAACAAAATCAAAACCAAGCAGTCACCACCGTCTTTTTCTTTCCTGAGCTACGAATTTCTTTCCTGCGCCGAAACGATATTTAAAGAAAAAGGAAGAAAATGTAAACCACTCATTACCACTTCTCAAACCCGATGGGCTGGAATTGGAAAACTGCCCTTGTTTGCCGGTTCCGAACCAGTCTTGCCACGTGTATACATATTAATTCAATTACGCGGTAAAGAGGGAAAACATTTAACCCCGGGTCCGAATAATAGGTGACAATTTAGTGTTCAGAGGAAGGTTGAAAAGTGAGGTGAGGTTACACCCTTATAGGAGAATTAGATTTTAATTTTAACAAATTTTAAATTAAACGGAATAACAAATTTTAAATTAAACGGAAAGTTCTATTAAGACGGTTTGTATTTGTTGAGTGTTTCATTTTTTAATTATTAAAATATTATATGCTAACCGACATGGTTGTATTTATTTAAATAACTTATTAATGGAAAATAATTATTAAAATCTTAATTGACACAAAATTGATTTGGACAAATATTAATTAAATAAATAAAAACATTAATTTACATATAAAATTGATTTGGTCAATTATTAGTTAAATAAATAAAAACAGTAATTAGTTAAATACATAAAAACAATAATTAGCTAATTAATTATTAGCCAATTTTAAATATTGTATAGAAAATTATTTCATTATATTAATTAAATAAAGATATTTCTTGAAAATAACTCTATATATAAGGATTAAATAGATGCAAGGGTTAGGTCAAGTGGATTAAATAGATGTAAGGGTTAGGTCAAGTGATTTAGAGATTTTTTTTTTTTTTTTTTTTTGAGATAAGGCTTTATTTCTGGTATTTTTATTCTAAATAAAAACTAAAATAATTAATATATATATAGAGAGAGGGGGGGAAGAGGTTAAATATTAGTTAAACAAGTGTAATATGCAACATTACTACTTAGTGCATGTGTCCCATGCAAAATGTAATTAATAAAATAAAAAACTAGTGCTACTATTATGTAAACAAATTGTCTATATTTATTGGGAATTTTTAACATATTTTTTAAGTAGATTATTATGTTAAGTAGTAAAGTTACTTGTATACTTGATATGTTAAATTAAATGAGAAGCAATTTTAAAAACCTATACTTGGCCTTAAAATTAGATTATTACTTTAATATGTATTTTTCCATGAAAAATATTTTATATTTTACATGAAAAATATATATGTCTTAGTCTTTCAAGAAATGAATTGTTTCGACAAAGCCATTAATGCAAAACTTAGTCAAGAAATTGACCTAACCATGACAAACATTTTGTCAAACAAACTGTGAACATATAATCTACTAGTAATAAATGCATATCTGAACATAGGGGTCTCCTACCTATCTAAAAATCATCAAGAAGGTCTAATGCCCTCTCAAAATAGTTGTAATAACATCTATTAGGTCATGCATTCAATAACCAGTCATTTACCAATCAAAACATGTTAAGATCCATAGCTGGAATTTGTCATAAAACCATGCTTATAACCAAAACATAACCAGAATAATAACAATGATAGAACAATCATCAAAGCCACATCATAACAAGTACATTTACTCCTAAAATATAAGAGGAAAATGTAACACCCTCCTCCCACATCTACCCAAGTAACTGGCCAACTGGGGTAAACATGCGATGAGAGGCTACTATAATGAGATTCAACCTCTTATGTGACCTTAAGGAAGTGAAACTGACGTAAAAACAACAAACATACCTTGTATAGCATCAACAACATCCCCAGGAGGTAACCCAACCATTCACGCCTTTTACCCCTGGGTGAGATTGATCTTTTGACCTCTTTGAGCCATAGAGGCAGGCATAACACTGCATTCCAGCGTCCAGAAGGCTATAGACGCAGGCATAACACAACATGCCAGCCTCCAGGGTACTAATTCCTTAGTTTTGTGCCAACGTCCTCAGGATTTGAGCCACCTTTTCACTATTCAGCCCCAGAACTAGTGCTCTACCCAGAACTTCATGAAAACTTAAGGGATGATAAATAACAATAAGACAATGATACAAAAGCAATCACATCAATAAGAAATCATCTGGACCCCTCCTAGCCATGATGGGAATTTCGTCAAACATGTCACAAACATTGAATCTATAGGTGTAAACAACATATTTAAGCATAGGGGTCTCATACTTATCTGAGAATCGTTAAGAAGCATTTCTCCCTTACAACATTAGCTGCAATACAATCTATTTGACCATAGATACATTGTGCATTCATTTATAAGTAAGAACATAGATAGATCCATGCATCATCATTGATCAAATACATGCGTATAACGAGAAAATTAACAACAAAAATACCATGGATACAACAACAATAGAATCCACATAATAACCAATACATTCACACACCAAATACCAAAGGAATGGATTGCTCATAAATGAATGTAGAAACCAACTAGAGATGGGACTTCCACGTTCCACCCGACCCTAGATTGGTTGAGCTAAATCTCTCTTCATCCAATCACCCCTATGCCATATTCCAATCATGAATGTGGTAATCAAACCGAAAGAACCAACCAGGGCATCCCGAGGCTTAACCACCTCACCCTCATCAATAAAGATCAGTCTTTACCATACTCCAAACTGGATCACTAGGCCAACACAATTAACATGTCATAACTGGCTTTATCATTATCTACACCCAATCACTAGGCCAACACAAGCATGGATATCACCACATTCTCTCCGCCTAAACCATGAGGAATTTTCCTGTCTCCTAGTCTTTCATGCTTTACCACAACCCATAGTCTGAATCAGGGATCACTAGGTCCTAAACCGAGACATACTCTCCAGGATTTACCATATATCCCAAACATGTGGTTCATTGGCCCGAATGGAGAGAAAACCACCTCTCAGGCTTTACTGCAATCCAAACCCGGATTATTAGGCCCTAAATCGAGGCAAAACATGAAAAAATTCTATAATCATTCGAAGATCCACCTCACTCAACTTCGAATTCATCCAACAATCAAACTAAACCAAAACATGAGAACTCCACAAGAACATGGCTATCCAAAAATGGCAAGGCTGGGTTGAAAACATTGTCACACTTGGAAAAACCCATGTCAAGACAACAAGAAACCACATGAAATACCATGCATGCTAAATCTAGCAAGGCAATCACACATGCAAATCAATACCTGCAAAGAATATTGTTGTAGTCGTCTGATCCTTCTCTTCCATGCTTGATATTTTCCTTCTTGCTCCAAATCTCCAAGTATGCCACACTCTCCAAGGGTGCTCCAAGAATACTCTAAGTTTCCAAGAGTATGAGAGGCAGAGGGAATAATGAGAGAGGTCCAAAAATGCACTAAAAAAAGGTACCAACTGATCCTTAAAAGCCTTTTTATCAATGAGGCCTTTAATTTCTTCATTTTCCATTACTTTCCTTCATTTTCCTCCTCACATGCAACCTATGACCTTTCATCTCCATTCTCTCCTATTTTCCATTATTTTCATAAATATATGTTCCAAATATTCCATTTTCCTTTCCAAATTCCTTTACCTTTGCCAATTTCCTTAGCCATAATAAACCAAATTAACACCCACTAGGATGTTTTTCCAAACATTCAGCTTGGAATAAGTGTCCCATCAACTATGTTTATTATTTTTAAATTTATTACATGGAATTTTCACCGGGGTTGTTACAAAAACCTCCCCCTTGGGGAACATTGTCCTCGGTGTTCAATCACACATATACCTTAGCAAAACCACTAAAAAGAAAACATACTTCCCATGGAGCTTTATAACATAGCTCGATATAGTACTTACAATGATCATCCTGTTGAAAAGCACACCAATCTATAATATGAAAAGTATAACATCATAATAACATGACACCCGTACCACTTATTGGAGATTTATAACATAGCTCATGGAGGTATTTACATCCATATACATATGTACATGTATCAAAAAATCACATTAAAACATATACCGAAACATATACCAACTATTGGAGCAGGGTCCCTTAAAGCTGCAAATTTTGTACACTTTTTGTATATTTTTGGTATTATTTAGTCTAACGCAGGGGTATTGGGTGGGTCAAAGCCCCGAATGCATTGTAATGGGTCAAGGGTAGACCAAGAGTCCTCAAACCACAGTTTGCGGACCATTGGATGCGTAGGCTAAATCGATATAAATAGATGAACGTTTTGAGTCTTAAGATAGGCAAGAATTAAGATAGATGCTAAGTACAAATTGTTAGATTTTTTGTCGGGTTGTTTGGGTAAGGACTCCTACTGGTTGTGTGCATGGAGATCCTCAGTCCTGATGTTTGCAGCCCTTGATGGCTGTGTGTGCAGGCGGTATTTTGGGATTGTAAGTGGATTTTGATACTAATATATATGCGAAGTATGGTTGGAATATGATGCCATCTGGATCTATTTTGTTATGATTGATGCGAACCTGGGCTATATGATTGAGTTGCGAAAGTGTCTGTTTAATTACTGTGAACTATCTATGTTTCTGGTATATGTATCTGTGATCTGTTAATTGCTGCGATTATAGTGTTATTTTCTGATAATTGGCATTATGCACGTGGATGCGAAGGTATTGAATAGATCTATGCATGATAATAGCTTTGTTATAATGTGGATTGTATTGTTAATAAACCTGCAAATAGATCTGTTGGTGCGAACTCGATAGGTTGGGAACGCAAACCTGCTTGACTTACCTACTCACTCTCAGGGTGCGGAAACTTGGTTCCAGCACCCTCCCATACTGCTTCGGGTGAGACTTTGGCCTGCGCAAGCAAGTCACTGCCGAAGGGGCCAGTAGTATAGGGGTTTTTTGGCAAACCTTAACCTCCAAACCTAGGTCAAGACCCCTCGAGCCAACAAATGGTTCTGTTGCCGGGACCAGGAGAATTTTGAGAGAAAGATCGGGTAATGCCAAGAACTCATTGGAGACCTAAGAAGAAATAAATTGATGAGTGGTTTGAAAATCAAGTTCAGGAATTCGTAGTGAAAGAAAATTGCAGTGCAAAGTTGACAACAGAGAAGTGGAAGAATAAGTACATTTTCACGGATATCTACAAAATTTTCTCCGTGACATTCGCAACCAAGCTCCAAGAGTGGCTGACAAGGCTCGTGGACTTCCGGACGTGTTGGAAGGACGAACGAATCACACAGTGGCCTTCATAATTGATCCAGCAGTTAGAAAGAACTGATAATACCATCACTCGTACGGTAGATCACTGGGTAGATAGTGTGTTGGGAGGATTTGTAACGGAATTTGCAATTGACTAGTTTGTGTCCTATTCTGAGGTAGAGCAGAGGTTATTCAAGGGTTTCCGGGGTAAGATTCTGAAAACCCTGCCATTGCTGATTAAGATCTTATTGTACGAAAAGAGCATTTTTTGCAGTCATACAAAGTGAATGAGCTTCGTTTAGAGCGAGGGTACAACACAGAGTGGTAAATACTACAAGATTAATCAATAAGGAGATAGATATGTCTACAATCCAGTCAGAAATTCGACTGCGCATAGCCCTCCATCTACAGCACCTTCAAACTAGCATAGGGGCAAGAACTCAACCTCCACCTCCACCAGAAGATGATATGGCCTCGCACATGAAGCTACCTACCTTCAAGGGCGTAGGGGATGAAGATATGGATCGGTTTTGGTTTGTTGCAGGATTGGTATGGACTGTGCAGAATGTGGCCAGTGATGTTGTCAAAAGGGCACAACTATCCCTTGCCTTTGAAGGAAGAGCCTTGGACTGGTATATGGGATAAATAGCTCAGCATGTGAATGTGACCATTGAAGGGATTGAGAATGCCTTGAAACAACAGTTCAAGAAGCCTAAGTCCTACTCCCAAATAGTGAATGATCTGAAATATTTCAAGCAAGGACCCTTTGAGTCTGTATGGGACGCTGACCAATGGTTGAAAAAGGTAATCAGAGAAAGAGGATTTCTGTATGATGACAGGCAGCACACGGAATGGTTCATTGCTATGTTACTACCCCACATGCGCATGCCAATGGGTCATCAAGCCATCGAATCGCATGAAAAGTCCTTGGAGATTTCTATGAAGCTAGAAGCTGCGCCAAGAGATGATACCCAGTTAGGAGTACAACAAATACAAGGACAGCTAGAGGTAATGCACATGGAGATCCAAAATTTGCAGAAGGAGCGAGGAACAGAGGCTAGCCCTGACAGTTGGTGCATACGATGCAAGGTGAATGGCCACACTAAGGATAACTGTCCTCTGCTAGCAGACTACATGCAGGCCTGGGGACCCAGCCCATTGCGTCCTAGGGAAGTTACGGGACCAAGTGGGCCGGTGCTGTGGTGCGATGATTGTCGTGTGGATGAGCTGCATGATACCAACCACTGCCCCCGCCTTGCCGCATATATCTCGGAAGTGAAGCAACAATGGTGCAGGTTTTGCAGATCTGTAGGACATGACGAACATAATTGCCGGACATATGATCTGATGATAGACCGAGGAAACCTATATAGGGTACAGTCGGATCCTTCCTCACCAAGATCCCCCTCAGGCATAGGTGGTTCCCCAAATAGGGGCAGGGGAGGGGGCCGGGGTGGAAGCACAAGTAGGGAGAGGGGGAAACTGATCTGCTATAACTGCGGAGAGGTAGGAAAATTTGTGAGAGACTGCCCAAACCCTGCAAGACAGTCCTGCAGATATTGTAGACAGCTGTACCATGTGATTGAAGACTGTCTGATTCTAATCGCAAAGATGCAAGAAAAGTAGCAGACACCTACACAAAATGTACAGAGGGTCAAGGAAGAACCTCGGGAGGAAGAACCAAGCATTAGTGTCATTACGTGCAACGATATGGCCACCGAGGGAGCTGACGAAAAAGCTGCAGTCGAGCCTCTTATTTGGAAAGCAGCCACTAGATAAGACAGTTTAGACCTACAGAGGGAGAAGGAAACCTTTGTCGCAGCTCTCCAAGACTTTGCTACGACTGAAGTGTCTACCTCACAGACCCCCGCGAACTCCAAAGCAGAGGATGAGGTCAAACCATTCTTGCAGGCATGTATGAAGCTATTGCACAACCAACGGGCCGTAGAAAACCTTCAAGTTTTAATAGATAGCTGCACAGAGAAAACTAATTGACCCTTGGAAGTTAAGGATGTGCATAAACTATACAAGCATAAGAAGCGCATTGGTAGGGAAATGTGGCTAAGCACGCAAATTGGTGATTATGAAATGGATCAGGTTATTTTAGACCTAAGCTCATATGTGAATGTACTGCGCAAACAAAATTGGCAGCGAATGGGAGAACCTAAGTTAGAATGGTCCACTATCTAGCTGCGCATGGCCAATCAGCAAAATATCATACCATTGGGAAGGCTATCAAAGATCATGGTGGATATAACAGGAGTTAAGGTTCGGGCTGACTTTGAGGTCATTTAGATTGTAGAAGATGCGGACCCCTACTCTATGCTCCTAGGATTGGATTGGGCCATAGATATGGGAGGTATCATCAACCTTAAGAAGAGAAGCATGGTGTTTGAAAATGAGGGAACACGGGTGATAGTAGCCCTAGACCTAGCGGAAGGAGAAAGGTATACAGAGCCAATGCATCAAGAAGAGGAGGTGGATCACATCTATAAGTTAACTGCACAGGACAAATATTGGATCAATCCTACGACCGATGGTGTGCTTTGATGGGAGAAGGATAATGAATGCTTCTCTGACTCTAACGGAGAAATGGAAAATTGGAAAAACTGATTACATGATATCTCTGCGCTGCGATGTCTGAGAATCACAAAGGACTTCCGATGCATATCCTCAGAGGTAAGAGAACTGCCCTACTTTTATGGTTCCGGTAGTATAAAGGAGTTTTTGCAAACATTTGAAGTTGAGGTTCCAAGAGAACGAAGGCTATGGGCCCTTAATCTAGTCGTGCGCACGACACCTGAAAGGTGGTGGGACACGCATAAGGGGGCGTTCCAGGACTGGGAGGAATGTCGGGACATGATGATCCTGCGATTTGAGCCTCCTATTGATGTGTGCGTCAAGACATTTCTTGGCCCAGGGGATCCGCGCGAACACTTGTTTGCTTGGATGGAGAAGCGGTGTGACTGGACTACAGAAGAATGGGTTCACTTGTTTACTCATGCTTTGGGACCAATTCCCACTACATGGTACTTAGATGCGGAGCTACATCAGCGCACCCACCACTGGGAAACTTTAAAGGATGAATTCATGGGGAAATTTGGATTAACAGGGGGCTCGGAGGTGCTTGACGAAGCTTTGCAGGATATAAATATCTTTGTATTTGGTGAATCCAGCCCTTACGCAGCCTTTGGGGCACCAACATGGGAAACAAAGATGCATGATATTGCCAACTACCACAATATAACCATCAAAGAGTGCGATCAGGATCCATGCAATGTCTCTATCCCAGAGTCAGAGGGAGAGCGTGTAGTTGCAGGACCTCCACTACAATCCATGGATGTTACGAAGCCTCTGAAACTGAGAGAAGTCAACATTGGCATAGACGAGAAGCCTAAGTTGGCTAAAATTGGGGACTACTGGGATGATGATACCGTAAGCCAAGTTGCAGAATTACTCACAGAATATCAAGATTTATTCCCGATGAAGTTTTTGGAGCTCAAGGGGATCATAGGGGACCTAGGGGTTATGCACATCACACTAAAACTAGGTGAGTGCCCTGTCAATCAGTGCCCTTATCGGCTGAACCCTAAGTATAAGAAAAAGGTTAGGGAAGAAATCGATAAAATGCTCGCCACAGGTATCTTCAAACCGGTCGAACGGTCGAACTGGGTAATTTCGATGGTGGTTCAGGACAAGAAGACGAAGGGGGAAATCCCAATCTGTGTGGACTTACACAAATTGAATGATGCCTGCCTACATGATCCCTTTCTGACACCATTCTCAGATGAGATCCTGGATAGCATAGGAGGCCAAGAAGCATACTCATTCACTGATGGGTTCTTAGGATACCATCAGATCAGAATCGCACCTGAAGATCGCAGAAAAACTACTTTTGATACCAAATAAGGATCCTTTCAGTATACGGTCATGCTGTTTGGACTCAAGAATGCCCCATGCTATCTTTTCATGCGTAGTAGTCACGATGTTCAAAGAGTTCATCCACAAATTCTTGGAGGTTTACTTTGATGATTGGACTATCTTCGAATTAGTAAAGTAGCACGTTTCGAACCTGTGCATGATGTTGGATGTCTGCCGAAAGCACCAAATTTTCCTGAATATTAAGAAGTGTATCTTCTGCGTACCCTTCAGAATCTTGCTCAGACATATAGTTTACCGACAAGGGCTGATGGTTCACCCTGCGAAGTTGAAGTTATCATCAATATGACAGTGCCTACAACTGAGAAACAGCTGTGTTCGATCCTCGGACATACAGGCTACTACAGAAAGTTCATTCAGGGATACGCAATGATCACATCACCTCTGGAAAAGCTACTTAAGAAGGATGTTTCATTTTTTTGGGATGACAAGTGTCAAAAGAGCTTTGAGCTACTCAAGGAAAAGATGGTCTCCATGCCTATCCTTATTTTTCCTGATTGGGCAAAGGTATTTCATGTTCATGTTGATGCTTTAGGAGTCGCCCTGGGAGTGGTCCTTACGCAGCCCGGGGACAGAGACATTGATCACCCAGTTGCATTTTCTAGTCGAAAAATCTCTGGTGCGGAGTGAAACTATGCCACCACGGTGCAGGAAGGATTGGCCATGTTCTATGTGTTAGACTCCTATACCAATAGGTTTCATATTTCATGATTGTCTTGATGGAATTATGGAATATGTTCAAACCTTCTTACTTGAGCAAAGGTGTTCCATATTCTTGAAAACCAAAAAAATCAAAAAATTTAAAAAATGTAAAGAGGGTATACCCTAAAAGAAATATCAAAGGGTAAAAAGAATAAAAATGGTCAAAAAGAGAAAGAAATGAACCCCAAGCAAAAAATAGACCAAGGAAAGTGTGCAAATCCAAATGCCACTACTTTTTACTCTGTTATAATAAATCAATTGTGTGCAACTTGTGAAACTTTTGCCACAATTTATGAATAAGTCAAACTGTTTAAACTTGGCTTAGTCATATTTCAATTTCATGTTATAGATTAGAGAATAAATATCTAGCCAAACAGTTTAATCTTGGCAGATAAGAAGCTAGGTAGAGTGAATAAAAGGTGCTCAACAGTTTAATCTGAGCCCTTGGATGTAATAAGGGTAGAAATAGATAGATTTATCATGTAAAAAGGAAAAGATTGAAAAGGGTTTGCAAGTCTAAATGCACCCTAATAAAGAAGAGAAAATGGTAGTGTTAAGTAGATAGGGTAGGTAGATGGTGCTGCAAAGTGTTATCTGATGAATGGTGATGCTACATGTTGGTTAATCATTTACTTTCATCATAAGTACTGAAGCAGGAAATACAATGGAAAATCACAGCAAGCAAAGTCAAATTCATTAACCTCCCTCATCATTTTTCCCCCTCAAGAGTTTTACTAATTTCCCCAAAAGTACTAAGGTAATTTGAGATCAAAGGGGCTCAAGGCATTTCCTTGACTTCTGGAGGGACCGGACCCTCGGCCTAATGATCAAAAAGACCTAAGCACTTGAAATAATTCATCATTGTTATCTTCCATCTTTAACTTTTCCTAAGTAAAATCCTATTTTACTTAGGAAACTGATGCAAAATTCCATAAGAAGTTCCTCAAAATAATTTTTTATTCTAAGTTAAGTGTTGAAGATAAAATGTTGCAATTTACTTCATAAGTTATCACTTTCTTAGATGTACAAAGATGTTTTGATTTTCCTTGTCCTTTACCATATTAACATTTAATTCTACTATATTAAATCCCTAGTGAAATCCCTTTTCCTAAGTATATAACTCCTTTTTCTATAAATATCCCCAAAACCCATTTATTATAATGTTTACCAAAGTATATATTCCCGCACATTAAAAATAAACACCCCGCTTTATAAGCCCTTTGGTTAAAACTATAGCATTATACATAAATCCCGCCCCTATGATGAATAAATTGTATTAATTCATTCATCATATAATAAAAATATATATATAAACTTTAGACATACTATAAGTATGTTTAATACCAAAACATATCAATAAACTTTGCGAAAAGCCTTGTGCCACCGTGGTCCGTCCACGTGGCATTCCACCTAGCCAACTCCGCCGCAACCTATTTCATTATATACCTGGGATTAATTAGTCATTTGGACTAATTAACAACCTTCTCCGCCTATTAACATTTCCCCGGGGTGATTAGATTTCGCATTAAAACCTTTTAAAAACCCGGCGGGCCCACCTTTGAAATCGCCGCATGTTCCCCATCCCTTCAGCCGTTGGATCGCCCATTCGTTGATCAACGGTTATCGTTAATCCCGCTGCCCATTTCTTGCCAGCATGTTAACCAGCGGGGGATGGGCGGTTTTTGAAAAGTCAGACTTCCACGTGGCAACTGCTCTGTGGAATCGCTCCCCCCGCGATTAATACCGCCCTCGACCAAAAGTGGTGCGGGCATTTCCCGCTTACCACTTACCGCCTGACTCGACACACGTCATCCCGTACCACCATGACGTCACACCTCGAAAAAAACAAAAAACCCTGTTTACTTGTAAATAAGCCATTTTTCACGTTTTTCCTGTTATTTTCGTTATTCTGAAAACGACAGAGCTCCCGCTGCGATTTTCAAATTTCCATTGCAATTGACCTTTTCGCCCCAAAATTCTGCTGCGCTCGTGTTGAAGAACAATCCCGCCATTGCCTGTTACCTGTAAAAGAACCAGTTTCCGTCTAAAAGCAGGTATTTATCCTTTACGCCCGACTGCAAGTAAAACTCAGTTTCCTTTGTTTTTTCGCTAAAAAAGTGGTTAAAAATCATCAATGAGTCCTCCCTGGAGATTTTAAACCAGTGAAATTGCTCCCTGAACCTGCAAATTGTTCCAATTTCATTCATTTCAAGAATACCGCCCGGCCCGGGAAGAAAACCAAAAACCTCCATTTTGAATCCACAAGAACCAAAATGGAGGCCCCGGCAGCTCTTAATATCACTCCGTTAAATGCTCCTCACCGTGATTTGGACTATTTACCTCTGATAGATGAAGATTTCCAAATAAAAGACATGGCTTATGATGAAACTCCCCTATTGAGCTATTGTCACTGTAGAGACGAATACTCAAAGGGGCAAGATCTTATAGGGTTGTGGGAATCCAATTTCCCGAGATATCTCATCCCCTCAGTCCTTATTTTCCCAGAAATTATCCACTACTATCATGCCAATTATGATCCAAATCAGAAAGCAGTTTTATCCCCAAGTCAAAGCGTATCAAAATCAAAGAGTATCAGTGGATAAAGTGTATCAGGTAAAAGTCAGAGTGAAAAGTCAAAACAAAGTTACAGAACAGTCAAAGGTAAACAGTAAAATGAAGTTACAGAGGCAGTAAAATGGTAAAAATAAATGAAAGTACTTTCACCAAAATTGAAGTTTGTCTAAAGTGAAAGTAAAACAGTCAAAAGAGCAAGAAAGTAAAAAGATGAAAAACACAACAAAAAGGAACATTTTTGCAGAAATTGCATGTTTTAGTCATTGTTTTGCAGACACTATTGTGATCAATATAAGATGAATTTTTCAAAACTTAAGGAGGTTTATTTTCTTAAGAGTACCATCTACAAAACCTCTCTCACTTTTCTAACAGCTATTATGGTTTTGGAAATATTAAACAAAGTTGGAAAGCACTTTTTGCAGAAAATTACAGTCAAGTCATCATTTTGCAGAGAATATTTTGGCCAATTAGAAATACATTTCACAAAACTGAAGGAGGTTTTTGTTCCTAAGAGACCCATCTACAAAAACCTATCTCAGTTTTTGCACAGTGGTTTTATAATGAGAGATACATGCGCATATTTACAGGCCATTTTTCAGACTCTGTAAAACTCTGTTTTACACATATTTTTTACAGAGAATATTATGCACAGCTGGAGAGGAATTTTAGGAAAGTGAAAGAGTTTTATCTCACCAACATATTTATCCACAATAACCTCTTTCACTTTTTACATATCTATTACGGATTGAGAAATACGAAGATATCATTGGACCCTAAGTTTGCAGAATTGTTGGAGCAGATTGCACAAAGAAAGGAAGCAGTTAGTGACTTGGATGCCTCATCATCAACTATGAGTTGGATCAGATTCGAATTCTCCTCTTTGTCATCACCTATCCATCAAAAATAGTGCCAAATAGTTTGAGTGTCCTTTACTTTAGTTCTATTTATGTAACATAGTTAGAGAGATTTGTGAACCAATTTTGATATTTTTTCAAGATATTTTAGTTTAGAATTTGTATAAATACTCCACTCTTGGAAGCATTTGAGGGTGGATTCTATTACTCTGCTGTAACATTGAGGTTTTCGGAATAAAAAGCTTTTGGACAAATTTACTTGTGGCTTACTAGATGACGTTTTGAAGCACTGGACTTGTTGCAGGATTCATGTGTTGGACTACAGTTCAATAAGTTTTCCAACCCTTGTGTTTGAATTTTATATTAGTTTATACTATCATCATATCCGTTTCTGAATAATTTACATAAAGGATTGAAACAGAATTTGCTTAATTGTACTCTGTTTTCAAATGTAATTATTCTTGATGTTTTCTTCTGAATTAGTTATAAGCATGAATTCTTAAATGCTCCCGCTTTGCTAATTTAATCATTGTTGATTACTATAACAAAGAATCCTTCATTGCTCTTTGCTTGTAGTCATTTCTCTTCTTTCTCTTGAATATGGTGAAAGATTCTTAGTTGCCTTTCATCCCTTCAAGATCATCCCATCCACTTTAAATTTTAAGGATTGTTCTCTGTCTAGCTATCTTGCCCTGTAATACCATCTTGTGCGTAAAATAGAAATCCAGTAAAGCCATCCTTTGACTCCATAGCCCAATGGACTGAAAACCCTCAACCTTGCCCTTAGTTTATGGATTCCACCATTTTCCCAAAACAAACTTCGAATCTATAACTAGCCTAAAATCATTCAAAAGCAAAGATAAATCATAAAGAGAGAGCCCTCTCTGGATGCAGATTGGCTAGATTCTGCATCTAAAAGGTTGGTTTGTGGTTACCTCGGGTATACTTTCCTCTTACACAACTTCTAGGAAAACCTGAGTGCTAACACTATGCACTAAAGAATTATCGGCACTATCTGTTAGGGGGGCACTTTAAAATGTTTACAGATCATTCGACTTTGAAGTACCTGGTGAATAAGCCTGTGTTGGGGGGGGCGGAATCTGCCGATGGCTTCTGCTTTTCCAAGAATACGATTTTGAAATCATTGTCAAGCTAGGGAAGTTGAATGTTGGACCAGATCACTTGTCCCAAATCGAGAGTGGCGAGGAACCGACCAACTTGGAAGAAGGATTGCCTGATGTGCAACTGTTTGCTATTAAGGTAGTTGATGTGCACTTCACTGACATCATACAATTCCTGACTACCAGTATGGCACCTATGGAGTATTCAGTGCAACAAAAGAAAGAGTTGGTAACCCGCGCTGTAGATTTTACCATCATCGCAAGTCATCTATATAAGTTGGGAGAAAATGTGGTGCTGTGCAGGTATTTCCTGGAGCACAAACGACATGCTATATTGGTAGAATCCCACGATAGGGTAGCAGGAGGTCACTACGTAGGGAAAGCAATGGCGCAAAAGATCTTACGAGCTAGACTATGGTGGCCTACCTTGCATATTGACTCTCAAGACTATTGTAAAGCCTGCGATACATGCCAACGAATAGGAAGGCCATCACATAGAGATGGAATGGCTCTTCAACCGCAAATTGCCCTACAGACATTTGACAAATGGGCTATCGATTTTGTGGGAACTATCAACCCACCCGGAAAGAAGACAAGTGTGCATTACATTATAACTGCCACTGAATATGTAACCAGGTGGGCCGAAGCACAAGCAGTGAAGGATTGCGCTGTGGATACCACTGCACACTTCATCTTTGAGCAGATTCTAACCAGATTTGGGTGTCCAAAAATTCTGATGAGCGATAGAGGTACACACTTTATTAATGAAACAATACAGGCCTTGACGGAATAATTTTGGATCCATCACGCGAAAAGCACTCCATATCATCCTCAGGCGAACAGAGCGGTTGAAGCATTCAATAAAGTCTTGGATAATGCACTAACTAAGGTCTGTAACGCTGATCACACCGACTGGGACGTGTGCATCCCGTCTATTCTTTGGGCCTACCGAACCACCTGTAAGAAATTAACAAGGAAAACACCGTTTAGGATGGTCTATGGCAAGGAGGCCATTATGCCCATGGAATATATTGTTCCTAGCCTGCGCATCATAGCCTTCACGAATATGGCGGAGCCTGATATCATGGAGGAGCGTTTAGCACAGCTAGTGGCTTTTGAGGAAGACCGTTTCATTACTAACTTCCATCAGCAAGTTCAGAAGGCACGAGATAAGGCATGGCATGATCGACATATTCGTCACAAGACCTTTGCAGAGGATGAATTAGTCCTGCTATATGATAGCCAGTTTTTGAAACACCTGGGGAAGTTCCAACAGCACTGGCTTGGGCCCTATACAGTTAAGGAAATCATGGATGGCGGAGTTGTTCGGTTAGCTACCCTATGCGGCGATATGTTACCCTGCTATATCAATGGCAACCAGCTCAAACTGTATCAGACCAAATGACTATATGGCTGGATTAGCTGTATGAAGTGGGGCATACCCACCAAGGAAGGTAAGCACAACAGGTACCATGATACGTGCAGGAAGCAGCCACGGGATTGGAAGCCTAGAGGGATGCGCCGGAGACGCAGGAATAAACTCAGACCACAGCAGGTGCGTGGACTGCAGGAACAAACCCTGAGCATATAGGAGAAGTGTTGGGAGTGCAGGAGGTATGCTAAAATCATAGGGGTGCGCTGGGAGCCCAGGTGTGCACTGAGTGCATCAGGGGTGTGAAAACTAGCCATTGGAATAGTCAAATCAGTTAAAAATAAAAAGTTATTGTTGGAAGGAGCGGGCAACTAGCATTTAATGAAGAAATTTTGGAAGATTTTTTATTGTTTACATGAAGGTAAGTTCCAGATAAGGTTTACCTGAATGTTGGTCGATCACAAAGGTTATAAAAGTAGAAGAATCGAGTAGAAAAGGGTTTTGTGTTTCCTGAACAATTTGTACTTTGTGAATTTTTCCTTGCCAAGTTTGTGCTTTGAGATTTTCTGTGCCTATTGCATTTCGTTCATGTCTGAGCATCCGAGGCCCTTTGACAGTAGTAATCCCGAGTTTGTTTTTTGTGCCAAAATGATGGCCACTAATCCTATTGAATCCTCAGCACCAGTGACCTTGACCGAGCAAGAAACCGAGGAAGTGGTGGAGATTGAGTTCGAAGCCAAAGAAGTTATCTCCACACCAAGCCCAGTTATGAAGAAGGGAAAGGAAAAAGCACAAGGCTTAGGGAAACCCTCGAAACCCACGAAATGGGCTGGGGTGAAGCCCCATACTTCCCCGAGAAATGTAAAATACCCACGAGTGATGCCCCAGGAGCGTGCTGCTCAGGAAGAGGCCCAGGCCGCTGAACCAATCAATTGGTTACCTCCATTTGTTTAGTCGCGCAAACCCTCGACACACACGTCGAAGAACCTAGATGACCTGATCACCTCTCTGTAGATTCCACTGACCCTGGGAGATGTCCCCGTTATTGGTGAACCTTTTGGAAGGCTCCATGAGATAAAATTTGATGATCATGACTTGGAAAATTTGGAGGCCTTCCCTGAGTTGGTGCCTGAGTTATACCTTGAAATAATATAGGAGGATGATGGGATAAAAAATGTCCCCGTGATCTGGGTACATGGAGTGGCAGTGTTCGAGCTCTTAAACCTGCTAAGGATGCCGTATTTCAGCCACTATAATATCACGGACCATCTGGTGTGTCAGTTGCTCACCCTAGTCCATGATGGGTGTTTATGGATCCAAGATCGAATCCCTATCGATGCTGCGCTCATTCATCGAATCACTGGTCTTCCCATAGAAGGGTCGGACCCTCTGCTGCGCATTGGGAAAAAGTATGAAGGGGAAACTGCTGAATATGTGCGACAAAAATACCATGTGGAGCGGAACTCTCGAGGCTTCATGATCAAATCCATCAGTGACCCTACTATGCAGTTGGATACCCTATTATTGGCATGCAATATAATGCAAAAATGCTAGTTGGCCTCCGTTCCCGCATACGTAATTCAGTTAGCAGGCTGGTGCGAGAAAGGGGTCTGGTTCAATTGGTCCCAATACTTTTGCAATGAGTTTTTGTCTAATGTCCGCGACTCCTAGGAGTAGGGACAAGAATTTTTCTATTCCTGGTTGCTACTTCTCATCGCATTGATAGCCTGGGAAGCACCTGAGGAATCAGTCCTCCTAGAGCTCACCCCCAACATGTGCGAGGGGTCCCGATATACGAACTTATGGGACTCTAAGGATGCACAGCATATCGAGGACAACCAAGTCTTCTGGGTCCTCTTCCAGAGTAGCTTGTCAACAGCCATCAATTCCCGACCACGTTTGTCTCCAACAATGTATGAGAAGTACAAGAGCATCACGACATTCTAGGTCACCATGCACAGCATCCAAATTAGAGCACACAAGGATAAAGCTTGGGCCTTGCTTCCATATATGGCTGCGGACGAGGATATTGATCGTGTAGTCGCTACATGGCCTCCGCAATGGAATATTGGGTTCAAAATTGGTGCGACGGGCATCGTGGGAGCAAGTGCTACAAAAGTCACCCCCACCACGACCAAAGAAATTGGAGGATCGAGCAAAGGCATTGAAAAATAAGGGAACGTCGGCTCGCAAAAGTATGTGCAGCTGAAACCGACCACTGCGAAGGACAAGTAGTAGAAATAGACCACTGAGAAGGATGCAGAAGTAGAGAAATAGACAGATTCGCAGCCAGACCTAGGTACAGAAGGATTAGATGTGGGAGGAATTGATTCCCCCCAAGGCACAAAGTGAACTAGTGAGCTTGTTAAAGGGCCACGAAAAAAGCAATGCTCTCAGCGGACATAATGTGATGAGATGGTTACACTGACCAAAGGGGACCTCAAGAAAATTGCTGATGCAGTCACTTTGGCCACGAAAGACAGATAGCTAGCCCTATAAGAACAACAGAAAGCTGCGATCAACACTCTTAAGGCCGAGCTCCGTGCTTTGCAGCTGAAGACAGACACAATGCATACCAATATGATTCAGGTACGAACGACCTCGGAAACCAGCAATGCAGCATTATTTATAGCGGAAAGCCACCTCTGTTCCTTGCCCGGCGTAGCCTTTGTGATAAGTCCACCCGACTTGGGAATGCAAGTCCAGGCTTGTGCAGAAGTGCAACTGGATATAGCCAGGCTACCACATGAAGAATTGCAGGTTCTCCACACCTCCTTGTTTCAGGAAATTCACCATCGGGACCATCAAGTGCACCAACATCTCAGTATATCTGAGCATATAATTAAGGAAAAGAACGTTGAAGTGTCCCAGGTATAGGCTGCCTGTACCCTCGCCACCGTGCAGCAAACTGAGCTGGAACACTTAATTCATAGACTCTGTGCTGATGTTACAGAAGAAATCCCAGCCACAGCCACCCCCCAGGCTAATATTGAGGGGTTGGTCGCAGCATTAAAGGCCTCCAGGACAGAGATTCAGGTGGTCAAAACATAAATGGAAAAATAGATCGCAGATTTGCAGGCTAAGTTGCAGCCAGAGACACCGCCGGAGGTGCGGGCCCAGTGAGCTGCGTTGGTTACCACAACTACAAATGTGATTACAGGACATATTTCTCAAGGTTCCCAATTACTGGATATGGTCGTGTAGCTATGGACCAAGGTCCAGCACGACCCGATCCTGCGAGAAATCAACCAGGACCTACGAAAGAAGGAAGAAGCGTTTGAGAAGCTCGAAGCCACCATGCCTACTTTGATTTCGGCTCAGTGTTTGGCATGAATACAAACCAACCATGCCCTCCAAAATTATATTGATGAACTCTACTAGAAGAAGAAGGTTCTCGGTGACCACCTAAAGCCTTGGGCTAATGAAGCCCTCAAGCTTTCACAAGATTTTGATGTTGTTGTTAAGTAGCTAAAACAAACTCTGGAAAGCGTCACCGCTGCAATATAAGGTCCGACTTCACAGAAGTTGGTATATATTGTGCAAAATGGTGCTTCTCAGAGTGAAGGTTTGCTACCCCCACTGGTCGAAGCGATTAGAATACTGCAGGCACATGTGGAGACCCCGCCATCACAGTGACTCAGGACGAGTCACGAGATTGTGTTGGGGGAATGTTGGAGGAGGGTTCCCTAAAGCTGCGAATTTGTACACCTTTTGTATAGTTTTGGTATTATTGAGTCTAACGTAGGGGTTTTAGGGTGGGTCAAAGCCCCAAATGCATTGTAATGGGTCAAGGGTAGACCAAGAGTCTGCAAACCATGGTTTGTGGACCACTAGATGCGTAGGCTAAATCGATATAAATAGACGAAATTTTTGAGTCTTAAGATAGGAAAGAATTAAGATAGATGCTAAGTAGGAATTTTTAGATCTATTTTTGGGTTGTTTGGGTAAGGACTCCTGTTGGCTGTGTGCACAAAGATCCTTAGTCTTTCTGTGTGTGGACCCTACTGGTTGTGTGCGCAAGCAGTATTTTGGGATTGTAAATGGATTTTGATACTAATATATATGCAAAGTATGGTTGGAAATTTGATGCTATCTGGATCTGTTTTGTTATGATTGATGCGAACCTGGGCTATATGATTGAGTTGCAAATGTGTTTGTTTAATTACCGTGAACTATCTATGTTTCTAGTATATGTATCTGTGATCTATTAATTGTTGCGATTATAATGTTCTGTGTTGATAATTGGCATTATATGTGAAGGTATTGACTAGATATGTGCATGTTAATAGCTCTGTTATACTGTGGATTGTATTGTTAATAAACATGCGAATATATTTGTTGGTGTGAACTCGATAGGTTAGGAACGCAGACCTGCTTGACTTACCTACTCTCTCTCATGGTGCGAAAACCTGGTTCCAGCACCCTCCCATACTACTTTGGGTGAGACTTTGGCCTGCGCAAGCAGGTCACTACCGAAAGGGCTAGTAGTGTAGGGGTTTGTTGGAAAACCTTAACCTCTGAACCTGGGTCAAGACCCCTCGATCTAACACCAACATCACACCTAAATTACTTTGCCTCAACTGACAAACAAGAAAGGATGCATAGCATGCATCTGATCCGACATCTCCCATGTAGCTTCATCAGGCCCAAAGTGCTTCTATTTCACTTTAATTTTCCCTATTTCTCAATTTCGAAGCATGAGCACCTTTTTCTTCAATATACACTGAGGCTCCAGCTGGAATTCGCCATCTCGTTCCACCTGCAATATAGACCATTCAATCACATGATCAACCTATTTAACATACTTTTTAAGGAATGATATATGAAAAACATCATGGCCTTTCACTATGGAAGATATCGCAAGTCGATAGGCCACTCGTCTGATCCTCTCAATGATCCTGAAAGGTCCAAAAAACCTTGGTGCCAACTTGGCACATGATCCAATCCGCATGGATATTTTCTTGGGATTTATATGCAAGTACACTCGATCCCCGACCTAAAAATCCTTGAAAAACATGTTCCTATCTGCATAACTCTTATTTCGATCCTATATTGCCTTCAAGTTCCTCTTGATCACCTACATTTCTCGTTGCATTCCTTTCAACATCTCTCATCCAATCAATACATTGTTAATCGAATCACTTCAACTAATAGGAGTGTAGTAACTTTGCCCATAGATAGCCTCAAACAGACTCATCTTCATTGAATCCAGGACCCATTGTTGTAGGAGAACTCTACCAGCTGAATATACTCTTCCCACTTGTGATGCTGATGCATCACATACATCCTCAACATATCCTCCAATATCTTGTTGACCTTCTCTGTCTACCAATCTTTCTGCGGATGATAAGATGTGTTGAAGGCCAACTCAGTGCCTAAACCTGCAAAAAAATCCTTCCAAAACTTGGAAGTAAACTTTGCATACCTCTCTGACACGATCTTCTTTGGAACACCATGCAATATGACTATGTCTCTGATGAACACCTATGCCACATCACTAGTTGAATATGTAGTCTTTACTAGAATAAAATGTGCAACCTTTGTCAACCTGTCCACAACCACGATGATAGAATCATGATGTTTAGCTGTCCTAGGAAAACCTATGATGAAATCCATGGAAATGACCTCCCATTTCCACACTATTATCACAATCGAGTGTAGCAGTCCACCTCGATGCTTACACTCTGTCTTAACAATCTAAGAATCCAAACACATATTTATCAACTCTGCCACATTCTTCTTTAGATTCAGACAATAGTATAACTTATTTACTATATTCAATGTCTTCTGATATCCTGGGTGACCCGAATATGGTTTCACATGAAAATCCCTCAAGATCACCTTCTTGAGGTCACTATTATCTAGCACATATATCCTATCTCTAAATATAACCAATCCATCTTCCGTGAGATGGTAGTCCAAATCCTGTGCACCTGCACATGTACATGTACCAACACTTGTATATGTATTCTATTGCGACTTGTGCACAATCTCCATATAATTGTGATCCTACTGACCTGCCTGCAAGATCCTATCCTGTAGTCTGACCCATAGGAGCTCATGGCTACTATGTGATTTACTTGTACCCGCCTGGTAAGAGCATCTGCGACCCTTTTCTCCTTTATCTTGATGTACCTAATATCGAAGTCAAGCTCATTGATTGTGGCCAATGATCTAGCCTATTTGGTGTTCAGATTCAACTGGTCAAACAAGCACCTCAACCAAATATGATCACTCATAAAAAAAAACCTCCTGCCCAGAAGATAGTGCCTCCACATCTTCAATGTATGTATGATCGCTGCTAGCTCAAGATCATGTGTTGGATAATTCTTCCCTTTTTCATTTAGCTTTCATGACTCATACAATACATCATTTCCATCCAGCATAAGGACTCAACCAAGTCCTATCTTGCAATAATTTTAACATACTACAAACTCCTTGTCTAGATTTGCAATATTCAACACTAGAGCATGTTTCAACAACTGCTTAAGCTTCTCCAAACTTGCCTCACACTCCTTTGGCCAATCAAACTTGTTACCTTTCCTCTGCAATGATGTAATAGGATAAGAAATATGTGAAAAGTTCTCGATGAACCTCTTGTAATAACCTGCCAATCCCATGAATGATCTTACTTTGTCCACATTCTTAGGAGCTCCCGATTCCATGATGGCCCTTATCATTTCTGGATCTCATGCAATGCCTTCCTTGGAGACAACATGTCCCAATTAGTGTACCTCAGTCTGAAAGAAACTGCACTTGCTGAGATTAGCATACAACTGATTTTCTCTCAACAACCTCAACACTACTGCCAAATTCTCAACATGCTCTTCTTCACTTTTAGAATATACCAATATGTCATCAATGAATACAATCACAAACTTGTCCAAGTAAGGATGCAACACATTGTTCATAAAACAAATAAATTTAGCTGGGGAATTAGTCAAACCGAACGGAACTACAACAAACTCATAATGCTCATACATGGTCCTAAATGTGGTCTTCTAAATGTCCTTCTCTTTGATGTGTACCTGATGATATCTTGATCTTAGTTCGATCTTAGAGAAAATTGTTGCTCCCTTCAACTGATCAAACAAATCATCAATCCTTGATAATGGGTACCTATTATTGATGGTCACTTTGCTCAACTTCCTGTAATCATTGCATAATCTTAGAGTACCATCCTTCAAAAACAACACTGGTGTGCCACATGGTGATACACTTGGCCTAATATATCCTTTGTCAATAATATCCTTCAGCTACAACTTTAACTCTACCAACTCTGGTGTACTCATCCTGTAAGGTGATTTTGATGTTGGAGCTTCCCCTAGCACTAACTCAATAGAAAATTATACCTCCCTATGTGGTGGAAACTTGGAAATATCTGATGGAAACACATCCCGTTACTACTGAAAAACTAGATACCTATTCAACACATTTACATCCTCAGCTTCCTTACCTTTGTCACTGGAGATATGAACTAAAAATAGCACACACCCTTTCCTCTAGATACCTATTCAACACATCTGCATCCTCAGCTTCCTTAACTTTGTCACTGGATATATGAACTACAAATAGCACACATCCTTTCCTACAACTGCACTTGGCCTGCATAGTTGTCACCATCCTAACTGATGTTACTTTCTTCTTACCCTGTAAGGCTATCGATTCACCATTTTCATCCAACCACTCAATGGATTTGTCATATAAATCTACCTTGGTCATGTGAAGATCTAACCAATCCATACCTAATAGCATACTATATGCCCCCGATGGAAATATGTTCAAGTCTGTTGTTGTATGCATACCATTTGAATCAAATGCACAAGCTCTTACCCAATGGTGAACTCTTTTCTCTATACCTGTAGCCAATTTCACTAACCAATATTTTGCATGCATTTCCTTACTCAAAGCACACTTCTCCACCAGGTCAGGACTAACATAGCTATAATTATATCCACGGTCAATCAAAATATAAATAACTTTACCACAAATCTTATTGTCTATCTCAATGATAGATTCTTGATGATCTTAATGTTTGTTGTCCACGACTGCATAAATGTGAGGAATGCTCTGCCCAACATCCCCAACAGTATATGCCTCCTATGCACTTTATATCTAAGGCCTACCACCCTGATTTTGTGGACAAGCTCTCTTAAGATGCTCCTCACCACATGTTTAACACTCCAATAGTCTAGTACTACTACCTTCATGTTCTTGTTATGATCTATGTTGTTGTTGTGGCCTATGTCCCTCTCTACCTGCATTAAACTTCTTCTATGGTGCCACATTTTATATCCATTAGAGAACTTTTGAGATCTAAAATGGTCCTCTTAAGAAAAATGTACAACCAAAATATGATTTTTAAGAACCAGTAGGATTCAAGATGATGATGTCAACCATGGGGGATGGTTCACCATTTTTCAGGTAAAAAAGTACAAAGATTAAAAAATAATAAAATAATAAAACTACTTTTTCAACTTATCTCCCTAAGGGTTTGCTCAAAATTCAAGCAAGAGTACCCTTTGGATGCAAAATTTAATTCCTCATCCAAGGAGTACCCATGTTGCATAATTTTGATGGACCCTACTACACGAAAAATGAGAAACACATGAAAAAATGTGATTGCAATAACGTTTTTCATGCATTTCTTATTTTTCGTGTAGCAGGGTCCATTGAAAGTATGAAACATAGGCACTCCTTGGATGAGGAATACAATTATGCATCCAACGAGTGTTCCAGCTCGAAATTTGAGTAAACCCATAGAGAGATAAGTTGAAAAAGTATATTTTTATTTTTCCCTCTAAAATTTGATGATGTAATCTAATCTTATTTTATTATTTCCACTATTAGTTTATAATTTCCTTAGGAGGCCCATTTTAAACCTCAAAATTCCCCTAATGTCTTCTTAATTATAAGGCCTTTCTCTTTTCAGTTTCCATTTACTTTTACCTTTTTCCTTCCCTTTCTATACTTGATGAGACTCATTTTTGCACTTTGATTATTTATAGAATGCTTCAACTTCCCAATGAATCCCTCAAGTGTATGAGGCTCATCATACTCGATCCGATCTCTAAATTCTAATGGAAAACCATTGAAAAATCGCTGAAGTTTGGCCTTCTCATCCTCAAGATACGTTACATACCTCAATAGCTATAGGAAGTTTGTCGTGTACTCTTCATCTGTCATGGATCCCATCTTTAGCTCATAGAATTATTTGGCCTTGTTATGATATTACCTTTCTGACAAGTATATCTTCCATAAAATACTTTTGAACTCATGCCAACTCAATTCATCTATCCTAATGTGCCTAACTTGCTTCACATCTTCTCACCAGATGTCTACTTTACCTCAAAGGCTGAAGATAACTATTTTGGCTTTCATATTATCTGAGTACTCATGCAACTCAAATAACTTCTTCATCCCAAGTATCCAAGCTTTTTCCTACTCTAGTTTCTTAAAGGCCTCATGGAAATTAGGTGATTTTTCTTTCTGAAATTCATCCGGCATGTATCCCCTATCACTCCTCCTATAAGGATGATACCAATGATGATAATGATGTCTATCCTAACTAGAACTCTAATTTACATGTACTTATCACCCCTCCTATCCAGAGTGTCCAAAAACTTGCCATCTCTCACTGTATCAACTCTATATGAACTATATCTACCAAGAGACCCACTTCCATATGCCCCATTAGTTATTTCCTCCTATCCATAATTGATCTGAAGTGGTCCTTGTTTCTGAAAGTCTGACAAGCTCTGAAGAAGTATGGAATTAACCTCTGCTTGTTTCTCTTGTTCTTGTATGAGTCTTTCATTGTCTTCCTTACAACTTTTTATTTATTCCTTTAGGCTTCTCAATGTGTTTTCCAAATCAGAAGAGTGCCCACCATGATGCTCACATGAATAGTAGGGATATTCTTTGTATTATGCCATCTTTTTATTCATTCTGATCTTTCCCCTGCAAAGCATAATATTTCATCTAACCAAATAACAATAAACTAAGGTACCTTGTTGTATTTTGGGGAGGATACATCCTGTAAGATCAACCAATCAGTATGATACAAATATAAACATAATTATAGAAATATATAAAATCATAACACATGGTATATCAGCTCACATACATCATTATAGTTTGAGTCCAGTCATCAATGCATGACCATGCCAAATATACATGATGACCTAATGCATGAAAACCTCAACCATACTAATGTACACTTAACCACACACAATCACAAGAATGGACCATACACAAGCATAAGCAACATGTAATGACCAATGCATATTCAACATATATCATCACACAAGAAAGCATACACAGACAATATCGAAGCATGACAAATGTGTGACCAAGCATAACAAGAAATGCATATACAACATGTAACAATATGTAAGCAGGTGTGCACGCACAATACACAAGCATAAACAACACATAATCACTCATATATTCATGAAAACATGTTGACAACAACACCATTAGTCCTTCCATGGAGACACCACTACCACCATGGCCAACACAACAAGGATGCGACAAAATTATACACCATACGTATCAGAAAAACATATGCAAAGAATAGAAAATCATGACCAACACATCGCCCATTTAGTCGAAGGGTTGAACCATGCTATGATGCCACTCTTTAACACCCTCCTCCCACATCTACTGAAGTAACCGACCAACTGGGGTAAACATGTGACGATAGGCTACTATAATGAGATTCAACCTCCTATGTGACCTTAAGGAAGTGGAACTGGTGGAAATATGACAAACAAACCTTGTACAATATCAACAACATCCCTAGGAGGTAACCCAACCAGTCAGGCCTCTTACCCCTCGGTTAGACTGACATTTTGACCTATTTGAGCCATATACCCAAGAATCACACCACATTCTAGAGTCCAAGAGGATTTAGACGCAGCCATAACACAACATGCCAATATCCAGGGCCCCAATTCCTCAGTTTTGTGCCAGCGTCTCCAGGATTTGAGCCACCTTTTCAGGCCCAAAACCCATTGCTCTACCTAGAACTTCATCAAAAGTTAAGGGATGATAAATTATAATAGTACAATCATATCAAAGCAATCACATCAATAATAACTCTTATAGACCCCTCCTATCCATGACAGGAATTTCGTCAAACATGTCACAAACATTGAATCTACAGGTGTAAAATCATATTTAAGCATAGGGGTCTCATACTTATCTAAGAATCACTAAGAAGAATTTCTCCCTTACATCATTAGCTTCAATATAATCTATTTGACCATAGATACATTGTGCATTCATTTACAGGTAAAAACATGGATATATCCATGCATAATCACTTATCAAATACATGCTTATAACCAACATATTCATAACAAAAATATCATGGATACAACAAAAATAGAATCCACATAATAACCAATACATTTGCATACAAAATACCAAAGGAATGGATTTCTCATTAATGAATGTAGAAACCAGCCAGAGATGCGACTTCAACGTTCCACCCGACCATATATTGGTTGAACCAAATCTCTCTTCATCCAATCACCCTCGTGCCATATTCCAAGCATGAACATGGGACTCAAACCGCAAGAAAAAACCATGACATATTGAGGCTAAACCACCTCACCCTCATAAATAGAGATCATAATCTACCATAATCCAACTCGGATCACTAGGCCAACACAATAAACATGTCATAACCAACTTTACCATGATCTACACCTGATGACTAGGCCAACATAAGCGTGGATATCACCTAATTATCTCCTCCTAAACAGTGAAGAATTTTGTTGTCTCCTAGTCTCTAAGGATTTACAACAACCCACAGTCTGAATCTAGGGTCACTAGGCCCTAAGACATACTCTTCGGGCTTTACTATATATCCCAAACCTGGGATTCCTAGGCCTAAATGGAGATCAAAACACCTCTTAGGATTTACCTCAATCCAAACTCGAATTACTAGGCAGTAAACCGAGGAAACACATGAACAAGTTCTATAATCATTCAGAGATTCGCCTCACTCAAATATGAATCCATCCGGTAATCCACCTAAACCAAAACATGAGAAATACACAACAACATGGCTATCCGGAAATGGAAAGACTAGGCTGAAAACACTGTCACACCTGGAAAAACCCATGCCAAGACAATAAGAAACTACATGCAACACCATGCATGCTAAATCTAGCAAGGCAATCACAAATGAAAATCAATACTTGCAAATAATTCCGATGTAGCTACCTAATCCTTCTCTTCCCTGCTTTATATTTTCCTTCTTGCTACAAATCTCCAAATATGCCACGCTCTCCAAGGTTGCTCCTATTGTACAAATCAGCCCCTCCATTTGAATCTTGGCCATAGTCTCTTTTTCCCTTTTACTGCTGCCCTTTCCTGTACCAGAAATACATTGGACAAGGGGTAAAGTCCACTTTGAAGGATTATATAAGGTTTAGCCCCTTTTCCTCCTAGCTCCGCGCCTCCTTTGTTACATATAACCAAGCACTGCCCCTTTGAGCATTTATCGCACATCGCATAATCGCGCCATCGCATGTCCTCCTCATCGCAAAAGCGCAGTTTCTCATACGCGCTATCCCTCGCCATCACATTTTTCATTTTTGCGATCCGCGCTCAACTGACCACGCCCATCGCATAGCGCAGAGCGCGGAATTTTGGTTATTCCATTCTTTTTCCATCACATTTTCTCCTCTTGCGATTTTGCGATATGCACTCTGGGTCCCACCTCTTAAGCCTTTGCTTCGCTGTTTTGTTATGTCTCCCGTTTGTAACTCCCCCGCGTCGTTCCATCATCCTCTCATGTCTATGCCACCACTTCTGTTAGTCTCACTTTATCCACTGTCTTTGTCATTAGTTTTATTCAACTGGCTTTGGTTTTTGCAGGAACTTGTGGTGGGAACAAAATTAGCGGAAAAGATCCGGAAGTCACTATGATGTGACCCCCATTAAAGAAGGGTACTTCGATCCATGGAACTCTCCAGAGAAAAATCAAAAGAAACGCATTTGGGCGGATGAAAACATTAATGCAGCAACAGATTATTAATGAAGAAAGCAATGAATTCAGGGTCCAGCTCGAAAGAGGTTCCAAATTTAAATTCAAGAACAGAAGATCGAAAGTACCATGCATGGAAACGGGCGCCTCAAGGTCTTATTGCCGCAAATTTTCCTCCTCCAGAAAAAGGCCGAATGTTTACATATTTTATTATTTATGTTTGGTGTATAGGCAGATTTTCATTTTCAGCATTCATTCCAGAAATAAATTGTAAAGTACAGACAATTATGTTCAGTCGTTTCACAGTATGGGCGCGAATGTTTTCCGCCATTTGATTCAAAATAAGTTATTAAATGCTTTCTATCTACCTCATCCTCTAGAATTCTCTATCTCGTCTATAAAAGCTAAAAGAAAAGATATTGTAAGGGTTCCAGATTTCTACCAGCAAACTGTGCAGTGAAAAGGCTCTCGTATACATCTGGTAATATTTTCTGTATGAAGGTTCAGAGCCCGTAGGGTCTCAGTGAGGAGGGGTTATAACTGTAATGAGGATTCTGGTCTCTGGTATCTCACAGTATGTAATTTCTCTTATGTGTTAATACAATATCTCTTTCATGTTATTTATCTTCTTGTATCATGTTCTAGAATGTGAGTGGCTCACTAGTTTGCAGTAAGGATTCATCTTTTTTGATGCCCTTTCTGGAATTAGTCAAGCGCTTTAAATAGGCCTAGTCATGGTATACTGTTTCATGTTCACTTCATCCATATTTTCTGCTATATTAGTTATTTGAGAGGGGTGCTTTTAAAATGCCATTGTCATATAAGGATTCATAAATTGGTATGCCCTTATATGGTTATGTTGTGTATTTGGGTATCAATCTCATGTCAGCTAATATCTTCTTTATGTTTCTCCACTGCACTCATCATCTGATATTTGATTTTTGTGATATATTATCTGAACTGGCCCTCTTTACAGTAAGCAGTCTCTTAACTGTCTGATGCCTTTATATTGGAGTTTTACCTGATGTCCCTACATTGTTCTTGTCTTTGTACCAGCTTCTGAGAGAGATTGGTCCCATTCAAAACTAATTTCCTTGTTCAAAACAAGAGATAGTAAGTGAGTTCTTGGACTGACAACCCAAACTATAAAGGGCTCCTTGCTATATTAAGATGTCCTAGGCACTGGTCTATGGCAACTCTAGACTATCTCTAGGAGGGTGACTAAATCATCCACAACATCTTTCTGGCGCCGTTGCCGGGGAGCGAATTCAAGAATATCAGTTTCCTTGGGTCTCGACAAATTGTTTTCACTCTCTAATTAGGTGAGCACAGAGAGTTGAAGAGTTGCATATCTCTCACCTTGGCGACTCCACTGGTCTTTATTTGATAAGTTTTATTGGTAGTCCTGGCTCCTCGTAAGCCGCATTTGAGGTCAGATACATCCCAGCTGAAGACACCCTACGTGTCTAACCCAGAAAATATTATTCATAAAATAACTTGGAAGGAGACAAAGTCAGCCCGTGCTGAAAATTCTGAATATTCCATTGAAGATTACCCGCCCTCTTCTTCTCAAGAAGTTAGAATAGAAAATCCCGAGTTTTACTCGGAGACTCCACGTAGAGGAAGTGCCTCAATTGAAGAAGAATCTCATCCTGCTTTAGAGGCTGAAGAAATTAAAGAAGTCACAGAAGTAGTTGCTGTTAACCGTGAGTTATTCCCATCCACACCTCAGGCTTATGTGCAATATATTCCCATTGTTATTCACACTCCGCTTCCTCCTACTCCTCTCCCTACTTTTGTATCTCAGACTGTTGTGCAACCCCCACCTCCTCCAATGGCCAATGTTCCTGCGTTTCTTTTGAAAAAATACGCCCCACTGGCCTTGCCCCAAGTGTTAAATGATATGCCACAAGATTATCTAAAGATTCTGCCAAGGTTTAATGGTGAAAATGGAGCTGATGCTCAGAAACATCTCGAGACCTTCTGCTCTTTTGCAGAGAACTTAAATGTTGAACATCTAGATGTGGTCTTGAGATTATTTGTGCAGTCTCTAGAAGGGGAAGCCAGAAAATGGTTTAAGACATTGGGAAATAATTCTGTGACCACCTGGGACCAAATGGAAAATACTTTTCTCAGGAAGTGGGGCGAAAAGAAATATCATGGTCAATGTCTCACTGAATTTAATACCATGAAGAAGAAACAGAATGAAGGAGTTTAAGACTTTATTAAAATATTCAATAAGCTATACCTGAGCCTGCCCCCTGAGATGAAGCCCCATGAAGCTGCTACCAAGATAATTTTCATAGCAACCTTTGAATCTGATTTTGGCTTCTCTTTGAGGGAAAGAAAACCTGCCACTTTAGATGATGCACAATCAGATGCTCTGGAATTAGAAGCGAACTTTGCCTCCACCGGGAAACTAAAGGGAAAAACTGAACAAGATATTAGGAGGAGAGGCAAAGAAGAGGTTTCCGCTTCAAGTCAAGAAAAAGATCCAGAGAAATTGGATGAAATAAGTAAAATGATAAAGAAGATAGTCAAGCTTGAACTGGAAGCTAAAAATGCAGCTCCCAAGAATTTCTATAATGCCTCAAACAGAGGATATAATCCACAGTATAGAAGGCCACCTCTCCAGATACTAGCGAGAGAGACGAAAGAACAACAAGACCAGGTACCACACCCGTTGTACTTGGAAGGACCAGCAGACGACTCCACTGGGGATGCAGCGTATGGATTAGAAGATTCAAATATGGCTCTTTCAAATAATGATGATATGGAGTGCCCGCTGCAAGATGAAGACGAAGAAGCGGAGATTGACCATTACTGTAAGCAATTTGCTGATTTTATGGAAGCACAATTCAATGTAAAATATGATCTCAGATCCTCAAGGAAGAGGACCAGAACTCAGGAGCAAGAAGAAGAACCACCTCAGGAAGAAGCATCTGCTCAGAAGGAATCAACAACAAAGAAGAATGCGGAAAAAGGTAAGAATCTTCTGAATACCCCCTTGCAGTCTAATGATCAGATTCCTTCTTCCTCTAAAATAGTCAGTCCTCCTAGTACTGAGCCAGTGTCAAAAGAAGCTAAGTTTTTATTTGAGAATAAGGAGTCAAAAGAATTTTTTATAGAAAAGCCCACATCTGCTTTCAATTTGCAAAAAGAACTTGAGAAGATTAAGATTCCTGTCCCTCTGACTGAGTTATTAAAACAGCCTGTATATTAGTCTCAAGTTACTTCCTTTATGCTTCCTCCTAAAATACCAATTGCACCTGACAGTTTAAATCTTCAAGAAGAAAGACCCTTGGTAGTCTTTGGCCCACATGTCGAGGAGATAGACCCTTCTACTCCTCCCTTTTATGTATCCCTAGTTATACATGACCTGCTGTTACATAATTGTATGTTAGATTCTGGGGCTTCCCACAATCTTATGCCTCTGTCTGTCATGGAACAAATAGGACTGCAAATCACAAGACCATACAAAGATTTATATTCATTTGATTCTAAAAGAGTTAAATGCTTGGGAATGATTAAAGACTTAGTGGTCAATTTGGCCCAAATTCCAGCAAAGAGTGTGGTCATGGACATTGTGGTTGCTGATATCCCAGCTCGCTTTGGCATGCTGTTGTCAAGGTCATGGGGTACCAAGATTGGGGGGTCAATTAAATTGGATTTAACATATGCTACTGTCCCAGTCTTTGGGGGTCAAGAAAGGAGGTTATACAGGGAGACTAGATTTGTTAAAATGGTAACTAAGGCTTACTGCTTAGAGAACTCTCCAGTTTACAACAAAGAGGGAGACTTTTGATGTTTGATGTTAGAAGAAAATCAAAATTATGCTCATGAGCCCCTTTTTGGTCAAATTCAAGCTGAGCAGCCTAAAGGATATCAGGAATCAGAAATATGGACTTTGCATTTTGATGGGGCAAACTCAAGGGAAGGTAATGGAGCTGCGGTATTGTTGATCTCCCCTACCGAAAAATGGGTGCCCTTGTCTTTTAAATTGGAGTACAAGGCTACAAAAAATGTAGCCGAATATGAAGCACTATTATTGGGACTGCAAACAGCTAGAAACATGGGCATCCAATGTTTAAAAGTCCTGGGAGATTCTGAGCTAGTAGTGAGGCAGATCAAAAATCAATGCCAAACTAAGCATCCTCGGCTCAGAGCATATAGAAAAGAAGTATGGGACATGATGGAAAATTTCTTCTCAGCATTTAATATACAGTTCATGCCCCGGGAGCAAAACAGAATAGCAGATTCTATTGCTGTTGCTGCCAGTACATTCCGTCCTCCTCAGAACCCGCTTTTAAGATATGAAGTGGAGGTACGTTACAGACCATCCATTCCAGATAATGTAAAGCACTGGCAGTTATTCGAAGATGATGAACAAATGAAGAGATTCATGGAGACGGTGGGAGAATTCAAAATATAGAAATTGATGATAATGAGGAGGAAGAAGTTGAAAATATTGCAGAAAGTAAATGGGAAGAAAAGATAGCAGGAAATAGAGTGCTACAGCTGAAAGGAAATGTTATACCTAGAGGGTTGGTGCCCCTAGAAAGATTATTTAACAAAGATGATATCCCATTGCAGCCAAATAAAGTAACAGAAGAAGATCAAGTAGGAGATTTGAATCTGGGTACTTATGCAGATCCTAAAATTATCAAATTATCTAAGAGAGTCCCAGAAGATTATAAAGAAAAATATTTGAAGTTATTTCAATCTTATAAAGATGTTTTTGCTTGGTCCTATCAGGACCTAAAAACTTTTGATGTAAATATAATACAGCATAAGATTCCACTGAGGGAAGACGCAAAACCTTATAAGCAGAAGCTCAGACAGATCAATCCTCTGCTACTTCCCTCCATTGAAAAAGAAATCAAGAAATTACTGAAAGCCAAGATAATTGTGCCATTAAGGTACTCAGAATGGATAGCAAATCTTGTTCCTGTGCAAAAGAAGAATGGAGAAATAAGGCTCTGTGTAGATTTCAGGAATTTGAATAGAGCATCTCTCAAAGATAATTATCCACTGCCTAAGATGGACCACATCCTGCAGAAAGTGGTGGGAGCATCCAGAATGTCAATGATGGATGGATTTTCTGGTTATAATCAGGTAGCTGTATTCCCAGAAGACCAGAATAAAACCGCATTCACTACACCATGGGGAACCTTTATGTATGCCAGGATGCCATTCGGATTAATTAATGCAGGAGCTACTTTTCAGAGGGCAATGGACATAGCCTTTGTGGGAGAACAGGACAAGTTTTTGGTAGTTTATCTTGATGATATCACTGTGTTTTCAAATAATGATGATGAACATATTGAGCATTTAAGAAGAACTTTTGAGAAATGCAGAAGGTATGGCCTGTCCCTCAACCCTCAAAAGTCCTTATTTGCATTAGATGAGGGAAAACTCTTAGGGCACATTGTAACAAGAGATGGTGTGAAAATAGACCCTAAAAGAGTTGAAGTAATAAACAACATTCCTCTGCCCAGGAATAAAAAGGAAGTATAGGTGTTTTTGGGCCGAATTAATTTTCTAAGAAGGTTCATTCCTAACTATGCTGAGATAGTTAGGCATATAACTAATATGTTGAAAAAGGATAGTGAAGTAAAATGGTCCCAGGAGTCTAGGGGTGCATTCACAAGGATAAAACAGGCATTTGCTGAAGCTCCTGTGCTAGCAGGGCCAGATTACAAAAAACCATTTATGATTTTCTCATTTGCTTCCCCTCACACAATTGCTGGAGTATTATTGCAGAAAAATGAAGAGGGATATGAACAGCCTATAGCTTTCTTCAGTCAAGTGCTTTATGATGCTAAATTAAAATACAATATATTGGAGAAGCAGGCATATGCCCTGGTAAAGTCCCTTAAAGCTTTCAGAGTTTATGTTTTTCAATCTCATATTACTGCATACGTCCCCACAGCTACTGTAAAAGACATTCTGGTACAGGGAGACAGCGAGGGTAGAAGAGGAAGATGGATTGCAAAAATCTAGGAATACAATTTGGATATAAGACCTACCAAGTTGGTCAAAGGACAAGGACTTGCCAAGATGTTATCTGAATCAAATCATCAAGCTCCGGGCATTAATCTATCCATGTTAGCAAATGAAGAATCAGAAAAAGAAGAGGAGCAGCAAGGATTAGACATGGCTACGCAAAAGATACATGTGAAATATCGAACTAGTCCTTGGTATAAAGAAATAGCTGAATATCTTTTAACGCTTAGCTGTCCTACAGGTTGTGATAAAGTAAAATACAGAGCTGTGAGAATGAAATCACATAAATATGTAATTTCCAATGGACAGCTCTATTGGAGAGACCCTCTAGGTATATTATTGTTATGCCTCACAGAAGACGAAGCGCAAAAAGCATTAATAGAATTTCATGAAGGGATTTGTGGAGGACATTACAGTTGGAGGGCCACAACACATAAAATCTTGAGGGCCGTTTTTTACTGGCCAAAACTGTACTCAGATACTTTTTCCCAAGTCAGAGCATGCGACAAGTGTCAAAGATTTGCAGAGAGACAGAAATTAGCAGCTATGCCCTTGATTCCCATCCATGTAAATGAACCGTTTCAGAAATGGGGACTAGATTTTATAGGAGAAATACATCCCCCATCAAGTGGCCAGCATAGATGGATACTAACAGCCACAGACTATTTCACGAAATGGGTAGAAGCAATACCTGCAAGAAACGCTACAGATGCTGTGATCATGAGGTTTATAGAGGAAAACATCATATCCAGGTTTGGCTGTCCAGCCAGAATTGTAACTAACAATGCGCAGGCTTTCAAGTCTGTCAGGTTTGTAAAGTTTTGTCAAAGGTATAACATTACATTGACTCACTCCACAGCATACTATCCACAAGGGAATGGTTTAGCAGAGTCCTCTAATAAAACCCTGGTAAGGGCTTTGAAGAAAACAATAGCTGAAAATCAGAAAAACTGGGACTCTCAATTAAAGTTTGCTCTATGGGCAAATATGATAACTAGCAAAAGAGCAACAGGCAAGTCACCCTATGAGCTGGTATATGGGCGAGCTGTTGTGTTTCCTCTGCAATTGGCATTGCCAGTGGCACGTTTCATGCAAGAGAATCAGGAAGAACTAGATGACATGATCAGAAGAATTAATCAACTGGTAGAATTGGAAGAGACGCGTAACCAGGTGAATGAGAGACTGATAGAATACCAGGAAAAAATGAAGGATATTTTTGATCGCCATGCAAAAGATAGGAATTTCCAAGTTGGAGACCTGGTTCTCAGGTGGGATGTTCACAGAGCAGAAAAGGGCAAGCATGCTAAGTTTGACCCGCTGTGGTTCGATCCATTCAAAATAGTGAACCTAGGGAGAAATAATACCTTCATGTTAGAAAATCTACAGGGTGATCTGTTGGACGCTCCCGTGAATGGACAATTCCTTAAACACTACTTTCAGTACTGACTCAGGCGGATCAGGCTTGGTGCATTTTATGTATATGATATATGCAAGTGTGATTTCAATTTTTGAAATGTAAATAATATAAATAAGCTAATAAGTTTTGAAGAAAATGTAAAGAGGTTTGAGGTCTGCGAGTTCTCGGCATGCCCGAGGACGAACATGCCGTCCCGAGTTGGAGCCGATGTTGTACAAATCAGCCCCTCCATTTGAATCTTGGCCATAGTCTCTTTTTCCCTTTTACTGCTGCCCTTTCCCGCACTGGAAATACATTGGACAAGGGGTAAAGTCCACTTTGAAGGATTATATAAGATTTAGCCCCTTTTCCTCCTAGCTCCGCGCCTCCTTTGTTGCATATAACCAAGCACTGCCCCTTTGAGCGTTTATCGCAGATCGCATAATCGCGCCATCGCATGTCTACCTCATCGCAAAAGTGCAGTTTTTCGTACGCACTATCCCTCGTCATCGCATTTTTCATTTTTGCGATCCGCGCTCAACTGACCAGGCCCATCGCATAGTGTAGAGCGCGGAATTTTGGTTATTCCATTCTTCTTCCATCGCATTTTCTCCTCTTGCGATTTTGCGATATGCACTCCGGGTCCCACCTCTTAAGCCTTTGCTTCACTGTTTTGTTATGTCTCCCCTTTGTAATTCCCTCGCATCGTTCCATCATCCTCTCATGTCTATGCCACCACTTCTGTTAGTCTCACTTTATCCACTATCTCTGTCATTAGTTTTATTCAACAGGCTTTGGTTTTTGCAGGAACTTGTGGTGGGAACAAAATTAGTGGAAAAGATCCGGAAGTCACTATGATGTGACCTCCATTAAAGAAGGGTACTTCGATCCATGTAACTCTCCAGAGAAAAATCAAAAGGAACGCATTTGGGCGGATGAAAACATTAATGCAGTAACATATTATTAATGAAGAAAGCAATGAATTCAGGGTCCAGCTCGAAAGAGGTTCCAAATTTAAATTCAAGAACAGAAGATCGAAAGTACCATGCATGGAAATGGGCGCCTCAAGGTCTTATTGCCGCAAATTTTCCTCCTCCAGAAAAAGGCTGAATGTTTACATATTTTATTATTTATGTCTGGTGTATAGCCAGATTTTCATTTTTAGCATTCATTCCAGAAATAAATTGTAAAGTACAGACAATTATGTTCAGTCGTTTCACAGTATGGGCACGAATGTTTTCCGCCATTTGATTTAAAATAAGTTATTAAATGCTTTCTATCTACCTCCTCCTCTAGAATTCTCTATCTCGTCTATAAAAGCTAAAAGAAAATATATTGTAAGGGTTCCAGATTTCTACCAGCAAACTGTGCAATGAAAAGGCTCTCGTATACATCTGGTAATATTTTCTGTATGAAGGTTCAGAGCCCGTAGGGTCTCAGTGAGGAGGGGTTATAACTGTAATGAGGATTCTGGTCTCTGGTATCTCACAGTATGTAATTTCTCTTATGTGTTAATACAATATCTCTTTCATGTTATTTATCTTCTTGTATCATGTTCTAGAATGCGAGTGGCTCACTAGTTTGCAGTAAGGATTCATCCTTGTTGATGCCCTTTCTGGAATTAGTCAAGCGCTTTAAATAGGCCTAGTCATGGTATACTGTTTCATGTTCGCTTCATCCATATTTTCTGCTATATTAGTTGTTTGAGGGGGGTGCTTTTAAAATGCCATTGTCATATAAGGATTCATAGATTGGTATGCCCTTATATGGTTCTGTTGTGTATCTGGGTATCAATCTCATGTCAGCTAATATCTTATTTATATTTCCTCACTGCGCTCATCATCTGATATTTGATTTCTGTGATATATTAACTGAACTAGCCCTCTTTACAGTAAGTGGTCTCTTAACTCTCTGATGCCTTCGTATTGGAGTTTTACTTGATGTCCCTACATTTTTCTTGTCTTTGTACCAGCTTTTGAGAGAGATTGGTACCATTCAAAACTAATTTCCTTGTTCAAACAAGAGATAGTAAGTGAGTTCTTGGACTGACAACCCAAACTATAAAGGGCTCCTTACTATATTAAGATGTCCTAGGCACTGGTCTATGGCAACTCTAGACTGTCTCTAGGGGGGGTGACAAAATCATCCACAACAGCTCCAATAATACTCTAAGTTTCCAAGAGCATGAGAGAGAGAGAGAGAGAGAGAGAGAGAGAGAGAGAGCTCCAAAAATGCACTAACAAAAGGTACCAACTGATCCTTAGAAGCCATTTTATCAGTGAGGCCTCTAATTTCTTTATTTTCCATTATTGTCCTTCATTTTCCTCCTCACATGCAAGTTGTGACCTTTCATCTGCTTTTTCTCTTGTTTTCCATTATTTTCATAAATAAATGTGCCAAATATGCCATTTTCCTTTCCAAAATACTTTTCCTTTACCTGTTCCAATTTCCTTAGCCATAATAAACCAAATTAACACCCACTAGGATGTTTTCCCCAATAGTCAGCTTGGCATAAGTGTCCCAATAACCGTGGTTATTATTTTTTACTTTATTACATGGAATATTCACTAGGTTTGTTATAGAAAATAACTCTTATTAACATATGCAAAAGCAAAACAAGTCAGGGATGTCCATGTACCACGCAACCATAGATTGGGCTAAACCAAATATTTCTTTCAACCAATCACCCCTATGCCATATTCCAAGCATCAATGTGGGACTCACAACAAAACAACTAGGGCTTCCTTGAGCTTTGCCGCAATCTCGCTAAAACCAGTTAAGGGACTCCTAGGCCCGAAACAAGCACCTACACAGCTAGGCTTTACCACAATCTTGCCATTATCGGTCAAGGGATTCCTAGTCCCAAAAAAAAACATACACTACTAGGCTTTACTGCAATCTCGCTAAAACTGGTCAAGGGATCACTAGGCCCTAAACAAGCTTGGATGCCTCTTGATTTCTTCACCAATACCTTGAGTAATTTTCCCATCTCTACCCTTAGACTTTATTGCAATCCCTTCAAAACTGGTAAAGGGATTCCTAAGCCCTTGGGAATTTTCTTGAGACCACCTCACCCAGTTCGAAAATCCTCTGACAATCCAAAGCTCAATCTAATGAAAGAACCGCATCACAACATGGCTATCCGGAAATGGTAAGGCAAAGCTGAAACAACTGTCACACCTATAAAGACACATGCCAGTGACAACAAGAGAACCAAATACACACATGCGTGTACCATCCATTCCAAATATACCAAGGAAATCATACATGCAACTCGATACTTGCAAGTAATCCCATTGTAGCTGCTTGATCCAATTATTCCTTGCTTGATCTTTTCTTTCCTTTATTTTCTTGACCTTTGTTTTCCTTCCTTTCTCCAATGCTATAGTGCTCCAATAATTCTATAAGTGTGCATGAGTATGAGAGAGAGAATAGATAGATAGATCCAACCCAAAACTATCAAAAGGATGTGAACTGATCCTCATAAGATTTTCTATTATTGAGGCCTCTATTTTCTTCATTTCCTTCTATTTTCCTTCAATTTCCTCCTCACATGTGACCTGCGACCTTTCACCTTATTTTTCCCCTAATTTCCTTTATTTGCATAAATAAAATGTCGATTAATTCCTCTTTCCCTTTTCAAATCCTTTGTCAATTCCTTTTACAATTTCCCCTTAGCCATAATAACAAAATGAACATCCACTAGGTTGTTTTTCCCAACATTAATCTTGGAATATGTTTCCCATGACCTTGGTATTATTTTTTCTTTTATTAACTTTATTACATGAAATTTTAACCGAGGCTTTTTACAAACCCCTCCTCCTTAGGGGAACACTATCCTCATTGATCTATGACTCCTACAACTAACAAGACCACTAAAAGCAAAAACATACTGCCCATGGAGCTTTATAACTTATCTCGATGCAATATTTACAATGAACAACCTATTGAAAATAAAAACCAACATGACAAACATGAAAACATGGCAACCATATTGCTTATTGGAGCTTTATAATAGATCTCATTGTGATATTTATAATAAAAACCATACACAAATATATACATATAACAAAACTCCTTTGCCTCAATCGGAAAAAAATGAAGGATACATAGCCTGCATCTGATCAACCATCTCCCATGTAGCTTCATCAGTCCCAAAGTGCTTCCACTGCACTTTAACTTGTTCAATTGCTTTGTTCTAGAGCATGAATTATTTCTGCTGCAAAATTCACCAAGGTTTTGACTTGAATTCTCCTTCTCGATCCACCTGCAATACAAAACTATCAATCACATGATCACCATCTTTCACATATATTTTAAGCAATGAAACTATAACACCCTCTTCCCACATCTACCCAAGTAATTGGAAAACTAGGTAAACATGTGACAAGAGGCTAATAATATGAGATTCAACCTCTTAGATGACCTTAAAGAAGTGGAACTGATGGAAACACCAAAAACACACCTTACACTGCATCATTGACATCCCCAGGAGGTAACCCAACCTTCCAGGGCCCTATTCCTTGAGGGAGAACTGATTTTTAGCAAATTTGATGCTGAGCCGTAGGCTTATAAGGTCAAGGTAGTGGCTATATCCCCTATAGTCGCGGGCTAGCCTTGTCAAGGTAGTAGCTAAGGTCAAAACAATGAATTTTCTTCCTGTAACTTCAGGAGAGGGTAAATAACATTAAAAAAACATATGGAAGAAATCACATCAATCAAAAATCATCTTACCCCACCCAACCATGACAGGAATTTCGTCAAACATGTCACAAACATAGAATCTATAGGTATAAACAACAAATTTAAACAAAGGGGTATATTCCTATATGAGAATGGCTAAGAAGCATTTCTCCCCTACATCATAAGCTATCATACAATCAATTTTACCATATATACATGGGATAATCATTTACAGGAAAAAACATTAATAGAGGCATACATCATCACTGATGGAATACATGCTCATAACCAACAAATTAACATCAGAAATAACATGAATACAATAGCAATGAAATCCATACATAAACTAGTATATTTGCATACCGAATACTAGAGAAATGAGATCTTCGTTACTGAATGTAAAAACCAAACGGATATGGGAATTCCACGTTCCACCCAACCATATATTGGCTGAGCCAAGTCTCACTACAATGAATCACCCCCGTGCCATATTCCAAGCATGAATGTGGGACTTAATCACACACATCAATCACAATCAATCTAGGGTTTACAGAGGCCAAACCGCCTCAACCCTAAACCAGTGAATCCCCCTCACGGTCAGACATCACAACTGTCATGGATTGGTCTCTATCCAAGCTGCTCCAGGGCTCCAAAGATTTTTTTCCAACTAGGGCTTCAAAGAATAGTAACTCAACCCCAAATGCTACAGGGATTCCAGAGCGTTTTTACAACGAGGGCTTCGAGGACTAGTAACTCAAACCACGTAGGGATTCCATAGAATTTGTCCAACCAAGGATTCCAGGACTAGTAACTCAACCCACAGTTGTCCACTGGGCTTCGAGAGCATTTTTCCAACCAAGGCTTCCAAGAACTAATAACTCAACCCAACAACTAAAGGAATCATGAGTACCAACCAGAAAAAAATCAATGGAAATAAACCCACAATAACATGGTTGTCCAGGAAATGTAAAGGCTAGGCAATCCACATGCATACACCATGCATGCCAAAACCAATGAGGAAAACATATATGCAACTTGTTACTTGCAATCAAATCCCACTATAGATGTTGATCCTATTAGGTCCCCATAATTTTTCAGATTCGCAAGACCAAATAGACAAGGGTAAAATCAAACCAATTTTAGAGCCCTAGGACCTATCCTTCCTGGACTCAGAGAGGGCTCTCTCTATATTTTTGTAAAATATGTAATTTGATTGATTTTTAGGGTTTTTATTTTAGGCTAGATATAATGATAAGGTTCGTTTGTTTGTTTTGTTTGGTTGGGTAGGTTGTCAAGAAGAATAGATAGAGCAAGAGAAATTCAAACCATTAGGCTATGGGGTCTATGAAAGGCTTGAAAAATACAACAATGAATCAAGGGTTTTTCATATGGAAAGTTAACAAAGCCAAATGGATCTTAGTAGCTTATGCGAGTGAAATGAACATAAAATTTGTGAACATAGTAGGTTTAAAGGACAATTAAGAATCCTTTAACAAATACTATAACAAGAAGGGCCTTTAATATTACTATGCTTGAGAAATAACCAAAGGACAGGGCACACCATAAACTTCTCTGGTCAAACTTCACCAAGTAAGCTTTAAAAACAACAATCCAATAAACCCTAGAGAGCAGGGAGCTCCTAAATTCTCTAGTTATCTACCTTCAAAGAAAGAAAACATGTAAGATAACACATTAGTAATGTTTAAAGATCAGGGAACTCCTAAATTCCTTAATCAAACTATAAAATACCTTCAAAGAGACTATTCAATATGGACTAAAGGACAGGGAAAACCATAAACTTCTTCAGGCAAACCCTAATTAATAAACTTCAAAGAAAAGGCCTCAAAAACAATGTTTAAGTACACCAAAGGACGCGACATACCATAAAATTCTTTGGCTTGACTCCATTAAATTATTCTTAAGACAACAAGCTAAGTGGAACTAGAGAGCAATCAAGAATTCTCCAATCAGACCTAGCAGAGGAAAACATCTAAGCAATAGAAGGCAAACAGTCTTAAGGTGCCTCTAACATCATATATTAACCTAAATTTTTTTCTCTATTACATGAGAAAAGATAAACAATATGAAAACAGAAGGAAACAATTACTAAATTAGAACAACATCACCATTAACCATGTTCATGAATCCTATGAATATGCTTGCTCCATTGATGCTCAATCCAAGACAAACACAAAGCTCCAAAACCAATTTCTTCACAACTCCAAGTCTATGTATATTGATCTCAACAATCAACCAACAATCAAAATGAGGCTTACATGTAGTATTTAACTGAAAAAATGGTGAAGTAAACCCTAGCTAGGGTTTTAGAAGTCATTAATTACATATTAAATGCATTTGACCGTTGAGACCCTGCAAGGCCCAAGGCACAATTATCCCATACTCATTAAATGAAAAAATAAATTCTAACATAACTTATAAGTTAAATTTGGAGTGATTTGTCTTCAATGCCTTCAAAATATATTTTTCAATACATTTTGATGTGTTTTGTTGACTTTCAGGCAAGGGCGCAGCGCCAAGGTACAAGACGCCAAAACTAAAAAATTCCCTTTTTGCAGTTGAGTTTTGGAGGCCTTCTTGGTATCCAAATGAGCTCCATGATAGTTCATTGGAAAACCTATCCTATCTAGTTTCTAGATCTACCTTTAGTTTTCATATAGGTGCCCATTTTCCTAGTCAAAAATCCATTCTCCCAAGACTTATAAGGGCACAACGCCAGTGCTGAAAAGAGGGTAGAAAGGTGTTTTAAGGTGGTTTTTTGCCCTTTTGAGGGACCAGTTCTGCTCCAAATGACCTGAAACGTTCTAAGGGTGATGTCCTAGGCATGAGGAACATGGAAATGCTAAGTTTTAGTTATTTTAGTGCCCCCAAAAAGAATGCAATGCCAGTGGCGCTATGCATTTGGCCCTTTTTTCTGTTGGCCAAACATTCAAAAACTCAAAATTTGCAAAAAGATGCCAAAAATGGAATTTGTCTTGCTGATCATGTTTGGGAGGCTTGGAGGGATACATCAAAAATGATGTCAAGTTTATCCTTCTCCTTTGCCTCATTTTGTGCTTGAATCTTTGCAAGGGCTCTTTTGAGCTTGGCCCTTGCAATTATGTTCCTCATGGCATAATGCCTCGCCATCTTCTTCTGCGGGTCAATGTCTCTTTTTTCCTTTTCAAGATGACCCTATAGGTGCACATTGGCTCTCTCTAGACAAGAATATTTGTCATATCTGATTTCCATGGCAAGTACCTCACTTGGAGTGAGCTACTCTGCCAATGCTGTCTCTTTCTCTCTCTCTCGGGCTAAAGCCTTCTTCAACCCAATTATCCTTATCCTCTTCCTAGGAAGCTGTTCTTCCTCATCCTCACTGTCATCAAGAGTGCCTAAGGTCTCATATAGATTAGCCTTGGCATTTCTAGCCTCCTTTTGGGCTTTGATAGCTCTAACCTCACTGATGGCTTTCTCTATTTCCAACTGCTTGTTTTCTACCTCAAGGACGTTGATCACATTATTTGCACTGCCAAGATTGGCTTGTAGCTCCCTAATTTGGGCATCGTTGCTCTTGATCAACATGTTTGTAATCCTCTCCTCATTCTCACTCTCAAGGTAAATAAGTTGAAACTCTTGTTCAGTTTCACTCTCATTCTCTTTTTCATCAATGCCGTCCTCTACAAAATTTTACTTACCTTTGTCAAGCTGTTTTGTTGATGATGAAGGCAGGGCCCCTTCCACAAACTATGGAGAAAACACCTACCTATGACCTCTTTGATAGGTCAAAGGAAGAGAATCTAGGTCAACCATCTCATTTTCATCTGTCTCACTGCTCTTTTCACTTTCCGTTGTTGTGGTATCATGAGATGAGGGTGGGGGATTGTGGAAGGGTGATGAAGGAGGATCATGATGAGGTGAAGAAATATGGTGATGCATGAGTAGTGGGATCTAATGGAGGAGTAGGAATGGGAGGATGAGAAGATGAAGGAACATCTTGTTGCTGGTGGCCTTGTGGAGTATTGAAAACCTCATTGGTAATGAAGGTCTCCCATGGAATGCCTTTCTAATGTAGTTGGTGCATAACCACCATTTTGATAAGTGAGTGATGGAATAGGCTCTGAATTTTCTGAGGGTAGTCTCTCTTTTGCACTATGTAGGAAATTTTTTCAATGCTCCGGAAGAGGTAATATGGTATATGTAGCATCCTCACTCTAGTAAAATGCATAAGAATCCTGATGTGGTATGTGTAGAGGTGGGAGAATTTTCCCTCACATGTGAAATACTTCATTATGATCCTTGTCATGGGTGAATATCTAGCAAGCAGATGTGAAAAAGGAAAGATGGACTTGTGGTGATCTTTATACCTAGGTTTTAGATACGGTTCAAAGTAACTCATGTCTAGGTTTTCCTACTTAAACCACTTCTCACCCACACTTGGTATCCCAGTAGCCGCAACAATAACATCAGTGGAAAACTAAAAGGTAACCCCAACAAGGTTAACTTGCTTTTCATTCAAATTGATAATGAAAAGTCTTGTTAGCTCAGGGTGGTTTTGTACTTGCTGCACCTTTTCACAAAATTCAAAGTAGCCCATGTGTTTGAAGCAGGAAACGGTAAGAGGAGATGCCATGAGCTCTCTTGTATTGAGGGGTTCAAATATGTTTATCCTCCCTCCCTTGTGATCATGCCTCCTTGGAATTTGGGCCTCACCACCACTGCCACTATCCTCTCCCTCAGACATGTTGAAAATTCTTTTTTTCCAACCCTAGGACTGATGTGAAATGAGATGAAAGGAAGGTAATGGAATGGCAGCCTTGCAAGTGAAGGAAATGAGTGTATGAAGGGGATGGATGTAGGGAAAAGCTCAGATGAATGAAAAATCTCTTGAAAAATTTAATGACTCCTTTTTTGACTGATACTCTGTCTATGGGGATGAAATAAGCCTATAGATAGTGATTTCAAGCTTGAATTTTAGTGTTTCTCTTAGGGTTTCATTTCATTCAATTAAGAAAACACCAAAATTGCTTGAAGATAGGTGTGTGTCAGGTACTTACCCTTAATATTTGCTTGGAGGACCTCTAGCAAGAGCTTGGAAGAAACTTGGAGTGATTTGAGTGTTTGGAGGGTTTAAAAACCCTTTCTTCCCAAGAGCACAACGCCAAGGCTGAGGGCGCAATGCCAAGAAAATCTGCATTGGGTCCTGTCGGGCAAGAGCGTAGCGCTCTGTTAAGGGCGCAATGCCCACTTCCAGGTGTGCAGCATCTTCACAAAATAAATGGAGGGAGAAGGCCAAGTGCGTAGCACTAGATTCCAGGGGTGCAGCACCAGTCTGAGCGTGCAACACCAAAAGACTTTACCCAATTTTGCTTAGGAAACTCACAAATTTTTCTCTCCTTGAAATTTCCAATGCTTTGCAAGGAAAAAATGAGTCTTTTGAAATGTCCAATGGGTTTTATAGGAAAATGGAATTTGATTTAATTTGGTTAAACCCACTTTCTAATGTTTTTAAAGTTATTTTTCCTTTCTCACTGATATTATTTACACTTTTGCTTGCAGGTTTGATTTAAGTCATAAATTTTACTCTTCTTGGCTCATTGAGGCTTGACATGTGTATTTTGATACCTTTGGGATTCAAACACAAAGTATCACCTTCAAAATCCTCTTTTTCTTCCAGCATGGATTTCAACTCATGCTTTTCACCTTCTCTGACCACTTTCCTCAAAAACCATAGGTGTATGCAACACTTTATAGCAATCATCAGTGTTGTCTTCTAAGTTATCTACAACCCTTTCAAGTTCATTCATTTCTGTCCAGTTCACCTTATCCTTTTCCAATTCTCATCAATAGTATCTGATAGACGGTTTTCATGTTTGGCCTTATGTGCTTCCTGGATGTCATTTTCTGCAAGTGATCACTATTTTGGCACTCTACTGGACCATCAAGTGTATAAAGCCTAATCATCTTCAAGACTAAATGTTTCCTCTTTCCTTTGTTGTAAGTGGTTTTCATTCAGGAGTAGATAGTCCACCTCATCAGTACTTCCTACTAAAAAATCCTTCAACACTCCTGCTGAAGTGCTAAAATCTTGGCATTTTTCTCACTTGGAGGTTCTGAACTGATAAGACAAACTTCTTTGGAAACTTTTAGGTCCTTTTTGAATAACAATGTATTGAAATTCTATTACATCTGAGCTAGATTATACCAAAATAAAAGCAATGCCTAAAACATCCAGTGATGACCTTAAAACATGTAAAAACCCTAATGACCTAGTGGGAGGGTCCTTTGACTTGATCATGACTAAAATTTGGCTTGGAGATTGTCAAGTGAAAATAGAGTATTTGTTGTAGGTTTTTATGCCCAAAGGACATGGGAATGAGTTAGCTACAGGAAACCCTAGAGGGAGGGTGGATTTTATGGACAAGGGCTTATTCTCTACCCAATCCACTTATCTGTCAAGGTTAAATAGTTTGACATATCTTCATTCTCTAATCTATTGACATGAAATTAAAAACATGACCAAATCAAGGTTAAGCAATTTGATTGGCCAAGAGTTGTGGCATTTAGGACAAGCTGCACACAGAGTTTATTTTTGCACAAGTAAAAATAGAAACTTGAGGGCTATAATTCAAAAATTGCTTCTCATCCCTCTCCTTTCTCTTTGGTTCAGATTTGAGCTTTGGGAACCAACATCTTTTCCTAACCTAGTCTACTGATGAGCCAAGTTTAAACTATTTGGGAAATCTTCATTTTCTGTCTTATTAGTGGAAATTTAAAACACGTTCAACCATGGTTAGGTTGTATGACTGAATAAGACTTTCTTTTCTTCAAAAGTAGTGGCATTTGGACTTGCACACTTTCAGACATATTTTTTCTTTTTGGTATGGGACTTTACCTCTTCTTTTAAACATGCCCTTTTTTTCTTTGTTTTTGTCTTTCATTTTTCTGATCTCTTACTCAAAAAATGATATGTACAATGAATGCGGCTTAAAACTAAGAAATTTAACAAAAATAATGCTTGAGAATCTTGCCATTAATAGGACCTCCAAATAAATCTATTCCATCCAGTTCTTGTAGGAAGAATGCATTGTTACCTCTGACTGAATGTATGATGTATGGACCTTTCCATAGATTTTCAAATTTTCCATGCTTGCCTTTGTCCTGTCTTCTTGAATCCCACTTCAGCACTTTGTCTCCAATCTGGAAATCATTTTCCTTGGCCCTCTTGTTAAAAAGCTTCTTGATGCTTTCTTGCACTGCTTGTGTTCTATTGTATACTTCTTCCCTTGATTGATGCAATTGAATGGTTTGGTTCAGCCTCCTTTGTATATCATTCTCCTCTAATTGTACCTCATGGAGGAGCTTCATCACTGGAACTCCCAAGGATGTTGGAAAAATTGCATCCATGCCATACACTAGTTGATAGGGATACATATTAATTGATTTTTTGCTTGTTAATCTATCAACCCATAGTGCATGCACTAGTTTGCTAGGCCATGAATTTTTGTTCTCTTCCAACAATTTCCTGATTATGTTTACCAAAATTTTGTTAGAGGACTCAGCCAACCCATTACCTTGAGGGTAATAAGCTGTAGAATTCCCTAATGTGATGTGATACTTGTGGAAAAAGTCCACCATTCTCTTGGACTTAAATGCAACAAAATTATCTGTGATGATTTTTCTTGGACGACCAAATCTGGACATAATATTGGTTTGAAGGAATTTGATGATTACTAATTCAGTGGCATTCCTTGAAGGGATGGCTTCTATCCATTTGGTGAAATAGTCAGTTGCAATGAGGATCCATTTGTGTTGGGTAGATGAGGCAGAATAGATTTCTCTAATGAAAGCCAAACCCCATTGTTGAAAAGGAGTTTCAACACTGATAGGATGCAAAGTCAAAGGAAGTAGTTTTCTCTTTCCATCAAGGATTTCACATTTATGCCATGTCATTACTAGCTTGTGAATATTAGGGAAAAGAGTGGACCAATAGAAGCCATCTCTAAGGATTGGCAGTGGTTTTCCAATAGAGATGATCTCCACATTCTCCTTCATGAAATTCATGCATGATTCTATTTACATCATCTTCAAGTAAACATTTAAGCAAGATACCAAAAGAATTTTTCCAATATAAAGCTTTATCTAGAATGCAGAAATTCACAGCCTTTCATTTCAAGAATCTAGCCTTTGTTTTGGACAAAACAGGAGGAGCATTTAAATTAAAAATCACATATAATATATCCTCATACTAGAGTGAGTTTAGAAATGCTTCTTCAATGGGGGGAGTCGCCAGTTCCTCTTGTTCATCCAAGGAATGTATCATGTTTATGTCTAATGCATGAAAGTTTGCTTCAACCATTAGTTTGGCCAGTCCTTGCCATTTAATCAGTTTAGTGGGCTTGATTTCTAGATCATACTCTAAAATTACAACAATCTACTTACCTCTTTTACTATTAGGATCCTGAGTTACTATGTCCTTAACAACTGCATGAGGAACAAAAGCAATGACATGTGAATGCAAGATGTAAACTTTGAAATCTTTTAAGGCTTTGATCAAGGCAAAGGCCTTTTTTTCCATGATGTTATATTTCAGAGGTGCATCTCTTAGTGCCTTGCTGAAGAAAGCTATGGGCTATTCTTGTCCCATTATGTTCTTTTGTAGCAATACTGCAACAATGATGTGTTCCGATGCAAATGAGAAGATGAAAAGTCCTTGGTAAAGTCAGGGATGATTAGAACTAGTGTTTGGGTAAGTGCTTGTTTTACCAGTTCAAATGATTTCTTTGCTTCTATGGTCTATTTGACTCCTATTTCTCTTTTCAGCATGTTTGTAATGTTTCTTAGGAGTTCTGCAAGGTTTGGTATGAACCTTATTAAGAAGTTGATCTTTCCAATGAAAGATTGCAGCTCTTTAATGTTTCTAGGGTGGCTGATATGTAATATACCCTCAATCCTTTTTGGGTCTATCTTAATCCCTTCTTCAGATATGATGTGGCCTAAGAGTTTCCCTTCTTGAAGGCCAAACCAAGTTTTCTTAGGATTTAAAGATAGACCATATTTCCTACATTTTTCAAAGACCTTTCTTAGGTGAACTAGGTGTTCTTCATCAGTTTTAGAATATAAAGTTATGTTATCAAGGTATATCACAATGAAGTAGCCTATTTCATCAGAAAAAGCAATGTCCATGGCTCTTTGAAAGGTGGCCCCCATATTCATTAACCCAAAAGGCATTTTGACATACATGAAGGTGCCCTAAGGTGTGGTGAAGGCAGTTTTGTGTTGATCACTTGGAAGTAATAGCACCTAACTATACCCTGAAAAACCATCAAGCAATTATATTATTTTGGAGCCTACCACCCTTTGCAGTATATGATCCATCTTAGGTAAAGGGTATTTGTCTTTCAGGGAGGCCTTGTTTAAATTTCTGAAGTCTATGCATAGCCTATTTCCCTGTTTTCTTCCTTACTGACACAAGGTTTGAGACCCATTTTGAGTACCTGAGTGGGACTATGATTCCAGAATCATACATTTTCTTTATTTCTTTCTCAACTAGAGGCAATAGGACAGGGTTTATCCTACACAATTTATGTTTGAATGGTTTCTGGTTCTCCTTGAGAGGAATCTTATGCTGAATAATGTTTGTGTCATAGGATTTCAAGTCCTCATAACCCCATGCAAACACATCCTTAAATTATTTGAAAAGCTTAATGTATTTCTATTTTATAAAAGTTGGTAGTGTTTTGGACAACTTTATCATTTTGGGTTCTTCTTCACTACCTATGTTGCATTCTTCTACATCTGTTTCAGTGGATTCCATTTTAGGCTTCCTAGCAACATCATTGAAATGAAACAATTCTTCTAAGGGGGAAAGACCTATTGGAAATAGGTTGTATTTGCATTGCAATACCCCAAGGTATTTTTCATACATACCTACACACAATTCTACCTCATGAAGGTGTTCTAGAAGATTTACATCAGTAGTATAAGGTGGCTCTGTTTTGTGTGTTTGTTCTTCATCAGGGCAGTCTTCTTCATGATCTAAGCTTGGTTTTGGCATTTCAAATTCATTTTTCGACTACAATAAGTCTTCAATGTGTTTGTCTCCTTCAAAAACTTGCCAATAATCTATGTTATCAAGTACTGTTGGTCTGCTTTTAACCTTCACCGTGTATTTTTCATTGGCATGAGGTAGTTGGCAAGTGTTGGCAGCAAAGGCTAGTTTATTTGCAAGGCTGTTTTGAGATCTTGGGACAGAGGTAAGTTCATATTTTTCAAATGTATTTAGGAGGTCTAAGGCAGCATTCCTATATTCTCTTAGCCTAGGATTTTTTGCTGAATATTTTCCTTTGATTTTCCTAATGATTAGCTCGGAATTTCCTTGAACATAAATCTTCTTAGCTCCTAAACTTTTCAATAATTGTAATCCTAGGAGAAGAAATTCATACTCTAAAATATTTTTTTACATTGAAAATCCAATTTGTAAGAGTGACCTTCATTGGTGTTATGTATCCAAACACCTGCTCCTAAACCAGCTTTGCCACAAGAGCCATCAAAGCTCATGTTTCAAAGTGTTTCAAGTTCAGATTCACCATTATGTTGTTGTGCATGGCTACTAGGGCTTTGGCTGTTATGTTCTTCATCTTGTGTTTGGTTTGAATGTTCTGACAGGTCTTGCTCTTCCTCCTTTTCATCTACTTGATCATTAATTTCATATTCATTGTACAAGATAAATGAGTCAAGGTCTGAATGGATAGAATAGAGAGGGGTGTTGTTTGGTCTATCTTGGCTGCTTACCATATATTTCATGTGAGATTCTCTATACAGTATTCTTGTTTGGTTAAATATAGGAATGGTAGCATATGTCATGTCCATTTGGAGGTTTCCTTGGAGTTTGGCTCCCCACGATCTATATAAGAGCATGCCATACTTTGGGGAAATGTCAGCCACTACAATGTCCGTGACTAGGCTCTTGGCTAGTATTTGTGCCAGATTAACACACATATCTTTGATTAGACCCAAACATTTGACTCTACTTGAATCGAAAGAGTACAAGTCTTTGTATGGTTTGGTTATTTCGAGGCCTAATATTTCCATCACTACCTTTGGCTTGAGGTTATGTGAAGCACCATAGTCTAGCATGGCATTGTGTAGGATTTTGTCATGGATGTTTAAACTAACATAGAATGGATGCAAAACTCCCTCTTGAAAATTTCCCTCTACCTCTGGTCCAAACAATAACTCTGGCTTGTCATCAGTTAGATTTAGAGTATTAGTGTTATTTCCTATGTTTAAAGCCCTTAAAACTTGAGACCTATATACATCTTGAGTCATTAATTCAGTAAGGATTGATTTTGGAAATTTCACCCTCAATACTAAAAGGTGTTTGTGTTCTTGGTATATTCACATCAGTTTTATCATACATGGTCTTTTCAGCAACTTTAGCTTGCTGATTTTTATTTGGAATGTGAGTTAAAGCAGTTTTTTCGGGGCCACTAGTTGATGTAATAAGGCAGCTTTGGTCACCATCATGCTGGCTAAATTTGTTTTTGCTTTGATTAGGAGTCTTAGCCATTATGTTGGTATTTTTTGTTGTCTTTTTAGGAGTGTTTTCAGGGGTCTTCCTAGCAGAATTTTCTGGTTTGTTTTTCTTCAAGGGGTCTTGGGGCTTCCTACTTCTGAGGTCATACTGCCTATGCACCTCCATGATAGCATTTTCAAATCCTAGTTTGTATTCTTCAAAATCCTCATATGTTCTTTCAGTTTGGTTTGAGGAAAACAAACCTTGTTCTTCTTCTGTGAGAAAAACATTGTCCTCACTATCAGAGCCTATTAAATTTACATGGTTCTCTTCCAGCTCTTTAGTCTCTCTCTCCTTTTCATCTACATAGTTTTCTTGGAAAGGAGTTCTGATTTGCTAGTCATTTTCTCTTTGTTTTATTTGAGGAGGGTCTCTTCTGAAGTTTTGATTTATGTTTGTCTTTTGAGGATTTGTTTGGTTTTCCCTAGGGGGTGCTCTTTCATTCAAGTTGATTCTCTCCATCATCCTTTCCATTACCCTAACTAGATTGTCAATTTTAGCATCAGATGTGGAGGCCACAATTTCTTCTTTGTATGTAACCCTCTTTTTCGCTCTCATCCTAGCCCTTTTAGAAATTATATTGGCTTCTACACTTACTGCTCCTCTTTTCATGTCTTCTAAGGTGAGGGGATCTCTTTCTCTTAATTGGTAAGCCATGTCGGGATCAAATCCATCTGGAGAATTTACTAAGGTTAGGCCTTGTGGGGGTTTCATGTGAGGAGGGAGTGCATTGTAAACACTATTGAACCTAGTGCAGCAGTCTTGGACATTCTCTTTAGTATTTATCTTAAGGTTATCATACTATGATAGGATTTGAAGAGGATTTTTCTTAGTATCCCACTTGTTTATGAATGTTTGATATAGGGAAGGGAGATCATGAATGCTATTAGGAGTTAAGTTCTTGAACCATTTCTTTTCTTCTCCCCCTAAACTTTGGGAAAACATTCTCATTTTTATGGTTTCCTCTTCTATCTCTTCGTAGTCAAAAGCATCATTCATCTTGTTTACATGCTATTGGGTAGTTGTAGAATCAGTCCCATTAAAGTGAGGGATTTTATATTGATAGTCATGTGGCATAGGCAGCAAAGGTTGTGGTAGTACCAATGGGACAAACCATGCTGCCATGATGGGAGGAAATGGAATCCAAGGAGGATTTACAAGAGGAGGGTTTATGAGTGGGGGTGGAGGATGAAATGGAGTGGTTTGCATAGTGGATGTATGAATGAGGGTGGTAGATGTACTTGGACCAACAAACTGATTTTGAGTAGATTTAGAGCGAAAGGAGTCAAAGAGTTGGAGAAGCTGAAGATCAAGAGGAGTGCAAGGAGAGGCTTCTCTATTAGGACTCTGCTGTAATTTTGTAGGCTCAAGGTTTGTCTAATCTATCCAACTCCGAGACTTAGTTCTTAATAGGTTTCTTCTATGGTGTAAGTCAAATTGGATATCTTGCAAGGATGTGAGGTTTTCAAGAACATAACTTGCTTTGTGTATGGGTCTAACACTAGTTGAATCTTCAGTCCTAGAAGTTTTCCTTAAGATTATTTCTGGGTCATCAACTATGGTAGGAGGGTTTGGGTCGAGATGAGATTTGGTGCTAATTCTTTGTGAAGCCAGATTTTAGACCTAAAACACAGAGAGGCTGAAAGTTTATGAGAGTTTTGAAGGTAGACCTATTTGTAAGAATACTGATTTCAAAAAGTATGTAACTAGGCTTTATAGTATTAGGAATGATTGATACATTCCCAGGGGAGTCTGTGAGAACTAGTGGAGTCAACAGGGCTACTAAAGACCAGTGGAGTCACCAGGTGGATGATACTAACAATTTTGAGGATTTGTTTGTTGTCCACCATCAACAATTTGGATAATAGTCTAAAGATGTTTTTGGGTTTTCTGAGTTATTTATGTAACACTAAGATTTTCAATAAGTGTTACCCAGTATAGTTACCATTGTGTTAGTATGGAAAATCAACCAGATATCATTCTTGGATAAGAATTGATTTATCTAATATTGACAGGGGATTATTGAGTTTTGAAGGAATATTTAAGTTGTTACTTACTCAGTCCCATCGTGATCGCTATTATGTTAGGTCCCTATAATTTGTCAGATTGGCAAGACCAAATAGACAAGGGTAACATCAAACCAAATTTGGAGCCCTAGGACCTAGCATTCCTAGACTCAGAGAGGGCTCTCTCTATATTTGTTTAAAAGATGTAACTTGATTGATTTTTAGGGTTTTGATTTTAGGCTAGTAATAATGATAGGGTTTTTTTGTTTGTTTACAGATAGAGCAAGATAAATTCAAACCATTGGGCTATGGGGTCTGTGAAAGGCTTGAAAAAGACAACAATGAATCAAGGACATTTCATAGGGAAAGTTAGCAAAGCCAGATGGATCTTAGTAGTTTATGTGAGTGAAATGAACATTAAATTTGTGAACATAGTAGGTTTAAAGGACAATTAAGAATCCTTTAACAAATACTATAACAAGAATGGCCTTCAAGATTACTATGCTTAAGAAATAACCAAAGGACAGGGCACACCATAAACTTCTCTAGTCAAACTTCACCAAGTAAGCTTTAAAAACAAAAATCCAGTAAACCCGAGAACTCCTAAATTCTCTAGTTATCTACCTTCAGAGAAAGAAAACATGTAAGATAGCACATTAGTAATGATTAAAGAGCAAGGAACTCCTAAATTCCTTAATAAAACTATAAAATACCTTCAAAGAGACTATTCAAGATGGACTAAAGGACACAACAAACCATAAACTTCTTCAGCCAAACCCTAATTAGTAAACTTCAAAGAAAAGGCCTCAAAAACAATGTTTAAGCTACACCAAAGGAAAGGGAATACCATAAACTTCTTTGGCTTGACTCTATTAAATCATTCTTAAGACAAAAAGCTAAGTGGAACAAGAGAGCAATCAATAATTCTCCAATCAGACCTAGCAGAGGAAAACATCTAAGAAATAGAAGGCAAACAATCTTAAGGTGCCTCTAACAGCATATATTAACCTAAATTTTCTTCTCTATTGCATGAGAAAAGATGAAACAATATGAAAAAAGAAGGAAACAATTACTAAATTAGAACAACATCACCATTAACCATGTTCATGAATCCTATGAATACGCTTGCTCCATTAATGCTCAATCCAAGACAAACACAAAGCTCAAAAACCAATTTCTTCACAACTCCAAGTCTATGTATATTGAGCTCAAGAATCAACCAACAATCACAATGAGGCTTACATGCAGTATTTAACTGCAAAAATGGTGAAGTAAACCCTAGCTAGGGATTTAGAAGTCATTAATTACATATTAAATGCATTTGACCATTGAGACCATGCAAGGCCCAAGGCACAAATATCCCAAACTCATTAAATGCAAAAATAACTTCTAACATAACTTCTAAGATAAATTTGGAGTGATTTGTCTTCAATGCCTTCAAAATATATTTTAAATAATTTTTTATGTGTTTTGTTGACTTTCAAGCAATGACGCAGCACCAAAACTAAAGAAGTGCCCTTTTTGCAGATGAGTTTTGGAGGCCTTCCCGATGTCCAAATGAGCTCCATGATAGCTCATTGGAAAGCCTGTCCTGTCTAGTTTCCAGATATGCCTTTATGTTTCAGATTTATGCCCATTTTCCTAGTCAAAAATCCATTCTCCCAAGACTGATAAGGGCACAACGCCAGTGCTGAAAAGAGGGCAGAAAAGTGTTTTTTAGGTGGTTTTTAGCCCTTTTGAGGGACTAGTTCTACTCCAAATGACCTGAAACATTCTGAGAGTGATGTCCTAGGCATGAGGAACATGGAAATGTTGAGATTTCCTCATTTTAGTGCCCCAAAAAAGAGCGCAGCACTAGTGGCGCTGCGCATTTGGTCCTTTTTTCTACTGGCCAAACAATCAAAAACTCAAGATTTACAAAAAGATGCCAAAAATGGAATTTGTCTTGTTGATCATGTTTAGGAGGCTTAGAGGGATAAATTAGCAAGGATATCAAGTTTCTCCTTCTCTTTTGCCTCATTTTGTGTTTGAATCTTTGCAAGGGCTCTTTTGAGCTTGGCCCTTGCAATTCTGTTCCTCATGGCATAATGCCTTGCCATATTTTTCTGCAGGTCAATGTCTCTTTTTGCCTTTTCAAGCTGACCCTCTAGGTGCACATTTTCTCTCTCTAGCAAATATTTTCTGTCATAGCTGATTTCCATGGCAGGCAGCTCACTTGGAGTGAGTTTCTTTGCCAATGTTGTCTCTTGCTCTCTCTCCCGGGCTAAAGCCTTCTTCAATCCTATTGTCCTTGGCCTCTTCCTAGGAAGTTGTTCTTCCTCATCCTCACTGTCATCAATAGTTCCTAAGGTCTCATCTAGCTTATCCTTGGATTTTCTAGCCTCTTTCCAAGCTCTGATAGCTCTGACCTCATTGATTGCTTTCTCTGTTTCCAATTGCTTGTTTTCTACCTCAAGGAAATTGATCACATTATTTGCCCTGCCAAGATTGGCTTGTAGCTCCTTAATATGGGCATCCTTGCTCTTGATCAACATGTTTGTAATCCTCTCCTCATCCTCACTCTCAAGGTCAATAAGTTGAAACTCTTGTTCAGTTTCATGCTCATCCTCTTTTTCATCAATGACTTGCTCTGCAACCTTTTCATTACCTTTGTCAAGTTGTTTTGTTGATGCTGAAGGGAGGGCCCCTTCCACAATCCGTGGAGAAAACACCTACCTATGACCTCTTTGATAGGTCAAAGGAAAAGGCTCTAGGTCAACCATCTCATTTTCATCTGTCTCACTTCTCTCTTAACTTTCTGATGCTGTGGTATCATGAGATGAGGGTGAGGGATTGTGGAAGGGTGATGAAGGAGGATCATCATGAGGTGAAGAAATGTGAGTGGATGGTGATTCATGAGTAATGGGATGTGATGGAGGAGTAGGAATGGGAGGATGAGAAGATGAAGGAACATCTTGCTGATGGTGGCCTTGTGGAGTATTGAAAACCTGATTGGCAATGAAGGTCTCCCATGAAATGCCTTTCTGTTATAGTTTGTGCATAACTACCATTTTGATAAGTGAGTGATGGAATAGGCTCTACATTTACTGAGGGTAGCCTCTCTTTTGCACCATGTAGGACATTTTGTCAATGCTTCAAAAGAGGTAATATGGTATATGCAACATCCTCACTCTGGTAAAATGCATAAGAAGCCTAATGTGGTATGAGTAGAGGCGGGAGAATCTTCCCTCACATGTGAAATACTTCATTATGATCCTCATAATGGGTGCATATATATCAAGCAGATGTGAAAAGGGAAGGATGGATTTATGGTGATCTTTATGCCTAGGTTTTAGATATGGCTCGAAGTAACTCATGTCTAGGTTTTCCTACTTGAACCACTTCTCACCCACACTTGGTATCCTAGTAGCTGTAGCAATAGCATCAATGGACAACTCAAAGGTAACCCCAGCAAGATTAACTTGTTTTTCATGCAAATTGATAATGAAAAGTATTGTTAGCTCAGGGTGGTTTTGTACTTGTTGCACATTTTCACAAAATTCAAAGCAACCCATGTGTTTGAAGTAGGAAACAGTAAGAGGAGATGCCATGAGCTCTCTTGTATTGAGGGGTTCAAATATTTTTATCTTCCCTCCCTTATGATAATTCCTCCTTGGAATTTGGGCCTCACCACCACTGCCACTGTCCTCTCCCTTAGACATGTTGAAAACTCTATTTTTCCAACCCTAGGACTGATGTGAAATGAGATGAAAGTAGGGTAATGGAATGGCAGCCTTGCAAGTGAAGGAAATGAGTGTATGAAGGGGATGGATGTAGGGACAAGCTCAGATGAATGAACAAGATCTTTGTAATGAATCCTGTTTTGACTGATACTCTGTCTAGGGGGATGAAATAAGCCTATAGATAGTGATTTCAAGCTTGAATTTTAGGGTTTCTCTTAGGGTTTGATTTCATTCAATTAATAAAACACCAAAATTTCTTGAATATAGGTGTGTGTCAGGTACTTAACCTTAAGATTTTCTCTAATGACCTCTGACAAGAGCTTGGAATAAAATTGGAGTGATTTGAGTGTTTGGAGGGTTTAAAAACCCTTTCTTCCAAAGAGCGCAGCGACAAGCCAGAGGGTGTAGCGCCAAGAAAATTTTCATTGGGTCCTGTCGAGCAAGAGCACAGTGCTATGTTAAGGTCACATCACCCACTTCTAGGTGCACAACACCTTTACAAAATCAACGGAGGGGGAATGCCAAGTGCGCAGCGCCAGCTTCCAGGGGCACAACGCCAAAAGACTTTAGCCAATTTTTCTTAGGAAACTCACAAATTTTTCTCTCCTTGAAATTTCCAATGCTTTGCAAGGCAGAAATGAGTCTTTTGAAATGTCCAATGGGTTTTATAGGCAAATGGAATTTGATTTAATTTGGTAAAACCCACTTTTTAATGTTTTTAAAGTTATTTTGCCTTTATCACTGATATTATTTACACTTTTGCTTGCAGTTTTGCTTTAAGTCATAAAGTTGACTCTTCTTGGCTCATTGAGGCTTGACATGTGTATTTTGATACCTTTGGGATTCAAACAAAAAGTAGCACCTTCAAAATCCTCTTTTGCTTCCACCATGGAGTTCAAATCATGAATTCACCTTCTCTGACCATTTTTTTCAAAAACCCTAGGTGTATGCAGCTCTTTTATAACAATCATCAGTGTTGTCTTCTAAGTTCTGTATAGCCCTTTCAAGTTCATTCATTTTTGTCCAATTCACCTTATCCTTTTACAATTCTCATCAATAGTATCTGATAGACTTTCTTCATTTTGGCCTGATGTGCTTCCTGCATGTCATTTTCTACAAGTGATCACTGTTTTGGCACTCTACTGGACCGTCAAGTGTATAAACCCTAATCATATTCAAGAATAAGTGTTTCCTCTTTCCTTTACTGTAAGTAGTTTTCATTTAGGAGTAGACAGTCCACCTCATCAGTACTTCCTGCTGACAAATCCTTCAACACTCCTGCAGAAGTGATAAACTCCTTGCATTTTCCTCACTTGCAGGTTCTAAACTGATAAGAAAAACTTCTTTGGAAACTTTTAGGTCCTTCTTAAATAACCATGTCTCAACATTCTATTTCATCTGAGCCAAATTCTAGCAAAGGAAAAGCAGTGCCTGAAACAACCAATGATGACCCTAAAACATGTAAAAACCCTAATGACCTAGTGGGAGGGTCCTTTGACCTGACCTTGACTGAAATTTGGCTTGGATATTTTCAAGTGAAAACAGATTATTTGTTGTAGGTTTTTATGCCCAAAGGACATGGGAATGAGTTAGCTATAGGAAACCCTAGAGGGAGGGTGGATTTTATGGATAAGGGAAAAATAAGGAAATGAGGTTATAGGCAGGGAAGGAGGATGAAAATGAGAATTAGGAGCCCATAATGAGTTTTTAGGAGAAATAGGGTGACTTTGAGATGGCAGAATTGATAAATAGTGAAATTTTTTTTATAAGGATAATGAAGGCAGTGAGATTTCTGAAACTCACAATATTCAAGGAATGTTTTCTTAAAAAATCTAGAACCATCCTATAGTCATCTAAAGATAGAAAAAATACTGATGACTAATAGATACCAATGTCCACATACAGTTTCATGCTCTTAATTTTCCTTCTTTCTCCAAATCACCAAATATCCACACTCTCCAAGAGTGCTTCAAGAAAACTCTAAGTATCCAAGAGTATGAGTGAGAGAGAGAGAGAATAATGAGAGAGCTCCAAAAAATGCACTGACAAAAGTTACAAACTGATATTCATAAGCCTTTTTATAGAATAGGCCTATATTTTCTTCATTTTCCATTATTTTCCTTCTATTTCCTCCTCACATGCAACTTGTGACTTTTTACCTCCCTTTTCTCCTAGTTTCCTTAATTTTCATAAATAATTGTGCCAAAAATAATTTTTTCCTCTTTAATTCCTTAGCCATAGCCTTTGCTAATGTCCTTAGCCATAATAAATGAAATGAACACCCCATAGGATTTTTTTCCCAACATTCATCTTAGAAAATGTGTCCCATCAACCGTGCTTATTATGTTAACTTTACTTCATGAGTTTTTTCACCAGGAATGTTATAGAAACCTCCCCCTTGGGGGACATCATCCTTAGTTTTCAATCACAGATATACCTCAGCGACACCGCTAAAAAGAAACCCCTACTTCCCATGGAGCTTTATATCATAGCTCGATGCAGTATTTACAACAATCACCCTACTGAAAGAAAATCAACATGACACTAGAATGAAATGACACCATACCGCTTATTGGAGCTTTATAACATAGTTCATGGCGGTATTTACATCCATATAAATATGTACATACATTCATCCATCACATTAAAACATATAACAAAAAATCGTCAAAACACATGCTAAACACAAACCAACATCACACCAAAACTGCTTTGCCTCAACGGGAAAACAAGGAAAGATACATAGCCCGCATCTGATTTCTCATCTCCCATGTAGCTTCATCGGGCCCAAAGTGCTTCCATTTCAATTTAAGTTTCTCTATTGCTTGGTTCTGGATCATGAGCACTTTTTTCTAAAATATACACTAAGGCTTCGACACGAATTCGCCATCTGGTTCCACTTGTAATACAAACCAGTCAATCACATGATAAACATATTTAACAAAAGTTTTAAAAAAATATATAGGAAAAACAACATGGAATTTCATCGTGGAAGGCAGTTAAAGTCGATAGGCCACTGGTCTGATCCTCTCAATGATCCTTAAGGGTATACAAAATCATGGTTCCAACTTGGAACATGAGCTAATCACAAAGATACTATGATCCTGATTTTAGCCAACCATCTCTCTTGTCTGGCATTCAAATTTGGCTGGTAAGAAAAATACCTCAATCCAATGTGATCGCTCATAAGTAAAAACAACATGCAAAGAAGATAGTTCCTCCACATATTCAGTGCATGAATGATAATTTATAGATCAAGAGCATGTGTCGGGTAGTTTTTCTCATGTTCATTTAGATTCGCTGACTCAGAGCATACCACCTATCCATCCTGCATAAGGACTCCACCAAGTCCTCTCTTGCAAGCATATGTACACACTACAAACTCCTTGTCTGGATATACAACCTTGAACACTGGAGCATGTGTCAATAACTTCTTGAGTTGCTCAAAACTGGCCTCACACTCCTTTGTCTAGCCAAAATTCTTACCTTTTATTTGCAATGATGCGATAGGATAAACAATCTATGAGAAGTTCCTGATGAACCTCCTATAGTAGCCTACCAATCCCATGAATTATCTCACCTCATCTACATTATTTGGAGCTATCCACTCCATGATGGCCCTTATCTTCTCTGTAACTATTGCAGTGCCTTCCTTGGAGACAAAATATCCCAAGTAATGGACCTCAGTCTGGAAGAAATTGCATTTTTTGAGCTTAGCATACAACTGATGCTCTTTGAACAACCTCAATATTGTTTCCAAATGCTTTTCATGCTCTTCCTCATTTTTAGAATACACCAATATATCATCAACGAAAAAAATAAAAAAATAATGCAAGTAAGGATGCAATACATTTTTCATCGAACACATAAATGTAGCTATGTTTTTATTCAAACCAAATGGAACTATAAAAAACTCATAACTCTCATACCTGGTCCTAAATGTATCCTTGTAGATATCCTGCTTCTTGATGTGTACCTGATGATATCCTGATATTAGGTCGATCTTAGAGAACACTGCTACTCCCTTCAGTTGATCGAACAAATCATCAATATTCAGTAGTGAGTACATGTTCTTGATGGTCAATTTGTTCAACTGCCTATAGTCAATGCATAGTCTAAGAGTGCCATATTTTTTCTTTACGAACAACACCGGTGCACCCCATAGTAATATACTTGGTCTAATGTGCCGTTTTTCCAACATTTCCTTCAACTGCAATTTTAACCAACTCTAGTGTACTCATCCTATAAGTTTCTTTTGATGTTGGAGCTTCCCCTGCTACCAACTCAATAGAAAAGTCTACTTCCTTGTGCAGTGGAAAATCTGAAATATCTGATGGAAACATATCCTAAAACTGCTGCAACACTGGATACCTACTCAACACATATGCATCCTCAACTTATTTACCTTTGTCACTAGAGATATGGATTGCAAATAGTACACACCCTTTCCTATGACTGCGCTTGGACTACATAGTTGTTACCATCCTAACTAATGTGGCTTTCTTATTTCCCTGTAAGATTCTTGGTTCCCCATTTTCATCCAAACATTCAATATATTTCTCATATCAATCTACCTTGGTCTTGTGAAGATATAACCAATCCATATCCAATAGCATATTGTGTGATCCCAAAGGCATTATGTTCAAGTGCGATGCTGTATGGATACCATTTAACTCAAATGCACAATATCTTAGCCAATGGTGAACTTTTCTCTTCATATGTGTGGCTAACTACACTAACCAAGATTTTTCATGCATTTCCTTACTCAAACCACACTTATCCACCAAGTCAGGATTAATATAACTATAGTTAGATCTAGGGTCAATCAAAATAAAAACAACTTGATCACAAATCTTACCATCCATCTGAATGATAGAAGCCTGATGATATTCTCGCATGTTCCCCACAACTGCATAGATATGAGGAATGTTATGACTAACCTATCCCACTGTCTATGCCTCCTACGCACTATAGATCTGTGGCCTGTCACCATGATGTTGTGGAAAATCTCTCCTATGATGGTCTTTTCGATAAGTCCAACACCTCAGTATCTCCCTATTCTCATTCTTATTCTTCTCCTCTGATCAAAATCATTTTCCTCTACTAGATGTATTGAACTTCTTCAATGGTGCAACATTATCCTTATAATTTGTGTCTTGAGGCCTTACTCGCTTATTGTACCACTTTCCTTTTCTATTATCATTACCTCTCCAATTTGGATTAGTATCCGATCTATGCTTTGATTGTTCATAACAATTTTTGAGTTTCTGGATGGTCTCTTCCAATGATCTAGGCTCATCAAACTTAATCATATCTCTGAATGAAATCAACAACCCACTAATAAATCTCTGAATCTTGGCCTTCTCCTCCTTGAGTTAAGGCACATATCTCAGTAGCTCTAAGAACCTGCTAGTGTACTCATCTGTGATGAACCCCATCTTCAACTCATAAAAATCCTTTGCCCTATCATCATAGTATCTTTGTGATAGATATTTATTTCGGAATAGCCTTTAGAACTCACCCTAAGTCATATCCTCCTTAGAAATATCTCTAAATTTCTTCACGTCTTCCCACCAAATGTACGCTCTACCTCTAGGGTTGAATATAACTATCCTAGCTTTCATATTTTCTAAGTAATCATGCAATCTGAGAAAATTCTTCATGCCAAGAAATCATGCCTATGCATCCCATGGTTTCTTCATATCTCCATCAAATGTAAGTGTTTTTTCCTTTTAAAAATCTTCCAGAAAATAGCCCATGTCACTCCTCCTATAAGGATGCTATCGATGATGATCATGATGCCTATCTAAACCAGAACTAGAATGATACATGTGCTCATCACTCCTCCTATCTAGAGTGTCCAACAACCTGCCATATTTCATTGTATCAACTCTCTCTGACCTATGCCTACCAGGAGACCTACTACCATATGCCTTGTTAGTTTTTTCCTCTTGCCCATAGCTGATCCTTGGAATCCTACTATTCATCTTTGAATTCTTCCTGCAATGTGAAATATGTTAGATAAACCAATTCATAATAAATTAATGTAACTTAGTGTAATTTGGGGAGGACACTTCCTGCAATATCAACCAATCAATGTGATACATGTATACATATAATCATAATCAACATATAAACTCATAACACATGGTATACTAGAACATAATTACGATTATAGTTGGGGTCTCATGATCCATGAATAAGCATACCAAATACACCCCAATGCAAGCTTGACCACACACAACCACAAGCATAAACGAAACAAAACATAAGCGACATGTAACCCATCATGGACGACCAATTCACGTTCAGCACATAAAATCACTCAAGAATAAAAAAACACACACAACATGACCAATATGTGACCTAGCACAAACAAGAAGTGTACATACAATATGTAGTGCTATGTAAACAAGTGTGCATGGAAGATACATACACATAAACACCACACAATCAATCATGGACCCATGAAAACATGTTGACAAGGACACCACATATGCCTCATTAGTTTTGTCCTCTTACCCTGTTGATAGCTCTGAAAATTGGGTCTACAACAAGGGGGATACCCACCCGGTCCAGACCTTGGTTGGCAGTTCCTTTTCCGTTTGGTGTAGTGGGTCCGACTGGGGATAATGGGACCAGCTTCCCAATATGTGTGTCTGTGTGTTGAGAATTGATATTTTGTCTCTAAAAGTTCCTAAATGAAATTCTTTTATTCTAATTCTAATCTAATAACATACAATTTTATTCTAATTAAACAGAAATATCTTATTCTAAACTAGCCCGGTATGTAATCTTTCTGTTATGTGATCTAAAATGATTTCAAATAACAATTGGTAATAAAGATCATTCAACTGTTATAAGAAAAGAATTCAATAAAGATAAACCACTTCGTATAAAAATTTAGACGAAATAGTTGTGAAAAACATATCACATAATAAGCTACTCATATATTAAGCATAAATAAATAACTATCACCATACAAAAGTGCCAAATGATAACTCAAGCATTCAAGCATCAATATATAAACAACTGAACATAAATATCACTTTAACACAAAGGCAGAAATAGTTAAGAGATAAAAGTACCATTTATAACTAGTTCTACTCATGAGCTTCAAGCAATAATGACTTATCTCTTCTTAATCCAACATCCACTAAGAGTACAAAAGTGCAACATCAGTAGTAGATATTAAACGCAAATATCAATAAATTCTGTTCCATTCATTCATCAAAACCTCCTCAGAGGGTGCAAAAGTGCATGTTCTGAGGACAATTTTTTGACAAATTTCAGGACCTTTCTCTAAATGCATGAGAAGGGTTTAAATACTACTAACTAAATCTAAAAATAATTTATCACAAAAATGTAGGATACGGTTTAAATGATCGTCCTCTTTTCAGGCAAAAAAAATAAAGCAAAATTAATACTAAATCTAAAATTAAAACTTAACAACTAACTACTTGTGAATCCGTTCTTTGAAATTGCAAGCGCTCAGCATTTGTTTGAGAAGAGTAGTCTGGCCGACTTCAGACTTTAACTGTTCTGTGAAAACGGAATCGGCAAGAGCTGGCGCCATCTTCTCGGCAGAATTGATGATACATTTGAGAGTCATGCACTAGTTGTGTGGTTTTACCAGACACGCCTAGTAAGTATCCCAATTTAACTTAGCTAACCTTTTAATCGATTCTGCCTTTTCTTGAGCCTTCTGTCTCCAGTCTGTCTGCAGTTGCTATGCTTTCGGTAGGTACCCTGGAGTAGTTTCTAAGATCAGATTTGCCTTGTGCAAATTTTCATTTATGCAATCAATAACATTGCTTGCTGCTGTAGTTGCTTCTTCTGCCGCTTGCCCTGCTTTCCTGATTTGTGCATCCCAATTATTAAAGAGCATTTCTTTGTGATTGTCATTGATTATTGGTGCACCTAATCTTTTCCCCTCCTCTGTTTCTTGCCAAGCCAAATAGTCAGTAACTCTTTTATCGGTTAAATCATAATCATGTCATAAGTCTATGACATGATTAGTGATTTTATCACTTTCTTCACAATAAGAGTTCCACTGTAATATTCTTTGGCATAATATTTCCTGTTGCTGCAGTAGTTTATCATTTAAGGAAATGGATTCTGTGATGAATTCTGTAAGCTTAGGATCATCCTTGTGCATCTCTTTTAGAACCTGTAGCTGTTTCTCTTTTTCAGCCAAATTGTTCTGGTATCCTATCTGCATTTGTTGGAAGTCTTGCTGTAATTTTTCAAGTTGTTTTTGTGCTTCATTGTTGGCGTTGGCTTGTTGCAGCTGTTGTTGCAAAATCTGTACTTGATCTTCTTTCTAATTTAGTAATTTCCATACCTCAGATTCTTTATCAATGGATGCAGAGGCATATGCTCCTATGATCTGAGATAATTTAGTGAGATTTTTAGTTGGATCAGTGGTAGGATCTTGCCATAGGATGTCTAATTGTTGTGCATCATGAGAGAGCACATTTTCCAATTTTATTTTCTTTATTTGTCTTCGTACCACTGCCTTGTGTTTTGGACTATAAAATACATCAAGAGGATGGATTTCCTCTATTTTGAGGATAAGTTTAGAGGATGGGGTAATGGGAATATGTTCCATTTCTGAGACATTGCTAGTTATTCCTGTGACTATATTTTTTGTTGTCTGTACATTACTCACAGGTGTTTGTGTGTTCTGTCCTTCAATATTGATTAAATCATTGAATGTCTCCCATTCCTTATATAACTCAGTTCTGACTGATGATTGCTGTACAATGAGAGGGGGAAGATTTAGCTGAGGAGAGGTCAAAACCTGTTGCCGTGGAAGCTCCTTTGACTAGGCAGTATCCCTTACTGACCCTTCACTTTTATCATGGTCATTGTCACACCTCTTAGAATGTTCAGACGTTTCTCTCCCAGATTTGGATTTAGATCTGTCTATACCTGAACTTCCACTGAGACTAATACTGGGAGTTGGTTCCCTTATGGGTTCCAGACGTAATTTATCCAAAGGGATAGTAGTTAACCTCCTTTCCCTATATATCTTGAACTCTTGAAATTCTGTTGGAGGAAACCGTATTTGGGCCGAATTTAGAATCTCTTTAAGTGTGCCTTTTTCTTGGAACATGTCATCAAAAAGATCATCTTCTTTAGAAAACACTCTTATCTTGACTACAGTAGTGAAAATTTTAACAATATCATAGGGGTCGAACGATCTTCTTGGAAAATTGAACAAACGTAAACATGTAATGTTGTTTACTTCTTTGAATGCATGACCTACATCAAATAATGAAAATTCTCCACAGGCCACAGGAAATTGTGGCCAGATAGCCTTATTTTTTTCCTTCAAATCTTTAGTCAAACCTCCTTCTCCGTAGGTTTGATAAGCAATTTCTCGTGCCATGACTTTATCAGGAACATACAAAGGTAAAACATGAGGGGAAGCAAAACTTCCAAACACCCTAACATATGTAAACAATTCTTCTCCAAACCATCTCGCAACAGGAAGTATGTCTACCTCTGCTTCAGGAGAAAACCTTGGAGCATCTTTATCATATAAAATTTTGTACAGGGGCGACATGATTCCATGGCAAATCTTGTAAAAATAGGGAATGAACTTGGAATCCCACAATTCTTTGTGATAAATATGAATGGGTAAGGGGTCTTAAGTCGTCCATTTCTAACCCATTAAAGGAAACCTGGAAACATAACAGATTGAATCCATCACATAAGCAGATAAGTAAAAATGGGGATAAATTCTCTGAGAAACAGTTCTTTTAGACCGGTAATTCAAAATGGCCATGGATAAGTTGTCAAATAATATCTTAGCCCAATCCACAATAGTAGCATTAACAACAACATTCAATAATGGTAGCCATTTAGATGAAAACTTATTAATGTCTGGCTTTCCAAAAAGCCTACAGAGCATAGCAGCAGCAAAGCTATATGGAGAAGTGAGAGAACCAGTACTATACATACCATGTTTATCCTTCTTTAGTGGTTTGTCTCTCCTTGACCAGTCCTTGGTGCATTCTGCTAGGTTTTCATTTTATTTGGAAAAATTCTCCATGAACTGTTTGTTATAAGTCGTTTGTGGCTCCTGAAAATGATACATGAGTCTCAAATCTTGTGGAGTAAATAAGCTAATGAGTTCTTGACCCTGAGTCTTAAACTATATGTTTGTAATATCAGTGCTGTCGAGTACCCATTTAACCATGTCCCTGTATGGAAGAACTTTGGGTGTCACTACTATTCGGTGCAAGAATGAAAAAGCTAGCTCTGTAATGGACGCATCAGAAGACCCATGTGAGCCTGCAGTAGCTGTAACCTCCATTACTCTAGGGTTATCTTCCTCAAGTAGATTATACATGCCTTCCCAAGTAGTAATACCAGCGTCTTTGTTACAGGCGGTGTCTGTATACAAGGGCGTCATTTCTTTATCTTCAGAACTAAGAGCCTTGTCTTTCTTTCCCATAATACCTTGAATACTGCTTTGTATAGTTCTATGTTCTTCGCTCCTGCAGTTTATGAATTAAGTGAGAATAATGATAGGAAAAAGGTGACGGGAAAGTTTTAAATGCTGAAGACGTATAAAATATACCACCTTACGTGAAATAGTTCTTTGATCAAAACGAAACCATATTTCATTAATGATTGACAACCAATTCATTGATTAACATTAAAGTGCATAACCAGGTCTCGGTTTATGGAAATATTTTTTCGTATAATGAGCCTTAAAGATCTGTGATAAGGCGATCTACGATTTGCTTCGCAATATCGCAAATCGCATCATCGCAGATCGCAATCTCATGGAATTGCAATATCACAATACCGTAATACGTAACATTGCGAAATCGCTATATCGCAATATCGCAAAATCACAAGAACGTAACATATGAAAAACATCCGTTAATGTTTTTTTCTGTGAAACGTGATTTGTGATATGTGTTATCGCACATCGGTGATTTGAGGTTTTTCAGTGTAAGATATGACATTTGAAGCATGCGATGCGATGAATATTCTTTTAGTGCATAGTTTCGCATCGCATCTCGCAATCTTAAAATTCTGCTTGTAAAGAGGTATTCATTACCTTTTTTGTGATGTGATATTCCTTTAAGGAATGATTTTATTCCATCTTATCATAAAAATTAAGCTTTTTAAAGATTTTTCAAGGGGTATTTTCCTAAGTCTATGATAGTAAGTTTTATTCAAAAAGGAAATACAATCACTAATCTATTTTTAATTTTTTTTGACTAAGGGTCCCCACTTATTTAGTATTAGTGATAATACTAAATAAGAAGGGGGGTTGTTGCTAGCCACAACATACCCATAACTGATCCTTGGCATTCTGCTATTCATCTTTGAATTCTTCCTGCAATGTAAAATATGTCAGATAAAATAATTCATAATAAATCAATGTACCTTAGTGTAATTTGGGAAGGATACTTCTTGTGAGATCAACCAATCAACGTAATACATGTATAGATATCATCATAATCAACATATAAAATCATACCACATGGTATACTATAACATAGTTACGATTATAGTTGGGGTCCCATCATCCATGAATAAGCATACCAAATGCACCCCAATGCAAGCTTTACCACACACAACCACAAGCATGAACGAAACAAAACATAAGAGACATGTATCCCATCATGAACGACCAATGCACATTCAACACGTAACATCACTCAAGAAAGCATACACAGACACACACAACATGACCAATATGTGACCTAGCACAAACAAGAAGTGCACATACAATATTTAGCCCTATGTAAACAAGTGTGCATGGAAGATACATACAAATAAACACCACACAATCAATCATGGACCCATGACAACGACACCACAACCACATCCATGGCAACACCACTGCCACCATGGCCAATACAACATGGCCGCAAAAAAAAATACAACATAGGTATGAAAAAAACATAATCAATCAAAAGAAAAACATGACCAACACACCACCCATCAAGTCTGAAATTTGAACTTGGCTCGGATACCACTCTATTAAATCCTCTTCCCACATCTACCCAAGTAACCGGTCAACTGGGGTAAACATGTGATGAGAGGCGACTAATATGAGATTCAACCTCCTAGATTATCTTAAGGAAGTGGAACCGATGGAAACACCAAAAACACAACTTGCACTGAATCATTGACATCCCCAAGAGGTAACCCAACCTTCTAGGGCCCTGTTCCTTGAGGGGGACCTAATTTTAACCACTTTTATGCTAAGCTACGAGCTTGTAAGGGAAAGGTAGTAGCTATAGACCCTGTGACTTGGGCTAGATTTGTCAAGGTAGTGCCTAAGGCCCAAAGAGTGAATTTTCCTCCTATAGCTCCGAGATCTGTGCCACATTTTAAGCCCCTAAGCTTGGGTCATTTCCCATAACTTATTGTAACTTCAGGAGAGGGTCAATAACATTAAAAAAACACATGGAATAAATCACATCAACCATAACTCATCCGACCCTACCCAACCATGACAAGAATTTCGTCAAACATGTCACAAACATAGCATCTAGAGGTATAAATAGCAGATTTAAACAAATTGTTCAACTTCCTATCTGAGAATGGATAAGAAGAATTTATCCCTTACATCATAATATATCATACAATCGATTTTACCATAGATACATGGGATAATCATTTCCAGGAAAAAAAATGAATAGAGGCATACATCATCATTGATCGAATACATGCTTATAACCAACAAATTAACAAAAAATATACCATGCATACAATAGCTATGAAATCCATACATAAACTAGTATATTTGCATGCTGAATATTGGAGAAATGAGCTCTTCATTACTGAATGTAAAAACCAACCAGAGATGGGACTTCCACATTCTACCCGAACATGGATTGGCTGAGCCAAGTCTCACTTCAACAAATCACCCCCGTGCCATATTCCAAGAATGAATGTGGGACTTAATCAAACACATCAATCACAATCAATATAGGGCTTGCAGAGGCAAAACCACCTCAACCCTAAATCAGTGATTCCACCTCATGGTCGAACATCACAACCGTCACAGATTGGTCTCTATCCAAGCTGCTCCAAGGCTCCAGAGTGTTTTTTCCAACTAGGGCTTCCAGGACTATTAACTCAACCGTAATTGTTACAGGGCTTCCAAAGAATTTCTCTAGCAAGGGCTTGCAGGATAGTAACTCAACCCACCTAGGGATTCTAGAGCGTTTATCAAACCAATGATTCAAGTACCAGTAGTTCAACCTGTTAGCACTCAAATCTACCTCAGGCTGAAATGAAGTAAAACTCAAGGCTACATCAAACCACGCTCAGCCTCGTAGCTAGCCCTACGAGGACAGGAGAGGGCTCTCTCCGTCAATATCGAGAAAATAAGCAATAGGATGCGAGATGACTTACAATAAGAACCGATTTTAGGCTAGTAAAGAGATAAGAATGTTTGTTTTTTGGTTTTGGGTTTTTCACTGGAGTAATGGGAAAACAAGTTTTGGGTCCGAGGATAAGGTCAGACCTTTGCAGAGTTCAAGCTGGGGCGAGGTAGGTGATGATCTTGATGCTTTAAATTGGATATATGGATAGATTAGACCGACGAGGAGCTGAAGAGGGCAAAGAAGAACTTGGATCCTCTCCAAACAACTGAAAACATATAGAACTAACTGAATTCAAAGGCCAAGCACTGTAAACAATGGATTCAACCTTATTCACTCATTCAATTTAGTTCAGAAGCATATGAAAGGATGGCATACATTAAACATGAAGAAAATTACAGTAAACAAAGGAGAAACACCATCAAGAACAGAACACCACAAGGATCCCAACAAGTGCCGCAAAACTCCTGATCTTTCCTTAGCCAAAATATGAAAAATATGTACAATGATATCAAAAGTATCCCAAGAGTCCAACCTCTCCAACCCCTGAAAATGATTGAGAAATTACAATATATAGATCACTCTAACACCTTTCCCCACCTCTAGGGGTCGAATTCCCTCTTCAGGGATCAGTTTCAACCAATTCTAATCATGGAACTACAATCTAGGCAGCTAACAACTTGCCTCTAAAAGAGTGGACACTGATCCATTACATGATTTTTTACTCATTTGAGAGTGAATCTTCTAGAAGAGATAAAAACAAGCCAAAGTTACATGCCAAACATGAATTTACATCATAAAAATCTAAAAATTCTATCCACAAGAAAAACTGGTCCATAATAGGCGAAATACTGAGCTGGCAGCTGAAAATTTAGGAAAAATTCCAGGTGGGTCGCTCCTGAACTGTGTGGGTCGCTCATGTTCCAGGCTGAATTTGAGGTACCTCCCGGAATCCAAATTGAGCTCATGATAGCTCGTTGGAAAGCCCTGGATGTCTACTTGCCAACCCAAGTGAAATTTATGAATTTGAAGTTGATTTGACCCTCCAAAACCTCATTCTCCCAGAGGTACTCCCTGCTGGTGCAAAAGGTGGCAACAAGGTGGTTTTCATGGTGTTTTTGAGCTTTTTGACCATCCAGATTTCGATGAAATGCTAAGTTGACTTCAGAGGATGCATAATTAACCATGAAAAATCCAAAAATGTAAAAATTTCCTCCAGCAAGTGTCCCAAAAAAAAGTGAGCGCATGGGCGCGCGACCCACGTAACTGAAAACCCTGTTTTTAGACCAAAAAATTTCAAAATGACAAAATTTTCTCCGAATTTGCTCAAATTCGGAGTGAAGACCCTCCATCATGTATCTTGCTCAGTAAATGAAGCCTCGGCCAAAATCCGGAGTGGATCAGGGCTTTTCCTCCATTTTAGTGCTTTCCTGGTGCATGCAGCCCCTGTGGTGAAAACACTGTCTCGGTTGTATGATGTGTTGTTGTCAGTCATGATGTAGCAATGTGTATGTTAAACCTGTTGAAAATGAGAAATGGGACCTTGGTGTCTTTGTCTCCATCATGATCCTGTGAATGTACCTACGCTGATGAAGAAGGCGAGACCCCTTCCACGCCATGTGGAGATAGTACTCGCGCTGCTGATGAAGTCAACGAGACCCCTTCCACCCCATGTGGATATAGTACTCTTCGTGATGCTGCAAACAAAGCTCTGTGGCCTCTCTGATATGCTACCACTACTGGCGCACTGCTATGCTCCATCTCAGTACATCAACCTCAACGATTGAGTCACTGTCCGACTCCTGCTCATATTCTGACTCTATCTCTGACATGGCTGCGAACAAGATATGTGCAATATGTATACTGATATAGATGCAGTGAAGGCAAAGTTATAATGTATGTTTCAAACACCCAACAAATATCCCCACCTTCAAAACACCATAAGGAAACAAACCATGATAATATCTCTGTTTTAAATGGATTGGAAAAGAGGCACAATCTCTGTGTTTAAATGCAAGTGAAATTTTGATCAAAGGGAGCGGGCAACTTTCAAAATATTGAACAAATCTTATCAAAGGAGAGCATGGCATCAATAGAATGTGTTTGTCTATGAGTAATAACAACAAAGGTGTCAATGGGAAGTTTGGAACAAAGTCATGAGAATGTTTTTACATTGGGCAGTGAGACATAATACAACCACAGTCACCATGGAACAAAGGTTTTAAACATGGTATAATAATAGCAATGGTCACAATGGCATAATGGGCATGAGAACAATATGGTTCTGATATTATATGCAAGGCTTGGACATATCACTGATATAAGATAAGCAACAAACTCATGCAACCACCCATATCATTTTAAAACCCTGAAAACGATATTGCCATGACTGTGGGGTTTAAATCCTCCATTTGAAACGTTTGAAATCACCAATGATGCCACCAGCGCATTTAAAAACATCAGGCAATTGAAAAAAACCTGTTTGAAGGCCAGTTGAAGCAATCCCAAACAAGACTGGGCGCTCAAAATGATTTTTTGGACCTCTGTTGATGAGTGGGTCGCTCTGCCCAGGTGGGTCGCTCCTGTGCAAATTTACACTATGAAAAATGCCCAGGTGGGTCGCTCCTGTTCCCTCTTGCCACATAGTGCATTTTGCAGAAAGATTTTGGAGGCCTTCCCGGTGTCCAAATCGGGCGTGTGATAGCTCGTTGGAAAGATATTGGAGTATAATTTCTAAAAAAAGTGGAATTATGCAATTTGGATTCCATTTACCCTGTAAAAAACCAAATCTCCCAACACTAGTCAAAATGAGCAGAATGAGGCTGCCTCAAGGCAGAGCGCTGTTGCAGTCAACTTTTGAAGGTCTTCCTCAACTCCAAATTGAGCTCATGATAGCTCATTGGAAAGGTATTTCTGTCTAGTTATCATTTAAATCATCAAGCAAGTCATTTGGCCAACCATGCTAGGAGAAATCTTGATTTTCCCAAGGTCACTTCAGAGGTGCATTCAATTCTCATGAGGCAACGGTATTTTTGACATTTCTCCAAAACCATGATACCTGTGTAAAAAGTGAAGGAGGTTTTTCTTCCTTGGCATGTTGTGAACAAAAACCTCTCTCAGTTTTCCAAAATTCATCTTTGATTGCTCTGAAACCTCTTTTGAGTGAAACTTACCCCGATGTGTGAAACAAGGAATTTTGTCGAAATGAAGCGAAATGAAGGGGATAAAGGGCTTCTAAATTCTTGGGGAAATTTTGGGAAGTAGGGAGGGATGTTAGGAAGCAGGGGGAAGTGGAATCACAGAGATTGAGTGAGGGGAAGGGGTCAAAAAGGGCAAAACACAGGCCTAGCCTAGGAAATTGCCAAGTTTTGGCTAGAAACTAGGGTTTGTGCAAAAATGAGGAATTTGGGGGATCTCAGTGATGGGAAGTGTTTAATGAGGTATATTAAGGATAGGGGAAGGTGTTTGAACATCAGGATACAAGTTTTTCCGATGATTTGACCATCCAAGAGAAATTACCTCCAAAACCCTAGGAGAGGGAAATGGACCTTACCAAGGCACAACTGAAGCATGAACGAGGTGTAAAATGACCCAACGGAACTTGACATGATGATGACAACCCTCTGAATGATGGTACACTCAGCTGAATGGTGACATGGACTGACATTTGGACAAATTTGAAAAGAGTGAAGACCAACCCTAGACCTAATGCCTAGTGATCAAATTTTGCTTGAAGATTCTTTGAAATGACAAAATTTGACTTTGACACTTTAAAATCACTTTGAAAGAGCATGTTTGATCACTGGAGGAAGGCTGCAAAGGCTGACTCTAACATTGGCTCCAATGGGGATGGTAGCTCCATCTCCGTGGAGGTGCCAAGAACCGTAGAACTTTGGGAGAGCAGACCAGTGCTTCCATCCATTGGGCCATGGAATCAAAAACTCAAACTGAAATGCATGACTGAAAACTGATGACAAAAATTGACTCTCACTCAACTAAAAACTGACTCGATACTTAACACAACTGACAAACTGAAAAAGATGCTCAAAGTAGAGCTTATTCAATACAACCTACTCTAATTGTACTTTACACCACCCGATCAACTGTAATGGAACAGCCAATGCAACCATGCAAGCATGCTGGCTGCTGTTTGATTTCTTCCCAAATGCTTGCTTATGAACAACGAGAAACAACTACTGACAGGAAACTCCCATGGAAACTTTGAACCAAGTGGACTGCTGATAAACTTGCAAAGCATAAATCGACTGGATGACTGCAAGAATACTGTGAAAGGATCTTCATAAACATAGCTTTGGTCCAGATAATCTCCATACCTTGATCTTAAACTTTTCCTCACATCTGCGGTGCTTTTCTTTGGTGATTGCAGCAAGCTGTCAAAAGGATCCTGAAATTCATGAAAAATGAAACTCTGTTGCTGATTCCAGACTGAACAAAAGCCTCCTTTATCAATCTCCTCATATGAATGGAAATCTTGACATGTGCTATGCAATGAACAATCTGTTAAACAAGACAATGAAGGTGACCTTTGAACAATATTATCATCAAGATTCTTTTCGGGCACATGGTTAGCTAATGAAGCAGAATTTTTATAACAAACATCATCTAACACACGAGCAATGGGATCATCAAAAATTTGAGAAGAGTGCTGTAATGTATCCATTGAAACTGTATGACCTCCTTCTGGCTGTTCATCTTTTCCTTGAGATATATTATGAAGATGTTGCCTTATAAACTGAAATGCTTCAAAACAAAAGGGTATAGAATCTTCCTGCATCATCAAATTATGTATTTCATCTTCCACAACTTCATCTGTAATCTGATCTTCAATTGCATTGGATGGCTGCAAATCTGATGTTACAAGCTGCTCATTTGAAGATTTACCATGCAATTTTTCTCTTAAAAACTGAAATGATTCAAAACATAAAGGTACGGAGTCACCTTGAATCATTAAATCATGTGTGCCCACTTCCAAATATTCAGCTGCAACTTGACAATCAATGACTTTTGGGGGCTGCAAATCTGAATATGAGAAGTTTTCGTTGCCCTCAAGACGATCCAGATCAAGACTTGTTGACGTTTGATTTCTGATTGCATGGAAGTTATCTCTAATGAACTGAAACGAATCAAAACACAAAGGCAAAGATCCTTCACTTACATCAAAACTTTCTGCACTTTCCTCATCATTGCCATAGTTGATATGCATCGGTTGATCACTGTACTCGAGCTGCTGAAAGTGAACTTCCTCCTCGCACAAGCTAGCTGCTGATTTGTCTGCAAGATTAGATTCTTTTTGGAGAACATAATCATCATCATACTGATCAAACTGAGGCAATTCATCATCAAACATACACATCATATCAACAGCTCTCTCTTCTTCACACTGATCTACAAAACAATCACTATGACTACTGGGATCAGAAACAAAATGTTTTGGGTCAGCAACTTGTTCTTGAATGTCATTTTCATTTTTTGTAGTCATTTTCCGCACCATCTCTTCTACTGTGTTTACGAAAAGATCAAGATTTTCCTCTGAAAGTGTCAGCTGCTCTGAAACATTCTTCTTTTCTTCTTCCGTCAACCTTGCCCTCAAGATCAGCAAATGAGCCTCTACATTCACTGCCTTGTTCTGCATCTCGTGAAGTGTTGCAATATTCTTTTCTCTCAGCTGAAACTCCATTTCCGGATCAAAGGCACCCGGGTAGTGCAAGAGAGCAAATCTAGGAGAAGGTCTTATATCAACTGGCATCGAATAATAAACTTGGTTAAATCTAGCAGAAAATTGTTGTACTGTCTCACCTGACATTCTTTTCAACTGGTTATACTCCTCTATAATCAACAAAAAGTTCTGTCCGATCATCCACCTGTCAAGGAAAACTTTGACAAACTGCTGAAAATCTATGATGCTCGCATCAGGCAGGGCTTTGAACCAACTCTTCACTTGGCCTTTCAAAGAAAGAGCAAAAAGCCTAATACTAACATCTTCATCATCAACTTCAAAAAGATCTAGAAAAGTCTCAACATTCTGCACATGTTGCTCAGCATTGACATTGTTACATTCACCATCAAATCTTGGTAGATATAGGTCATAACTTGCAGGAAAAGTATGAAGAACAGAAGGCAAAACAAGAGGTTTATACCGATCTGAAATTTTACAAGGTGTAGGGGCATGTACAAGTGCTGTGGGATCAGCTTGATTTTCTTGTTCATCACTCTGTAGAGAGTCATCATAAGATGTGGGAAAAGTAAGGAGGCCAGGATCAAAGGGAAACTCAGTATTTACACTCTTTGAAGAGGTCGAGTGAAGATTTTGATGACCTTTCTCATACAACAAACTTTGAAAAACTTTCAGGATAGCTTCAAGACCAGCAAAGAAGTAATTTACGAGAAAGCAGATTAGATCCTGAATACCATTCCACTTTAGATACCCGAACTTTGTGTAAGATCCTTCCATTTTCTCAGAGAAAGAGTCAGTCCTCCAGACTTTGAATTGGAGTCACCAGGTGAATGATTTCAGCTTTCTTATGTCTGATCGTTGTCCACCATCAACCATCAGATCTGATCTTGATACATATACTGGGGGAATTTGCAAATCAAGGGACACATTCACAAGCTAAACCGGAGATCGACTGAAGCAGCTTTTATCTACTATGCACTCGCAAAGCAATGTGCAGTTCGAAGGCTACCTGGCGTGACTTCAGACTCCGTCTATAGCAAATGACAGTAACAAGCAAACCATTTTCTTCCCCAGTATGGTCGCCACTATGTTAGCACTCAAATCTACCTCAGGCTGAAATGAAGTAAAACTCAAGGCTACATCAAACCACGCTCAGCCTCGTAGCTAGCCCTACGAGGACAGGAGAGGGCTCTCTCCGTCAATCTCGAAAAAATGAGCAATAGGATGCGAGATGACTTACAATAAGAACTGATTTTAGGCTAGTAAAGAGATAAGTATGTTTGTTTTTTGGTTTTTTGGGTTTTCGCTGGAGTAATGGGAAAACAAATTTTGGGTTCGGGGATAAGGTCAGACCTTTGCAGATTTCAAGTTGGGGCGAGGTAGGTGAATGACTTGATGCTTTTGATTGGATATGTGGACAGATTAGACCAACGAGGAGCTGAAGAGGGAAAAGAAGAACTTGGATCCTCTCCAAACAGCTGAAAACATATAGAACTAACTGAATTCAAAGGCCAAGCACTGTAAACAATGGATTCAACCTTATTCACTCATTCAATTTAGTTCAGAAGCATATGAAAGGATGGAATACATTAAACATGAAGAAACTTACAGTAAACAAAGGAGAAACACCATCAAGAACAGAACACCACAAGGATCCCAACAAGTGCCGCAAAACCCCTGATCTTTCCTTAGCCAAAATATGAAAAGTATGTACAATGATATCAAAAGTATCCCAAGAGTCCAATCTCTCCAACCTCTGAAAATGATTGAGAAATTACAATATATAGATCACTCTAACACCTTTCCCCACCTCTAGGGGTCGAATTCCCTCTTCAGGGATCAGTTTCAACCAATTCTAATCATGGAACTACAATCTAGGCAGCTAACAACTTGCCCCTAAAAGAGTGGAAACTGATCCATTACATGATTTTTTACTCATTTGAGAGTGAATCTTCTAGAAGAGATAAAAACAAGCCAAAGTTACATGACAAACATGAATTTACATCATAAAAACCCAAGAATTCTATCCATAAGCAAAACTGGTCCATAATAGGCGAAATACTGAGCTGGCAGCTGAAAATTCAGAAAAATTTCTAGGTGGGTCGCTCCTGAACTGCGTGGGTCGCTCATGTTCCAGGCTGAATTTGAGGTAGTTCCCGGCATCCAAATTGAGCTCATAATAGCTCGTTGGAAAGCCCTGGATTTCTACTTTCCAACCCAAGTGGAATTTCGGAATTTGGAGTTGATTTGACTCTCAAAAACCTCATTCTCCCAGAGGTACTCACTGCTGGTGCAAAAGGTGGCAGCAAGGTGGTTTTCATGGTGTTTTTGAGCTGTTTGACCATCCAGATTTTGTTGAAATGCTAAGTTGACTTCAGAGGATGCATAATTAACCATGAAAAATCCAAAAATGTAAAAATCTCCTCCAGCAAGTGTCCCAAAAAAAGTGAGCGCATGAGCGCGCGACCCACGTAACTGCAAAACCTGTTTTTAGACCAAAAAATTTCAAAATGACAAAATTTTCTCCGAATTTGCTCAAATTCGGAGCGAAGACCCTCCACCATGTATCTTGCTCAATCAATGAAGCCTCGGCCAAAATCCGGAGTGGATCAGGCCTTTTCCGCCATTTTAGTGCTCTCCTGGTGCATGCAGTTCCTGTGATGAAAACACTGTCTCGGTTGTATGATGTGCTGTTGTCAGTCATGATGTAGCAATGTGTATGTTCAACCTGTTGAAAATGAGAAATGGGACCTTGGTGTCTTTGTCTCCATCATGATCCTGTGAATGTACCTACGCTGATGAAGAAGGCGAGACCCCTTCCACGCCATGTGGAGATAGTACTCGCGCTGCTGATAAAGTCAACGAGACCCCTTCCACCCCATGTGGAGATAGTACTCTTCGTGATGCTGCAAACAAAGCTCTGTGGCCTCTCTGATATGCTACCACTACTGGCGCACTGCTATGCTCCATCTCAGTACATCAACCTCAACGATTGAGTCACTGTCCTACTCCTGCTCATATTCTGACTCTATCTCTGACATGGCTGCGAACAAGATATGTGCAATATGTATACTGATAGAGATGCAGTGAAGGCAAAGTTATAATGTATGTTTCAAACACCCAACAAATATCCCCACCGTCAAAACACCATAAGGAAACAAACCATGATAAAATCTCTGTTTTAGAAGGAAAAAGAGGCACAATCTCTGTGTTTAAATGCAAGTGAAACTTTGATCAAAGGGAGCGGGCAACTTTCAAAATATTGAACAAATCTTATCAAAGGAGAGCATGGCATCATATGAATGTTTTTGTCCATGAGTAATAACAACAAAGGTGTCAATGGGCAGTTTGGAACAAAGTCATGAGAATTTTTTTACATTGGGCAGTGAGACATAATACAACCACAGTCACCATGGAACAAAGGTTTTAAACATGGTATAATAATAGCAATGGTCACAATGGCATAATGGGCATGAGAACAATATGGTTTTGATAATATATGGCAAGGCTGAATGTATTACTGACATAAGATAGAAAACAAACTCATGCAACCATTCATTTTCATTTTAAAACCCTGAAAACGATCATGCTATGACTGTGGGGTTTAAATCCTCCGTTTGAAACGTTTGAAACCACCAATGATGCCACCAATGCATTCAAAAACATCAAGCAATTGATAGAAACCTGATTGAAGGCCAGTTGAAGCAATCCCAAACAAGACTGGGCGCTCAAAATGATTTTTTGGACCTCTGTTGATGAGTGGGTCGCTCTGCCCAGGTGGGTCGCTCCTGTGCAAATTTACACTATGAAAAATGCCTAGGTGGGTCGCTCTGCCCAGGTGGGTCGCTCCTGTTCCCTCTTGCCACATAGTGCATTTTGCAGAAAGCTTTTGGAGGCCTTCCCGGTGTCCAAATTGGGCGTGTGATAGCTCGTTGGAAAGCTATTGGAGTCTACTTTCCAACACAAGTGGAATTATGCAATTTGGATTCCATTTACCCTGTCAAAAATCAAATCTCCCAACACTAGTCAAAATGAGCAGAATGAGGCTGCCTCAAGGCAGAGCGCTGTTGCAGTCAACTTTTGAAGGTCTTCCTCAACTCCAAATTGAGCTCATGATAGCTCATTGGAAAGGTCTTTCTGTCTAGTTATCATTTAAATCATCAAGAAAGTCATTTGGCCAACCATGCTAGGAGAAATCTTGATTTTCCCAAGGTCACTTCAGAGGTGCATTCAATTCTCCTGAGGCAACGGTATGTTTGACATTTCTCTAAAACCATGATACCTGTGTAAAAAGTGAAGGAGGTTTTTCTTCCTTGGGATTTTTTGGACAAAAACCTCTCTCAGTATTCCAAAATTAATCTTTTATTGCTCTGAAAAATCTTTTGAGTGAAACTTACCCCGATGTGTGAAACAAGAAATGTTGTCGAAATGAAGCGAAACGAAGGGGGTAATGGGTTTCTAAATTCTTGGGGAAATTTTTGGAAGTAGGGAGGGATGTTAGGAAGTAGGGGAAAGTGGAATCACAGAGATTGAGTGAGGGGAAGGGGTCCAAAAGGGCGAAACACAGGCCTAGCCTAGAAAATTGCCAAGTTTTGGCAAGAAACTAGGGTTTGTGGGAAAATGAGGAATTTGAGGGATCTCAGTGATGGGAAGTGTTTAATGAGGTATATTAAGGATAGGGGAAGGTGTTTGAACATCAGGATACAAGTTTTTCCGATGATTTGACCATCCAAGAGAAATTACCTCCAAAACCCTAGGAGAGGGAAATGGACCTTACCAAGGCACAACTGAAGCATGAACAATGTGTAAAATGACCCAACGGAACTTAACATGACGATGAAAACCCTCTGAATGATGGTACATTCAGCTGAATGGTGACATGGACTGACATTTGGACAAATTTGAAAAGAGTGAAAACCAGCCCTAGACCTAATGCCTAGTGAGCAAATTTTGCTTGAAAACTCTTTGAAATGACAAAATTTGACTTTGACACTTTAAAATCACTTTGAAAGAGCATGTTTGATCACTGGAGGAAGGCTGCAAAGGCTGACTCTAACACAACCCACAGTTGTCCTCCAGATTTCGAGAGAGTTTTTCCAACCAAGGCTTTCGGGAACTAATAACTCAACCCATCATCTAAAGGAATCATGAGAACCAACCAAAACAAAATCAATGGAAATAAATCCACAATACCATGGCTGTCCAGGAAATGGAAAGGCTAGGAAATCCACATGCATACACCATGCATGCTAAAACCAATGAGGAAAACATATATGAAACTCGATACCTGCAATCAAATCATGTTGTAGATTCTAATCTCGATGTCCACCTGTGCTTTCTTGCTCTACCTTTTCCTTCTTTCTCCAAATCACCAAATATCCACACACTCCAAGATTGCTTCAAGAAAACTTTAAGTATCCATGAGAGAGAGAGAGAGAGAGAGAGAGAGAGAGAGAGAATAATGAGAGAACTCCAAAAATTCACTCAAAAAAGTTACCAACTAATCCTCAGAAGCCTTTTTATAGAATAGGCCTATATTTTCTTCATTTTCGATTATTTTCCTTCAATTTCCTCCTCACATGCAACCAATAACCTTCTACCTCCCTTTCTCCTAAATTCCTTTATTTTCATAAATAATTGTGCAAAAAATACATTTTTCCTCTTTAATGCCTTAGCCATATCCTTTTCCAATTCCCTTAGCCATAATAAATCAAACGAACACCGCCTAGCATGTTTTTTCCAACATTCAGCTTGGAATATGTGTCCCATCAACTATGGTTATTATTTTAACTTTATTACATGAGTTGTTTCATCAGGACTGTTACTGAAACATGGAAAACATCATGGAATTTCATTATCAGAGGCAGTGCAAGTTTTTAAGTCACTGGTCCAATCCTCTCAAGGATCTCGAAAGGCCTGCAATACCAAAATTCTAGCTTCACACATGATCCAATCCTCAAGGAATTTTTCTTGGGATTGATGCACAAGTACACATGCTCCCCAACCTGAAACTCTTTAAATGCCCTATGTTGATCTACATAACTCTTTTTGTCTGTCCTATGATGACTTTAAATTATTCTTGATATCCTTCATTCCCCGTTCCATCTCTTCCAACATGTGTGGTCCAATCAACACCATGTTCACTAGATCACTCCAACTAATAGGTGTTTTACAAATCCACCAATAAAGTGCCTCAAAAAGACTCATCCTCAGTGATTCTCGATACCCATTTTTCTAAGGAAACTCTACTAGTGGAAGATACTCCTCTCACCCACTCTGCTAGTGCATGACATACATTCCCAACATGTTATCTAGAATCATGTTGAACCTCTCTGTCTGTCCATATGTATGCAAATGATAATTTGTACTGAAGGCCAACTCTATATCCAAGCCTTCAAATAAATCCTTCCAAAACTTGGAAGTGTACTTAGTGTCTCTTTCTAACACAATCTTCTTTGGAACACCATGCAACCTCATAATCTACCTAATGAAGACCTATGTTACCTCACTATTTGAATAAGTAGACTTAACCACTATGAAGTGCGCTACCTTTGTTAACCTATCAAAGACAACCATAATGGAATCATGTTGTTTAGATGTCCTCGGTAAACCTGTAATGAAGTCCATGGAAATGACCTCCAATTTCCACTTTGGAATCAGAATCGGATGTAGTAAACCACCTGGATGATTACACTATGCTTTTAATTATTTACAATCCAAGCACCTTGCAATGAACTCAACTACCTCTTTCTTCAAATTCGACTAGTAGTAGAATTTATTAACAACTGTCAATGTCTTATGATACCCTAGATGACATAAATACGAATTAACATGAAATTCACTCAAGATAATATTTTTGAGTTCAATATTGTCTAACACATAGATCTGATCCCTAAATCTGACGAAACCATATGTCGTGAGATGATATTCCACATCCTTTGTAGAAATTAATTGTAGATTCAATATTTCTCATGTAATTTACTAAAACATAAGACTCAAATCTACTCTACACATCTGTGGAAAAAAATCGCAATCGAGAACACATATGAAAAACATGATTCATGATTGAACACACATACACATATATTTATCTAGGGGAAAGAAATTTCTCAAAACCCCTTCCTAATTGTATTTCACTAATCAAAGAATATGGATTTACAATATGCTTGCTAAACCTTGAGCACAACCTGCACCTGTATCTTCTATCATCTTCCTAATTAACTAAACTTGGACAATAATTAGCTAATTTTTTAAGCCTTTGGGCTCCTAATTCCTTGCGTTGTTCCTCCAGGAATTAGCCCCCTATTAATTAGGGAAATCCCCATCCTGAACTATGCAATCCCTATAGTTCCTTCTCTGACTACATGCACCACCTGTACAACTTAGATAATTATAAAACTGATAGCACACTATCCTTGAACTCCAATATTAATTGGGTAACTCAAATTTCATGTGTTCATGAGTTAATTAAGGTTGATTTATTAGTTAAATCATTGAACAATGAAGTTGCACCCCACTGTTAGACCTCCTACTAGTTACTCCAATAGTTGGAACTAGTTTAATTGACTTTAACTTAATTTAACTAAAATAAATTGTTACAAATAAAATTAACTCAACCTAGGCTCAAAAATGTTTTGAATCACTCTACGCAACTCAAGTTGGGCCCTCAACTTGAATCAAATAATATAAATAAGTGATACTAACTCAATTAACTCATTCAAGTTGTCTTGTGATGTGGAATTACAATTTTCTCCTAATTTAATTAAAGGAAAAATTAAATTAGGAATTTCTTGTTGAATTTTAAACACTCGCTCTCAAAAATAAAGGGATTCATATCTACCCCCTTCCAACACCTTTGGAATGTATTCCATGCAACACCTCTCACTGTTTTTGTTGATACTACAACATCTGCAACTGATATTGGAAAATAAAATCACTAAATCAATCTGCAACTGTGTACTATGAAAACTGTGTTGTTGTTGACTCTGCTAATGAGCCTCTTGCTCTACTTTCAACACTGGTCTGCAGTCCTTAGTATCTGATTGACATTGATCCTCCTGCTACTAAATAATGTGGCCCCCCATAGCAAGGCAATAATTCGTGAGAAAAAATCACCTCAATGGACCCTACCCAAATTTATGCACTCCTAGGACTATTGCTTCACATCACCCACCTCACACCTAGAGGTATGGTTTCATGTGCTCCCTCTTCCCACTTAGCTTGAAATTTCCCCTTATTATAAATCCATGCTTTAGAGGATGTCTCCACTTTGCCTTCGATATGCTTCTCCATTTATGGTTGATCCAAAAATTTATGATGTTTCTTCTGAGGCTTCTGTTTGAGAGGTAAATCATGCTCCCTCTGAACCACTAAGTCTCTAACATTTTCCTTGCTCCTCAAGGCTTTTCATGCATATTCTACCTCAAGTGCATACAAGTTCTTGACTCATACACCAATCTATTTCACTTGTCCTATGGCGATCTGTCTTAGGAATTCCTTTCCTTTTATGAATATCACACCATAGCCATAATCTTCCAATGCCACGACAGAAATAGGATTCTTATTTAGTCCAAGAAAAAACATCAAATCCTTGATCCTGAGAGGGGATCTAGACTCCCTCTGAAAAGTAACGGTGCCAATATCGTTCGTGCTATATCTTCCGTTGTCTCCAAACTCTATGTTTTTCTTGAGGTATTTCTCCTCCAAGTGACTGAAGAAATATATATTCCTCATCATGTGGAAAAAGACACCACTATCCAGATACAAAAAACTACCCATCATTGTTCTTGTCATGCATGTAATGAGAGTGAAATCAAGCTCGAAATGTGAAGCCCAAGATTCACTTGTTGCAGCTACTGCAGGTTCCTTATTGCTTGACTTCTTGTGAGGACACTTCATGGCATAGTGCTTGAATTCATGATCGCGAAAGCATTTTATATTGGAAAAGTATTTCTTCTTTCCGTCTTAGCTAGAATCAACCTTACCTTGGTACTTATTTCCCTTGGATTTCTTTCATTTTCTAACTAAAGCCAATTCCTCTTCCCCTTCTTTGGATGAGGTCCCATCTTTGTTACTCCACCTTATTTCTTCTTGTATTAAATCATACCATAAAAACTCCCAACTTGGTAGTTTTTTTCTACCACGATTTACGAAATCTTAATAATTGTGCCAACTCTTGGGAAGACTCAACAAAGCTAGAGCTACCAAATATTCTTTAGGGACATTAACACCGGTCCCTCCAAGTTCATCATGACAATGTGTAAAATTGATCAGGTACTATGGAATTGATTCATCCTTATGCATTTTGATGCTTCGAAGCTTGTCCCTGAGTGGAAAATTCATGTGGTCACTATTATTCTCAAACAAATCTGCCAGTTCTTTCCATATCATGAATGGAGTTTCTTTCTCGTGGATATTCAAGACAATATGATCTAGAACTCCCTCCAATAGGATTCTCCTCGCTTTAGCTACATCCTTATTCCACTGAGTGAGATCCTGGGCATCTGTTGCTGGGGGTTTTACTACATTTGTCTTGATGTAATCTAGTAGCCCATTGCCATATAATGCTACCTCCATATAGATCTTCCATGCCACACAATTTGTGGTTCCTTCTAGAGCATACTTAAGCCCGAGTTTGGTGGAAGTCATATTCTTAGTCCTGGATAAAACCTGCAACATTGATATTGAAATTCGAACCTCCTACAATAACTTTGAATTCTCCTCTATTGTGAATCTAGATCTAATACCGTGTAGAAATGAATTGTAGATTTAATACTTCTCATGCAATTTATTAAAGCATAAGACTCAAATCTACTCTACTCAACTGTGGAAGCAAATTCACAATAAAAAACAAATATAAAAAACATGCATCATGATTCAACACACATACACAAAGATTTATCTAGGGGAAATTTTTTTCTCAAAACCACTTCCTATCTTTATTTCATTAATCAAAGTATCTGGATGAATACAATATGTTTTCTCAACCTTGAGCACAACCCACACCTTTATATTCTATCCTCTGCCTGTCTGATTGAACCTGGCCAATACTTAGCGATTTTTTCAAGCCTTCAAGCTCTTAATTCCTTGTGCCATTCCTCCATAAATCCCCCCCTATAAATTAAGGAAATTCCCATCCTGAACTTGGAAATCCCTATAGGCCCTTCTCTAACTGCATGCACCACTTGCACAACTTGAATAATTGTACAACTGATAGTACACTACCCTTGAACTCCAATCTCAATTGGTTGACATGAATTTCATGCATGCATGAGTTAATTGAGGTTTATTTATCAGTTAACTTGTTGAAATGAAGCTGCACCCCCTGCTATACTTCCTACTGGTTCCACCAACAATTGGAACTAGTTTATGTGACTTTAACTAAATTTAACTGAATTAAATTGTTACAACTGAAATTAACTCAATCTAGTCTCCTAAAATTTAGGAATCACTCAGCACAACTCAAGTTATGCCCTCAAATTGAATTAACTAAGCTAACTAAGTGATACTAACTCAATTAATTCATTGAAGTTGTCTTGTGATGTGGAATTACAATTTTCTCCTAATTTAATTAAAGGAAAAAATAAATTAGGAATCTCTTTGTTGCATTTTCAACATCATGTTCACATATACCTTGCTGCTGTAACTTGTGCCTAAGCTCCCTATACATATCATCCTATTGTCCTACCTGTAAGATCTGATCCTGTAATTCTATCCCAAAACTGTGAAAAGGCTGTGAACTAATCCTCATAAGATTTTTTATTATTGAGGTCTCTATTTTATTCACTTTCCTCTATTTTCCTTCCATTTCTTCCTCACATGAAACCTGTGACCTTTCACCTTATTTCCCCCCAAATTTCCTTTATTTTCATAAATAAAATGTCAATTATTGCATATTTTCATTTTCAAAGCCTTTTCCATTTCATTTTCCAATTTACCCTTAGCCATAATAACCAAATGAACATCCACTAGGATTTTTTCACCAACATTTAGCTTCGAATATGTGTCCCATGACCTTGGTATTATTTTTTCCTTTATTAACTTGATTACATGAAATTTTAACCCATCATTGTTACAAACCCCTCCTTATTGGAACATTATCCTCAGTGCTCTATGAAACCTACAACCAGCAAGACCACTGAAAGAAAAAAAAATACTGCCCATGGAGCTTTATAACTTAACTCGATTTAGTATTTACAATGAAAAACCTATTGAAAATAAAAGCCAACATGAAAAAAATGACAACATGACAACCATACTGCTTATTGGAGCTTTATAACACAACTTGTTGTGGTATTTACAATAACAACCATACATAAATATATACATATACCAAAACTCATTTTCCTCAACTAAAAAACAACAAAGGATACATATCCTGAATCTCATAAGCCATCTCCCACATAGCTTCATCAGACCCAAATTGCTTCCACTACACCTTAACTTGCTCAATTGCTTGGTGTCGGAGAATGAGTTGTTTCCGCTACAAAATGCACTAAGGTTCCGACTAAAATTCTCCTTCTGGCTCCACCTTCAATACAAACCAATCAACCACATGATCAACATATTTCACATATATTTTAAGCAATGAAACATGAAACACATCATGGAATTTCGTTATCGGAGGAAGTGAAAGTTTGTAGGAAACTAGTCCAATCCTCTCAAGTATCTTGAAAGGCACACAATACTGAGATGCCATCTTCACACATGATCCAATCCTCAAAGAACTCTTCTTGGGCGTGATGTGAAAGTACACATGATACCTAACATGAAAATCCTTAAATTCCTTGTGTTGATATGCATAACTCTTTTGTATATCCTGTGATGCCTTTAGATTCTTCTTGATAACCTGCATTCCCTATTCCATATTTTCCAACATGTATGGTCCAATAAACACCCTATTCACTGGATCAATCTAGCTGATAGGAGTATTACAGCTCCACCAAGAAATTGTCCCAAAGAGACTCATCCTCAGTGATTCATGATACCCATTGTTGTAAGAAAACTCTACCAGTGTAATATACTACTCCCACCTCCTCTACTAGTGCATAACATACATTATCAACATGTCCCCCACAATCATGTTGACCCTATATTCCTGTCCATCTATCTACAGATGATAATTTGTATCGAAGGCCAACTCTGTACCCAAACCTACAAATAACTCCTTCTAAAACTTCGAAGTGAACTTGGCATCTATGTCTGTCACAATGCTCTTTGGAACATCATGAAACCTCATTATCTCCCTAATGAAGACCTATTCTACCTCACCAGCTAAATAAGTAGATTTAACTACTATGAAGTGTGCTACCTTTTTCAACCTATCAGCCACAACCATAATGGAATCATGTTGTCTAGATGTCCTCGGTAAACCTGTAATGAAGTCCATGGAAATGACCTCCCATTTCCACTCTGGAATCAGAATCGGTTGTATTAAAACACCTGGATTCTTACACTTTTATTTTACTTATTGACAATTCGATCACCTTGCGATTAACTCGACTACCTCTTTCTTCAAATTCGACTACTATTAGAACTTCTTAACAAGTGTCAATTTATTTTGATATCCTATATGAACTCGATACAGATTAACATGAAATTCCCTCAAAATAAGCTTTTTGAGTTCACTATTATCTGACATATAGATCTTATCCCTAAATCTCATGAAACCAACTATTGTGATATGATAGTCCACATCGTGTGTAGAAATTAATTGTAGATTGAATTTTTTGCATGTAATTTACTAAAACATAAGAATCAAATCTACTCTACTCATCCGTGGAAACAAATTCACGATCGAGAAAACATATAAAAAACGTGCATCATGAATCAACACACATACAAAAATATTTATCTAAGGGAAATAAACTACTAAAAACTCCTTCCTATTTGTATTGCATTAATCAAAGAATCTTGATGAATACAATATGCTTTCTCAACCTTGAGCACAACCTGCACCTATATCTTCTATCATCTTCCTGAATGACTGAACTTGGCCAATACTTAGCCAATTTTTTAAGCCTCAAAGCTCCTAATTCCTTACATTGTTCCTCCATGAATCAACCCCCTATTAATTAGTGAAATCCCCATCCTGAACTGTGCAATGCTTATAGGTCCTTCGCTGATTGCATGCACCACTTGTACAACTTGGATAATTATGCAACTGATAGTACACTACCCTTGAACTCCAATCTCAACTGGGTAACTCGAATTTAATGCATGCATGAGTTAATTATGGTTGATTTATCAGTTAACTGGTTGAACATTAAAGTTGCACCCCACTATTAGAGCTCCTACTAGTTCCTCCAATAGTTAGAACTAGTTTAATTGACTTTAACTCAATTTAACTTAATTAAATAGTTACAACTGAAATTAACTCAACCTAGGCTCCTAAAATTTAGGAATCACTCTACACAACTCAAGTTAGGCCCTCAGATTTAATTAACTAAGCTAACTAAGTGATACTAAGTCCCTTAACTCATTCATGTTGTCTTGTGATGTGGAATTACAATTTTATCTTAATTTAATTAAAAGAAAAATTAAATTAGAAAATCCTTGTTGCATTTTCAACATTCTGTTCACCTGTACCCTGCTACTCTAACATGTGCCTAAGCTCCTTATGCTTGTCATAATATTTTTCTTCCTATAAGATATGATCCTGTAAATATGTCCCATATGAGCTCATCGCTGCTATATGATTTACCTACTCTCTTCTTCTAAGAGCATCTACAACCTTTTTCTCTTTACCCTTGATGTACCTAATTTCAAAATCAAACTCATTGATAATGTCTAACCATATAGATTTCCTGGAATTATGCTAGGTCCCTATAATACTAGTGTATCCCCTTATTGTTATTGTTGTGCCCTTGTAGTCCCCATATTGTTATTATTATGCCCCATAGAAGCCCACTATTGTTATTGTTGTGCCCTTACATTATTATTGTTATATAGGCTTTGATTATATTGTGATCCCTTAGACTCTTATATATAGAAAGGAGGTTTTTTCATTTGAATAATCCAAGAATTTTTCATTTATGTAATGCAAAGGAGGTTTCCCCCTCGAAGAGGTTTTTTTTAAAGTTTTTGATCTATCTTTTATTTTATTTTGTGAGCTAGTTGCATAAAAATTTGGTATCAGAGTTTTGGATTCTAGGGTTTCTCTTCTTCAAACATGCCATCTTGGAATTTTCATTATAAATTCTTTTCTATGAGGCTCCAGAAGCTGCAATTGTGACCATGTGGAGCCAAAATCTTGGCGAACTTCGTGTAAAAAAATTTAGATCTTGGTTTGCTATATTTTGTGAGATAATGTCCAGTAGACATGGAAGGTTTGACAAAGTTGCTACAAGAAATGCTTCCTAATGGAAAAAAAAATATTAGATGAAACTCATGATGATAAAAAAAGAGATTTTAATCATGATTTTATAAACTCTAACTTTATATTGAAGACCCATCATATTCCAAATATAGATATGAGGAATTTTGATGGCAAGGATAGGGTAGCATGCCATACTATAGATGGAGCAATATTTTGATCTACATAATGTGCAACACACACAAAAGGTACGCATTGCAACTTTATATTTAGAATCCAATCAGTTTGTATGATATCGATGCATTTTTTCTCGCAAACCACTTGTCACTTGGTCAATTTTTATGGAGGAAATTATAGCACATTATGAGGATGCAAAGAGAAACACCTTCTTTAACCAATTGATAAATCTCAAACAAAAGGGTTCAATGATGGAGCACATTGAGGAATTCCAACAATTGAATATAAGGGTAAATAATATTCCAAAGGAGCATATGATTGGTGTATTCATAGATAATTTAAAGGATAACATCCAACATGAGGTTTTCCTTTGGGAACTTGATTCATTAGAGAAGGCATTCAAGCTGGCAAGAAAAATAATATAAACAAGGAAGCCTACCACTCATAACTATAAACATGGAAGTGTCTCTGCTCCTGGCCATCCACAACCTACAAGGTTGATACCACAAAAATTGGAAGAAAAAAGAAGCAAAAGAGCTTTGTTACGATTGTGTAGAAAATACACTAAAGTTCATAAGTGTGTTGAGAAGAAATTAATTTACACAAATTATGAAGAGGAGGAAGAAAAGGATCAAGAAACTTCCAAACAAGTGGATATACACTAGGAAACAATGCTAGAGAAAGAAGAAATGAATCCCAACATATCTTGTAATGCATTGGGATGAATTACTACTCCTCAAACTCTCAATATAGAAGGAAATGTCAAGAAGAAAAAGGTAATAGTGCTGATTGATTCAGGTAGTACCCATAATTTTATTCATTGTAAGATAGCCAAGGAATTGAATTTCTTCTTATATCTAGCACCAAAGTTTCAAGTGATGTTTGTAAATGGAAGAACTATAAATTTCTCTATAAAGTGCCATAATATCAAGCTAACTATTGGAGCGGGGTCTCCTGGGGAACACTTTTTGATGTAATTTTGTATAAGTTTTGTATATGTGTGCTGCGCAAATTAGTCAAGGGGCTTTGGTGTGGGTCAAAGTCCCTATTTTTAATGTAAATGGGTTTAAGGATAAAGTGTGGGCCTCAAACCATGGTTTGAGACCATAATATATGTTAACACTGGAAAATAGTACAAGCAAAAGACATTAGAAAATGTCAAGCAGAAGGTACAAATAAAGATTTACAGGGAATAAATAAATTACAAGAGATGAAAATTTTAACTTTTCCTAAGGTCAAGCATGAAAATTTATTAAACTACACATAGGAAGACCCGACCCCATGAAATCATTGTGTATTTTTCTTCGATAGCCACAAATATCATCATGGATATCCCTTAAAGGGCCACGCAGTCCTGAGGATGCGGAAAGTCACCATCTGGGACCACTTGGCACACTTGGAGAAAAATATTCTCACTCAAGCTATCCAAGTATAGCCACCTTGGAGCTACCTTGAGGCTTTAGTGTATCACACAAAGGAATCATACACCCACTCTTGTGTCAACATCAATCTCGTACCAAGAGAGGGAGGGAAAATTTGAAATTTTCTATAAAAGCTAGCCATGGGAAGAAAAACATGATAACACATTGTTATGCTGGCCAAATTTCTCAGAAGCAAGCCATCTTGTGTTGTCCAGAAACAAGAGGATTGGAAGGATTCAGTTTTTGGTCATCCAACACCTCAATCCGAGAGAGAATATTTCACAGCATGTCTGTTGGTCTACCATCCTTCGAGAGGGAAGAGAGGCTTGGTGAAAGCTTGAGGGGAAGCGATCCCCTTGTCTTAGATATTGGAGCACCGTAGCTCTAATGATCCACTACAAGAGATTTAGCATTCTATATTATACTACTACCACTACCTAATAAAGGGAGAGAGCTCTCCATTCTTGAGTTATTAGTGTGTTTTCTCGAATGAGCGTGTCCTTGTACATGTTATTTTGTTTTTTTTTTTTTTTTATGTAGCATGTTATGTTTCCATTTAACTTAGATTATTACATGGTGAACTTGTTCTACTAACATTTGACAAACCAATTGACATGTGACTTAATTGTAGGAAATTAGCCTCCCTATTAAGAAAAGTGTATTTCGCCCACCTATGCATCAAATACACTACAACAGGAATGTCGACTCCATTAGATTATTTATTTTGAGCTAATGGTTGTTGATGCAGGTCCTCTCTCCTGTTCAGACTTTCTACAAAATCACTCCTGCTTCCTCTCAGCACTTTTGTGTCACCCTCAGTGAGAAATTTGGCTCATAGAAGGTGGAATTTTTCAGTATCTACAATATGCACGCATTCAGTCCACACAAACCCTCTATCTTTGCGCCTATGTGAAGATAAGCCACGCGGTAGGCAGTGAGCTCAATTTCATTTTTTTTTCTCAATTTTTTGGAGTTGTAAGGTGTTGGAAACCCATAAGAAATTCTCCATCACTATGCTCTGGTATTTCATGAATAGTTAGGAAACTTTTTTCTGGAGTTTAGCCGAGAAAATATCTTGTTTTAATTTTAGTTTGTTATCATTGCAAATCACATATAGTTTAAGTAGGGGGAAGTAAGTGGCCTTCAATCCACATATGCTATTTGAACAAAATTTTTGCGGGTAAAAGATACCAAACACATAGAGTAATTAGAAGAAAAGTAAGTGGCCCATACATCCACACATATTTAGCTAATTCTTATTTTTCAATTTTTGAATTAGATTAGTTCAATTTCTGCATTAGTATTTGGGACTAGGACCAAACTATCGAAAAGAAGGCAAGTATAATTTTCCACCCTTGCACCTCACGGTGAGCCTGGGTATGCATATGAATGCTTTCTTAAAGATAATTTTCCATCTCCCTATGGTGAAAAAAATAGTATAACTAGGCAAGGTGTAAGCAGCCCATAATCCACACATCATTTCTTTTTACAAGAAAAAATCACACATGGTGTAATTAGAGAAGGATTGTAAAGGATAACCGTATATCCACATCTCATAACACTTGTGATTGTACACTCCAAAGCACACACGAAGCATTGGTAAGCATCAGAACAAAAGGCACCCAGTGTGTTGGGATCTTTTTCCTCTTCTTACAGTTACTTCACCAAGGCACACCCTAAGAAAATTAAGACTCTTTAAAAATAACCACTAATCGAACTCACTAAATTCTCCCCACAGGGGCCACAAAAGAAATTATAGTTCAACTTAGGACCATCGGGGGTAGGCATCCAATAATTCAGTGTGGTCATTCTACATTTTGAAACATATATTTTGACTTTTTAGGGAGCTTAAAGCACATCTATCCGCCCATGGAACAAATACCTTAGCGTTACCAGAGACCAGTTTCAGAGGGGATTAAGCTTAGGCCTAGTGTGTGCGGTACTTTTTGGGGCTACATGACCCATCTAGTGCTTGGTACTGGTAGCTGAATACCAAGAATCTCAATACTCGAATGCTCACATGGGATGATGGTACTTTAGTGTGCAAATCTAGGGCATCCTTCCCTATAGGTGGTGGTGCAGGCAACACTAGATCTTCTTACTATTACCTTGGTCTATTCTTCAGCTGCTGGATGGCATCACTATTTGTTTCAGGACGTTAGCCCCAATACCCATCAGAAGACATCTTCACAAGGCCCAGTTACATTTGAGAGTGTAAGGACGTAAGTATTTTTAGGATTTCGAGTATCATATGCAAAATAACCAAACAATATTTTTTACTTGCTTGATCACATAACATTAATCTAAAGGAAAACTTACCTCTTATTTTTTCACTTTGTTTTATGTATGTGATCATATTTTCTTTGATAATAATATTCCTTCTCTTAGTAAAAAAAAAATATTTCCAAGATTAAGCTAGTCGACACCATAACAGACCCTATGGGACCTCGTCGATCTAGACATTTTTTGGACCTCCCCCCATTAGAGGGAGGAGTGCCAGGTATTTATCCATTTAGGCATCAAACAAAACACACTAACACCATTATCGGTTAATCCTTTGTCAAACCATCTTTGGTTGGAAATCCCCAAGGGTCAACCAACACCACACCAGTGGAAACCCCAGCAAGGTCACCACACTCAACTCCTCCCACAACCACTAGAGAGAAGAGGAGCGCTACCCCTTCAGGGAGTCAACAAAACACATAACATGGTATGTCACAGGGTAATATTCCCTAGGCACCCCCCATAAACGATTACACTCAGATACATGTGTTTCCACAGTACACAATGGCAGTCAATACTCAGTTACCCTTTTTAGCATCATTAAACCTTCAAGATATATTAAAGCTAACTAATCACCCCATTTCACATAGCCCTAATCGGCCCCCCATGCCCACGAAGCTCCCCTCATACATACAAAAATTTCAAGGGAAGCAACAGGAAGACCCTGGAAATCATCTTATGACTTTCCACCTATGGTGCTTATCCAATAGTATTATTGACAATACTATTTGACTGAGACTATTTCAATGCACCCTAACTGGGCCTGCTACGAAATGATATGTTGAGAAGCATTTTGCTTCACATGGAACCTTTAGTGCCCTCGCTACCCCTGTTCCTAACTTATTTTCAACTACCCATCCACCATGATTTGTGGGTGGAATTGTTGACTCATGTTAGGAAAATTCCAGCTGTCCATAATATCTCAAACCATCTCCACGAATGGTGGCAACGTCGTAGTGTGTGCAAAGCCAAACTCAACAATAGAGTTTTACTGGACTTGTTTTTCAAAACTCTCACAACATAGATCTCAAAATATTTGGCGAGACAAGGACCGATCTCCGAAGAGGACGCCATTTTCAAAGCCCAACAAATCGTACTCATCTATACCCAGTTAGGATATATCTACAATGTCCTGCCAAATTCCCCGCACCTGCAAACTTATAGAGATTTTCCAAGCGCGTTGAATAACCTAGATGGCTTGATCGGGTCACTGAACCAAGGTCACTTAGGCATTAGTATCTAGTACCCAGGATAATCGTATGATTCTACCTAGAACATGATGCAACCTGGATACCACCAAATTCAATCTGCACCTTTGCAGAATATAAAGAATAGGGTGTCATCATAACACCAACAGCAGGGAGGCTCGTACCCTCCCTTGCAGGAAACCCAATACTCAGCTAAGAATGCTGATGGAAGAGATTCCCCCCAACAACCATACACCAATCAGGGACAGGGCAACCAATACTTCCCTCTCCCCACACAAAATACACCACCATAGAACAATGCATTGGTGAACTTAGTGCAACCATCTCAGGCTTAGCAACGCCAGTCTTATGACCAGGAGAACAGTAATAATCTTCCTAATGTTGTAATAAAGAAGCCTAAGGATAAATTAAAGGGACACTTTGGACAGGGGGGCAGTAATCAACAACGGCCCCCACGATCTCAGTCTAGGGGCAACCTTGACCGAAATCAAAACCAACAGCCAAAAAATAACTCCCAAGGGCCGAACAAGGGGTTTAGTCTAAGGACGAACCATTCTTGTGCCATTACACTCACCATTGTCCCAAACTCCCGAAACGGAAAAAAATTCAGGGTAACCGTGGACAAGGGGGACCTACACAGCAAACCACTATAATATAGCAGCCCTTCCCCCACCAAAGAGGGGTTAACACCCAACAACAACAACCACCCCAAAATGATACCAGGAGTGGTAGCCATGAAATTTGCATGACTAGCGAAGAAATTTTCTTCCAAAAAAGGAACATGAACTATGACGCCCCTCTAGACACCAACCCATCAGGTACGAGCACGAGTGCACCTACTACACCATTGACCATATCCAAAGTACCTATTGAGCCCCTTCCAAAGGTGGTTAAGGGGCCAACCAAGTGTGTAGGACACCACTCAAAAGATGCCCATACCTACAACGTACTAGATAATTTAGCACAATCACCCACTTCCATATCAGCCTTATAAGTCCTATAATCATGCCCAAAACAATAGAAAGCCTTACTTTCCGCATTAGGTGCAATCGAGCCTTCCGATTCATGCCTAATGGATTTCCTTCTCTGGTTGCCTTCCAAATACCGGTATCAGTCCAAAATATCACCATACATTGATGCATCATTGAAGAAGGAGAATCTACATGGATCATGTCCAAATCCGTTTGGTAGAAGTTGGGATCACCTGAACTGAAACCATCCGACATCATGTTAGAGAATACAATGGTCGACGTTTAGCTCCCGTCGGTCTATATTAGAATGTCCCTATAAACTTGGCCAGAAAGAAGGTACTTATAGACATTGAAGCCTTGGACGCATAAGTTGACTGCAATATACTTTTAGGGCGAAGTTATATGTATTCCATGTCTGCAATAACATCCTCTATCTTTCGGGTGATGATGTACCCCCATGAAGATCGAATCATCACTGTTGACCAACTTACATACTATGATAAGAAATCCATGTTGACTCTCTATGTCATTCTACCTTATGTAGACACAACTACGGAATCGCTCATGTGGTACCATGAATTTGGCTCAGGTCAATTCAAACCATCATCGATCCTAGGATCATTCCTAGGAGATCCCCCTATCATACCAGAGGCAACCCCAGAAATCATGAGGCCACTGGTTTGCATGATGGTATCATCAAACATCGAGACCATCTCGAATATGGAAACCAGTAGTACGAAGACCGAAGCCACTCACACGAGTTTCCTACCCTACGCCATCGCCCAAACCCCATTTTTACACCCCCCACCTGGTTTTGTGTCAAAGGAATTCTTGGAAACTATTATATTGCCAAACATGGATTTCGCAATACCTGTTTGGTATTTTGTCCCACCAGCCATGCTGAGAAGTCCTAGCATCACTTCTACAGGGATAACCCCTATCACTCCACAGGAGGCTATGACAGTTAATGAAACTCTCGTAGTAGCACTAGCTAACACAACCAAGAAAACGAAAAAAAAGGAAGAAAATCAAACCCCCAACATAACTAGGGCATTACAACCTTGTGCATTATGTGATATCATAGGCCATCCTACTAATATTTTCCTAAAGTTAGATGAATTAAAACCTCTTCTAAGCACATAAAGAAATATCGCGGCCTCAAGTTCCCATAAAAAGGAACAAGCCACAAAAAATCAAGGGAAATAATTGCGCACCAACCATGCATGCGCCATATGCTACCATTATGGGCACTACACACACCATTTCCTAGAGATGCCATGATATAGGGATTCCATACAAGCCCTAGAGAAATTGTACCACAAAAATCCCTTAAATCCACCCATGCAGATGGACAAGGGAGAGCCTAGAACCATATCGTACCTACAAGAGGAGCCTACATCCTGCTCATACATAGTCACTCCAACAGACCAAAGACGGAAAATGGAGGCCACTTAGATGGCCCTAGTTTGCACACTATGAGACGAGCCTAACCACTTAGTCACACAATGTCCTGAATTAAGGGCATTCACCCGTTGGTTCCAAATCCCTCATGTTTGCCAAAGAAACTTAGTTCGACATCGCTAAAATACCTGTCATATTTTTTGAAGCAACCATCACGTGCGCCATTATCCCCACATCCATCAGTTCTAGTCCATGTTGGATTTCATGAGACGATTCATCGCTAAAAATTCTCACTTAGCTGGATCAGACACAGAATCTGCGAAAAACACTACCAATCGAGGGATGGAAACAACAAGGACCATATTGTATGTGACCGATGAGAGGAAGTCACCTAAATGACCACCTCCCCCTGTTATCACCCTCAAGCTCCTATCTAGCTCTACACAATCTGTGATGAACACGATCACTCCGTTGCTGACTGTGTAGCCCTAGAGCCATTTTAGAGATGGTATCCTGTCAACCCCATATACTACGACAGATTATGGGTAGTCCAGTATTCATGTTGAGTGTGTTCATGTGACCACCAAGTTCATCGTTGTCTCTATATCCCCCGATTCCAATCGACGTTAAACAGTTTACACCATAACATAGTAGGCCTCACCGCAATAGAAGGATCAGATTCAGAATCCATGGAAATTTTGACAATGCAAGAAAATGTGACAACCAAGTCTGTTTTCTTCATGTCAGCAGAAAAACGGCCAAAAAAGGGGCACATCATCACCCCTAAACACCCTCCATGGATAAGACCAACCCGCGCATTATGAAACACACGTAACCACTTGGTTTCCCTATGCCCAGATATAGAATCATTTCGCAAATGGTACCTAATCACTCCAGCAGTCCAAAGGGAATGGAGTACCAAGAAAATACATTATTGTCTACTTTTTCAAGGCAACCATTAGAATCAATACTGTACTTACATATCCCAATTATTCCCTTTGTTAGACACCATATGCTCGTTGAATTCTCAATGCCAGGGTATAATTGGTCTAGAGCCAAGACAATCTAACACAAGACAACCTTCACCGACACAGCCTACCCCCCATCATTACCAAAACATTAGGAAGACTGAGACAACCCATCATCCTAGGAGGGCCCAAAACAAGCCAAGAAAAACATGTGGGCTGTGTGATAGAAACGATCATTGAATCAATCAATGTAAGGAACTTAAGAAACTTAATGACAATATTCACATGGTCACCCCCATCCCACAGATCAATCTCTCCAATCAAGAGAAGATCACACATTGCTATTGCAATATTTTCTCACAATTCCACCATACGATGGATTGTGAGTACCTCCCAAGGTTATGAGCAAAAAGGGTAGATTTTAGTCTGAACTCCCAAAATGAGCTAGACAAAAGAAAACCAAAACTCGGAGATGGAAAAAGTGCAAGAACTCCCCAATGCCCAATCATCTCTGAGCGTCCACTTCAGGCACAAAGAGTAGCATTGGTTCTCATACCATCTACTCAATAAACACCTTGACACCGTGCACCATTTGCAAAAGTTACAATCATGAAACAGAGTTGTGCCCCTTAATGGAAACATTTAGGCACCTCTTCACTCAACACAACTTCCAAATCGAGGAAAATGCGAGTATCCTTAGTACGCCACGTGAGGAACATAAGATTTCTCTCATACAAGCCACCACAATGGAAATTCCTCCACCATCCAACATCAATGACACACAACACCACATATGATTCATCTCATCATGCATGGTAACCATGACTCATGTTGTCTTCTCATCTGTCATTGGTGTCGAGACCACTACAAATACAACAGTAGCTATACCATTGACGGTGCAAACCCAACCAAACTGCAGCTTTTCGACCTCGTTTGGTTCCACATCATCAAATATGGAATCATATTCATGTCTATCGATCAGGTTATTTATAGCCCACCTAGGATTCACACATTAATTCACGTCACCATACCAGCCCCAGTCCAATGGATAGGTAGAAACTGTCAACAAAGTTCTTAAAACAATGTTAAAACATATGGTGAATAACCACAAGAAAAACTAGCACCACATGGTTTCTTTAGCCCTGTGGGCATACCACATAGAAGTTGAAAACTCATAGAGATTCACACCATTCCCATAGAACGCGAAATTCCCAACTTACACGCCACCATCAAACTCCTTGATGATACTCAACCTTTAGAAAAATGATTGGTTGATCTGAAAATGCAACTTCTTAGATCTATTCCAGAGATTGACTGTAGGGGAATTTACTGGATATTTCACCTTTGATAAAAGGATGAGATCCAGAGGCTACCTGGCCCTTTACAGAATTTGTATTTAGAAATTGTAGAAGTTAACACTCATGATATGAAAATGAAACTACTTGTATTTGCTGTTCAAGGTATTCATTTCCATAAAATTATATGTGCAAAGTGTTTAGATAGTCGTGCAAGTGAAACAAAATGTTTTTGGTAAATTTCTGAGTCTTATGTATGAAGGAGTGTTATTTATTTTTACGGTTTAACTTATTAAATCTGAAAAACACAGCAAGATAAAATCACATAATATAACATAGTAGCTAATGAGGCAGTTCACCCCTCTTGGGCTACATCTGCCGGGTCCAAGGCCCCAAAATGGGCATGTCCTTGCTCTTATTAGATTCTCAAATTGGTTATACAGTGATAAGAAATCCTAAACAAGCAAAATAAGCTATGGAAATGAGTTCAGAACATAGAAAACAGTAAATATTGGCTTTTGTTTCACCTCCAATGGCTAACCATAGCCCAATACAGCTCCAATACTCCCTAGGACCTAAAGGCTCTTCAAGCTTCTCTGTTGAAAAAGTACCTAAAGATCAGCTCTGTTGACTCTACAACCTATGCCATTGGCTCTGGAATTCTCAAAATACTCGAAATCAAAAAATATCTCACTCCAAAAGGTTATGTCTAGTGAAAGTTATGCCCAACTGAAGTTTTGTCTAGTTTGGCCTAAAAACCCTCCACTAAACTTGGAAGGACTAGAGTTAACTTCACTAAAATAGTGATTACCGCCGAATTTAGGGGCTCTGCTCCAGTTTTCCACGCGTTTAGGGATGCATTAATTGTCAAAGTGTAGTGGTCACATGCAGTGGTTAAGGCCGGAGCCGTCGGCATGACCGTCGGAAGGATAAGGCCCGAGTTCCGATCCTTCGTGTAGTGCTGACCTGCGTGCACGTTTGACCATACTCTGTGTATTTCTAACCCATGGGTAGACCCTTCTGGAGTCTACATTCAATGACCAACCATCTCTGCATGCACGTTCAGTCGTGACCCTGCCTTTGTTCACGGTCCGCCCATTTCAATGTGTAAATGCTATCCGAGGTTTCGTGAAGAACCAACCATTCCAACGTTCATGACTCAAAAATCCAACCTTTCAATTTCTCAACACTCCACGTTTAGCTGCTGACCACTCCACGTTCACTCTTGACCCGTGGGTAGACACTGCCTGCGGGTGACCCGTGCCCACCCGGGTTGGCATTTTTTTTTTAAACTTCAAAATTTTCAAACAAATTGAACCATTAGGCCGGGGGCCACGTGGCAGCCTTCGAGCAGGCCACGTGGCACCCACTGATAGGCCATCCATTTTTTTTAATAAAAATGAAAAATTTCCAAAGAAGATAATTTTTTGAGTGTGCCATTTTTGCCTTCCAAAGTGTTGTTTTGAAGGTTACTAGGCAAATTAAAACTTGAATATCTTCTACATCCGACATCAGATTTGAGTGTCGTTCATGGCATTAGGATCATAATGACGAACTCTATCCCGTTGATCAATTTATTACCAGTTCTGAGCAGTTCCAAATTTGAGAATTTTTTTCACTTAGGACATGATCACCTGATCACACCTCCCCATTGGGAAGATTTTGGACCCCAAAATCCTTCAATTACTTATTAAGAAGATGAGGGTATAGGTCCCTCACCTTTTCCACCTCAATCCACTTTGCCTTACTCGGTTTGTTGCCTTTAAGACCAACCCAAACATAATTAACATTTCCCCTCCTTGAAGTGCGTGTCCTTCTTTCAAGGATAGCATCCTCTTTCAATTCATCCAAAAATTCTGGTGAGAAATCCTCTATGGATGGTAGCTGAATGTCACTTTCAATATCAACAATTAAATGAGGTTCATACAAACGTAAATTTTCCACATTCACAACAGAATACATTTGCATGTATGAAGGCAAATCTAATTGAAAATCATTATTTCCAACTTTCTTAAGGATCTTGAATGGACCATAATGAATAGGCTTCAGCTTTTTACCTTCTCCTTGCATTCTTTCCTTAATAATATTAAACCATATCTCATCCCCTTCTTATGATCAATTCTGTGCTTATCATGCCTCTCCTTGTACTTGCCTTGACTTTTTTCAAGCTGTTCTTGAACTTGCTGATGTATGAGCTGAATTATTTCAATGAACATGCGAGCTTTGTCAATTTCACTATGACCATCAATGGCCACATCCTTCTTAAGAATAAAATCTAAAGGTGACTTAGGAAAATACCCAAAACAAGCTTCAAAAGGTGAAGTATTTATAGAAGAGTGCTTGGCCCAGTTGTAAGCATGCTGAATGTAATGCAAATGCTCATCTCGAAGCTTGGGATGCTTGCTGCAATAAAGTCTCAAAAGATGTACAATGGTTCTGTTCACTACCTCTATTTGGCCATTGGTTTGCGGATGGAAAGCAGTACTCTTCTTCAACTTGGTGTCCATCATGTTCCATAAATTGGACCAAAAATTCCCCACAAATATGGAATCCCTGCCACTAACAATAGAAGTAGGCAAGCCATAATGAACCCATACATGTTGAAAATATAAATCAGCAGTTTGTTTAGCAGTTATAGTTTTCTTACAAGGCATAAGAATACACATCTTGCTAAAACGATCAACTACTACATAAAGATAATCATGCTGATTTCTAGATAATGGTAGCCCTCCAACAAAATCCGTAGAAACACTTTCCCATGGTCTAGAAGGTACCGACAATGGTGTATATAAACCAAGCTTCCTATTGCTAGGCTTGCTTGTAGCACATAATGAACAACCTCTAATGAAACGTGAAACACTATCTACCATGCGAGGCCAATAACAATACCTATGTAAATGTGCCAGTGTTTTGCTTACCCAGAAATGTCCAGCTATGAGAGAAGAATGAGCCTCTCTCATCATGCTTAATATCTCCCCCTGTGGTATACATAACTTGCCCATATGAAACAAAAAATTATTATGCAAATGATAATCATTGTCCTCAACATGATTCCCTTCACTCAAGTTAGCATAGACATCCTTAAAATCAACATGTGATGCATATTGTTCTATGTAGCTCTCATGCACAATAGAATCATTCTTAAGCAAAGTACTAGCACTAATAATAGGCCTTGAAAGCATATGAGCAACCTTGTTGTAAATACCTTTCTTGTACCTTATTACCAAGTGAAATTGTTGTAGGAAGCCCATCCATCTGAAATGTCATGACTTCTGTAATTTACTTTGCGATTGCCAGTATTGTAAAGGTTGATGGTAGGTATGAACAATTGTTTCTTTGCCCATCAAATAGTGTTTCCATTTTTTGACACTTTGTACCAATGCATACAACTCTTTATCATATGTAGGATAATTCACAACAGCACCATTAAATGTTTCAAAATTAAATGTAACAGGCTTACCATGCTGTAAGAGTACTTCACCCATGGAGTAATCGCTTGCATTTTTCTGAATCTCGAATGGCTATCTCAAGTCTGGTAATCCAAGAACTAGATCTGAACTTATCTTCTCTTTCAAAGACTCAAAAGCTTTCTATTTCTTGCCTCCCCATTGGAAAGTACGCTTCACACTAGTCACTGCATGCATAGGAGCTGCTATGGCAGAGAAGTTAGAAATAAACTTCCTCCAATACTGAGCTGCACCCAAAAAACTTCTTACCTCTGTAATTGATTTGGAAGTAGGCCAATTCACAATGGCTTCTACTTTGGAAGGATCAATTCTCAAAGTGCCTCCTCCTACTATGTGTCCCAAATAAACCAAAGAAGTCTTTCCAAATTCACACTTTGACATTTTAAGAAATAACTGATTTTTCTTCAAAACATCAAGTACTTTCTTAACATGCATGCCATGCTCTTCTCTAGTCTTGCTGAAAATTAAGATGTCATCTAAGTAGACAATAACTAAATCATCAAGAAAAGGATGTAAGACATCATCCATTATCCGCATGAAAGTTGCAGGTGCATTGCATAAAACAAATGACATAACAAGCCACTCAAAGTGTCCCTGTTTGGTTTTAAATGTTGTCTTCCAAATGTCACTTCTGCAATTCTAACTTGATGATAACCACTACATAAGTCCAACTTAGTGAAATATTTAGCATCTTTCAGCTGATCCAACAAATCATCTATCCTTGGAAGTGGGTAACAATTCTTTACCATTATTTTGTTCAATGCCCTAAAGTCCACACACATGTGCCAAGTTCCATCTTTCTTTGGAACCAACACTATCGATGACCCACATGGAGAAGTGCTTGGTCTTATGAATCCTTTGTCCAACAAGTCTTTAATTTTCCTCTTGATTTCAGCATTCTCCATGATAGACAAGCGGTACATGCCGATGTTAGGAAGAGGACAATCTTGATGTAAATGGATTTCATGCTGAATCTGCCTTTTAGGAGGTAAACCTGTCGGTTCTTGAAACATATCATGCTGTGCATTAACAACATCATATAAATCTGATATAAGCTTGGAATCACAATTTTCAAATGACTCATGATTCATATCAACCTTTGGCTTGATCATAAGAAGTACAAAACTCTTGCTAGAATTGACTAGCCTTTTTACCTGTCCCGCATTTACCATCACTATATTTGTCTTCTTCCGATGTGCTCTGACAATTAACTCCTTGCCATCTTTAAATAGATGATGTTTGTTTTCATGGTGATGGAAGATCGCTTTCCTGTCAAATAAGTAAGGACTTCCCAAAACAATTCTTGATATATCAAGCGACAGCACATCATGTTTAGCTGTGTCAATAAAGTGTGTAGTTATGGCGAATCACAATATGCACTTTCTTGAGACTTGTAATTTTGCATCCTTGCATATTCACCCAAATGGATAAGGCTTTGGATGTGGAATGGTCTCAAGTTTTAGTTGTTTGACCAAGTCTTTTGATATGATATTTTCTTGTGACCCACTGTCGAACAATGTGTCAATTTTAGAATGTTTTGAGACTACTCTCACATGGAAAAATTCAATTCTTTCTTCCTCACTAGGAGCTTGTACATGGTAGTTTGAAGTACTAGTGCTTGCTTCAGTTTTAGTTTCCTTTCCCTTCATACTTTTCAAACCCATGGCTGCAATTTTGGTTTCATCCCCTGAATCATCACCTAAATCTTGAGGTGTAGTTGTAGTAGCTGCAGTTTTCTTCTTTCCCTTGTTTTTATTAAACTGGTTTCTTTTTTCAGGATGTAATTTCCAACAGTTTTTCTCTTCATGGCCCTCTCTTGAACAATGTTTAAAAATGACCTTTTCACCCTCTTGTTTGATAGATGCATTCTTTTTACCTTTTCCCTTAAAGGTTTTATTTTTGTTCTTCCCTTTGAAAGGCTTATTTCTACCCTCATCAAAAGTGTTTTTCCCTCTAGCCTCTAAATGCATAGCTTGTACACAAACTTCGTCTAGACTAGTAGGATTAAACATAAGGATAGTGTTTTTAAGGTAACTATGCAATCCACCTATATACTTCAACAAAGTATCTTGACTTTGTAAGTCTACCCCTAATAAGAGTGCTCTTCTCCTAAATTCCTGGGTATAGTCTTGCACATTCTGTCCCTTAAGTTGTCTAAAGTTTTGCCAGTTCATTATAGCCTTTTGAAGATGAGAAAGAGGATTAAATTGCTTCTTGATTGCAGTAATAAATTCAGTCCATGATAGTGTAATATTACAATGTTTCTTGATTTCCTCTTTGGTCTTGGCTTCCCACCATACCAAAGCTGCTCCATCCATCCTTAGCGAGGCTAGTTGTATTTTGGTGCCATCATCATGCAGATTTTGAATCCTTAAATAGACTTCCAATTGTCTGATCCAATTATCTAATTTCTCTGCATTCACTTCGCCATTAAACATTGGAAATTAAAATTTGACATCAAGCTTTAAAAAAGGATTTTTACCAGTGGTTTTCGACTTATGTGACTGATTTACCGAAGTCGAGGAAGATGATGACGAGGAAGAGGATGACGATGGAGATGGTGGATAACCATTTCCTCCATTCTGTTTCTTTGACTGATCATGACCCTTCTTTCCTCTTGAGGAATCCTCTCCTTCTTTTTGGTTTTTAGACCCTTCTCTAGCAATCCTATCATTTCTTTCTTGATAGAGGATCCTTACCATTTCAGTCATATCCAAGAAAGCTTTCTGAAATACCCCCTCTTCTTCCTTGGGATCCATCTCTTCAGGAGTTTCAACTTCTCTTGAAGACATGCTTGTAGCTTCTTCTAGGGCTCTTGGAGGTGGTTCTCTGACCCTTCTTGGCTGTGGATTAGTTTGTGCACTAACCAAGTTTCATTCACCTCTCTTGAGTTTTAACCTAGTCAACATCAAAACTTGCAAACAAATTACTTAATCTTTGCACAAAAAAAATGCTGAGTAAAAAATCTAGCTCAAAACCATAGCTCTGATACCAATTGATCTGAAAATGCAACTTCTTAGATCTATTCCAGAGATTGACTGTAGGGGAATTTACTGGATATGTCACCTTTGATAAAAGGATGAGATCCAGAGGCTACCTGGCCCTTTACAGACTCTGTCTTTAGAAATTGTAGAAGTTAACACTCATGATCTGGAAATGAAACTACTTTTATTTGCTGTTCAAGGTATTCATTTCCATAAAATTATATGTGCAAAGTGTTTAGATAGTCTTGCAAGTGAAACAAAATGTTTCTGGTAAATCTTCGAGTCTTATGTATGAAGGAATGTTATTTCTTTTTACTGTTTAACTTATTAAATCTGAAAAACACAGCAAGATAAAATCACATAATATAACAGAGCAGTGATCATGCAGTTCACCCCTCCTAGGCTACATCTGCCGGGTCCAAGGCCCCCAAATGGGCATTTCCTTGCTCTTATTAGATGCTCAAATTGGTTATACAGTGATAAGAAAGCCTAAACAGGAAAAATTAGCTGTGGAAATGAGTTTAGAACATAGAAAATAGTAAATATTGGCTTTTGTTTCACCTTCAATGGTTAACCATAGCCCAATACAGCTCCAACACTCCCTAGGCCCTAATGGCTCTTCAAGCTTCTCTGCTGACAAAGTACCTGAAGATTAGATTTTTTGACTCTGCAACCTATGCCATTGACTCTGGAATGCCAAAAATACCTAAAATCAAAAACAATTTCACTCCAAAAGGTTCTGTCTAGTGAAAGTTATGCCCAACTGAAGTTTTGTCCAGTTTGGCCTAAAAACCCTCCACTAAACTTGGAAGGACTGGAGTTAACTTCACTAAAATAGTGATTACCGCCAAATTTGGGGGCTCCGCTCCAGTTGTACGAGTGGTTAGAGAGGCATTAATTGTCAAAGTGTAGTGGTCACATGCGGTGGTTAAGGCCGGAGCCGTCGGCATGACCGCCGGACGGATAAGGCTCGGGTTCCGATCCTTCGTGCAGTGCTGACCTGCGTGCACGTTCGACCTGCGTGCAAATTCATCCATACTCTATGTATTGATGACCTGTGAGTAGACCCTACTAGATTCTACATTCAACAACCAACCATCTCTGCACGCACGTTCAGTCGTGACCCCGCCTTCATTCACGGTCTGCCCATTTCAACGTGTAAATGCTACCTGAGGTTTCGTGCAGAACCAACCATTCCAACGTTCACGACTCAACACTCCAACTGTTCAACTGCTCAACACTCCACATTAAGCTACTGACAACTCCACGTTCATGCCTGACCTGCGGGTAGACACCGCCCGCGGGTGACCCGTGCGCACCAGTGTCGGGCGGCTCGGCCCAATGACCCATTTTTTTTTTTTAACTTCAAAATTTTCAAACAAATTGAACCATTAGGCCTGGGGCCACGTGGCAGCCTCCGGGCAGGCCACGTGGCACCCACTAATAGGCCATCCATTTTTTTTAGTAAAAATGAAAATTTTCCAAAGAAGATAATTTTATGAATGTGCTATTTTTGCCTTCCAAAGTGTTGTTTTGAAGGTTACCGGGCAAATTAAAACTTGAATATCTTCCACATAAGACATCGGATTTGAGTGCCGTTTGTGGCATTAGGATCGTAATGATGAAATCTATCCATTCAATAAATTTATTACCAGTTCTTAGTAGTTCCAAATTTGACCATTTTTTTCACTTAGGACATGATCACCTGATCATTGGTACAGTTAGAAATCGTCGACAAAAATCAATGAGAGTCGCTCCAACATAATGAGGCATATAAGAAATAGGTAAAAGCATCATTCAATTGCAACATCACCCCTCATTCATTTACTGATAGAGAGTTAGTCCTCCGCTACAATGTCGTGAAATAGGCCCTAGGATGTTGGAATCACGATTGCCATTAGACCAAAACCCACAAGTGTTAGTCTCCGCTACAATCACCAGAGTTAGGATCCATGAGAGGTGGTTATTCCATGTCATGAAACACAAGGGGAGCTTGAACCCAATTTCCAACAATCTCCACCCCAAAGCGAGTCAGGTGAGTTTCGAACTCGAGACCTGTTGCTCTGATACCACTTGTTGGAAATACTGAGAGGGGGGGTGAATTAGTATTCCTTTCAATTAGAGAATTAGTTAACCTTCAATTATTATCAGTGTATGTACAATGATAGAAGTTAAAAAAATGAACACAAATGCACACAGTTTTTAAGGTGGAAACCCACTCTGAGACAAAAACCACCTAATGCTTTTCTAATAATTTTTCAATATTCAACTCCAACTAAAAATAAAGCTCCAACTTCCTAGATTATAGAAAAGCATTCTTCTCTAGCTCCCACTGGATGGACACTCCAATGCTTAAGATTCTTCAATAGTCAATTGAATGTATGCCCCAACACCCAATGAGCTACAACTCACCCTAGCACCACCCTACCACCTTGTAGAATAATAAAAGAAGAATGGACTCCCGTACGAGGGAAAATGGTCCACTTTACAATGATATAGAATGATGTAGAAGATGAAGACACACTAGACCATAACCCCAACTATGACACAACCACCTAATGATGATCCTAGACCTCCTGACACTGGCTCTTCAACTCTTAGCAGATAGACACTAGTACAATTTTTATAATAATGTATTCTGATGACTTTCAGTGAGAGCCTTTACGTTGACTATGTCTTGATCACTTGAAGACTCCATATGATGAAATTCTTAACTGTTGCCTTGGTGCCTGCTCTTCGTACTATTACCCTGCTTTCACCTTTGTTGCTTTAACATGCATAAGTATGGTCCTTTGCAGCCCTTGACAACACATGATCTAGCTTTTTCTTGCCTTCTAGGAGCTCAATATTGAATCTGGTGTATCTCTGTTATTTCAGATCCTCAATATGTGATTTTTGGTCTTGTAGTATTCCTTTGAGTCATATTTCCAATACCATAGGTCTGACCCAATTTGGATTCTTCAAGAGAGAGTTATTCCCAATCTCTCACAATGCCCTATTTATGGACTGTTTCAGTAGAGCAAACTTGTATGACGTACCACGTTTCATTGTTTCTTTATTTGGCTCTAAAATTGATAGAGTGAAAAACAAAGTTTGTGCACTATCTTCCACTTTTTTCAAAATTCCAATCCGATACTCAGAGAGAGAGTTATGATGATTTTACCAAGGTCACTTCTTTGAGATTAATTTCAGGAGCCTGCAAAAACACTCACTTCCACAGATCATATCTCCGAAAATACAGCGCACCTTGATCTGAAATTTGTACAAGAGCTTCCTCAGGATTTCAGCTTTGCCACATAAAATTTTCAGCTTCTGAACCTTCGTAGAAATTTTTTTTAGAGCGAAAATTCCATGATGACTTGTTTCAGATAGCGAAATCCCTTGCATAAGGAGGATATGAGGATCAAAATTTATATAAATGCTTAGGTTGAGAGGGGCTTCAACAAGTGAATATGGGAGGGATTTAAGGAGATTAAAAAATATTAATTATGACTTTTCAATGACCCATGCCACAACCCCATGGGGTTTTAGCCCACTAACTGGGGGTACAAACTTCAAACATGAATATCTCTCAAAATGTGAAGAATTACGTGGCATGCCATATATCAACAGAAACATCTCATCAAGTAGAAACCATCAAAAGAATTCTCGACCTATAATATAGTAATTTGGTAGGTCAAAATTCCTATGCAATATTGGGGTAGCCCATGGTGCTGCTTTGGTTGACATCAATGACAATCGTTGATCAACAATCTCCCCCTTTGGCATTGATGGAAACACAAGTACTCCCCCTACAATCATGACACCTCTTCCTACAACATTCTCTCCCCCTTTGACATCAATGACAAAGGGTAGTTCCCCCTGACACACAACCATCTTGCAAACCTGTACACGCTTCCACTCCCCCTTACACACAACCATCCTGTGGAACTGTACACACTTCAACTCCGCCTTTATATTCAAAATAAGGAAAATATAATAAGAACTTGGGAGAATCCCAAGCTTCTAGTGAAGATATTCCAATGCTTCACGAGTACTCTCACGATAATCAATGCTTCTTGCTCAATCTGCATATGTAAAGGCATGAATAATGAATTTCTTACCCTTGGGATACCACATGTCATATTCTATTGTTCCCTTTAGATGTCGAAGAATATTTTGATGGAAATAATATGTGATTCTTTTGGTGCTACTTGGAATCTTGCTATGTGTCCAATTGCTTGCATAACATTTGGCCGGGAGGCTGTTACATATAGAAGACTACCAATCATAGATCTATACAACCTTTGATCCACATCCTTAGATGAGTCATCTATGCTCAATTTGCAACCTGTTACCATCAGAGTAAGGATGGGTTTGCAATCTTCCATTTTGAATTTCTTGAGCATTTCCTTGATGTACTTGGCTTGACATAGAAATATTCCTTTCTCTTGCTGAGATATTTGAAGCCCTAAGAAGTATGTCAGCTCACCAAGTAAAGACATCTCGAAATCACTTTGCATTTTTGTAGCAAAATTCTTACTTAGTCGATTATCATTGCTACCAAATATTATATCGTCCTCTTTAGCTATTAGACATGCTTTAGTTTCTTCATGCAAAACATATATGTCGTTTGGAGGTCGACTTGCTGTAGCCACAATTTCACCATACCTGCCTTTCCTGATTTCACATTTTGTGGAGTTGAATAGTATTGTGTGTCCTTGATCACACATTTGTCCAACATTGAGCAGATTTTGATTCATGTTTTCAACCAATAGAACATTCTTGGCTAGAGCATATTTTCTTCCGAGAGTGACGGTACCTGATCCTATAAAATTTGAAGATCCATCATTTCCAAAGGACATGATTCCATATTTCTTCTCTCTCAGAGATACAAATTTATATCTCCAGTCATATGCGTTGAGAAACCACTATCAACACACCACACATCTTTGTTGTTTCGAGCCTTGAGAGAGAGAGCACAATTATCAATATTATTCTTCTTCCATGTTCGTTCGTTCTGTGGCTTTGAAAGATTCTTCTGGAGGATTTTCAAGTCTGCAGCCTCTGGCTATGTGTTCAAAGTTTCAACATTTGTAACATTCAATATTATTTCTTAAATGTTAAAATCTATTGATGTTTCGCTGAGCCTTGGGAGGTTCATATTTGACAGATCTCTTGGAATTTTATTTATTCCTGGGGTACGTGCGACATTGTATAGCTTTAGGACCAAATTTTCCACATGAATAATAGTAGCCATAAAAAATATGTTGATACTTGGATGGAAATCTTCGTCGAGGAATTGTCTTCCAAGGCTGTTCTTGTGAATCTTGTATAATTAAGTCTACATGCATGTCAAATATCATAGGTTCATTGTATTTTGTTGTAGAAGGTCCTACTTCTTCTTCTTTGTAACCGATGCCAGTTCTGTTATTGTAAGATCATTGATTGTTGATGATTTATTCCAATGCCCTTGAGCTATTGGCATAGTTTTGGATAGTTTTTCCTTTCTTCACTTCCTTACGCAGTGAGATTACTTCGACTTCTAATTATTCCCTTTATTGGTTGCTTTCTTCCAACTTCTTTTGAAGTGACTCTTCAATGCATTTGTGTTCTTCAACTTTAATTTTGAGACCTTGAACTTGTTCTTTAAGAGTATTGGAATGGATCTTCTTTGCCTTGAGCTCTTTTATAAGCTTGATTTCTTCCCTAGAAAATTATTTTATGGTCAATCCTTCTTCTTCGTTGTTTGATACCTCTTGTTTATTGTGCTTGGACATAAACAATACCCTCTCATTGGCTTCTTCTTCGCTATCATTGTCTTCATCGGATGATGAGCTATACTCTTTAGAGAGAAAGTTCCTTTTGGATCCTTTCTTGTTGAATTTATAAAAGCATTTCTTTCCTTTTGAGTTTCCATCACTTCTTTTCGGGCATTTTGATGTGAAATGCCCAACCTCACCATAGCCAAAACATATCAATGTAAGTTTACCTTTGAATTTTCCCTTACCAATTTTTATTTTTCTTGTAAATTAAACATATTATTCATCTGAAATACCTTCTTCATCATCTCCCTTTTCTTCACACTTATAGGTGCATGTAATTTCAATTGAAGGTTGTTTGTCCTTATTGGTTTTCTTAGATGCAATGAACGCAGTTTCTAGATGTGAAGTACCCTCTTCTTCATCAAGTCTCATTTCATATGCTATGAGAACTCCATGTAATTCCTCTTTGCTGAGTTTGTCCAGATTTGCATTGTATTCTAAGATCAATACCTTTGGGTTGAATCTCCCTGGTAACGTTCTAAGAATCTTCCATATAATATTTTTCTCGTTAACTAGCTCTCCCAATCATTCCAGATTATTGGTTATTTCATCAACGTATTGGAAGTTTGCAGTAATGTTGCAATCTTCTTTCATTCTGAGTTGCTCAAATTTTGCTCTATAGATTTGAAGCTTTGCTCCTTTGACATTTGAGTCACCTGCATATTTATTCTCAAGCTTGTCCCATACAATTTTGGCGGTTTTACAACCCAACACCTTATGATAAGTAGATTCAATAAGTCCACAGATAATAATATTCTTTTCTTTTGCATCATTTACCAAATTCTTCTTACCTTGTTCATCCACGGTTGATGTAAATCCATTTTGAACAGTGTCCCATACTTCATAACCTTACTCCAAGAGATAGACTTCCATTCTTCCTTTCCAGAGTGCATAATTATTTTCATTGAACAGAGGTACACCATTCTTGGTATGCTCCATGACCTCCTTCCAGTTGTTAAACTACTATTGAAGGAACCAAGCTCTGATACCACTTGTTGGAATTAGTATTATCGTTAGACCAAGACCCGTAGGTGTTGGTCTCCACTACAATCGCCAGAGTTAGGATCCATGAGAGGCAGTTAGTGCATGTCGTGAAACACAAGGGGAGCTTGAACCTGTTGGGGTTCCTATGTTTTGGCAGGTTTGGCTCTACCAAAAGATAAGACAACATCAAAACCACTTTGGGACCTCAGGATCTAGCCCTCCTGGGTCCAAAGAGGGATCTCTCTATAAAGGCAAAGATAGATGTATCTTTGAAGCTCATTTTTAAGATATTAGGCTAGTTATAAGGCACAAGGGTTATTGTTTTGTTTGTTTGTTTGTTTGGTTGTTGGGAAACATGAAAGAAGGGTTCAGTATAAGAAAAAGGTGAGAAAAGAAGGATTCTAGTCAAAAGGGAGATAATTCAAAGAACACTCGAGACTATTGGGCAATGGAGTCATAAAAGGGTTTACTTTCTATTCAATATCCAAGGCTTTCAATTGGGCTGGTCATCTAAAACAGAGGATCTTTAAAGATGATAGTATGGTATGAAATGATAAGGAATGAAGGTGAATGACAAGGAAACCTTCAAGGTGACCACTTAGGAATCAGATCTAGGGACAAGGATTGCCTTAAACACCTGTGATCCAACCCTAAAAGGCTAACTCTTCAGACAACAAGGAACACTTAAGATTTAAACACAAAGGTGAAGCCTGAGATCAGAGAAAGGCTTTGAACTTTCAATGATTCGACATTCAACTTAAGGGAACTTAGAAAGGTTCAACTGATTGAAAAAGACCCTAGTGAGACTGAATCAGCATTCTAAACTCCCAGCATGCCAATTCTTTCAATTAAAACTAGACAAGAACATCTAAGAATAGATTCATAAATTCATACATCAGTTAGCAGTGAATAATAGCTACTACACTGGTTAAATTATCTTGAATTAGTCCTCAGATAGCACAATCAGTAGAAAACATCAAAGATAAGAAGAGAAGGAAGCATTAGGGTACCATGCAAGGTTATATCCTAAGCCATATTTCTGATTCTTACCAGAGAAATGAAATGTAATGAATTACAGAAGGAAAAAAGAGACAAAGATAGAACACATCACCGCTGCTTTAAATCAGGACCCAAATAAATTGCTTGTCATATTAAAGAGCAACACCAGTCATATACAACATTGTCCAACAACTTGATATTCAGTCTGAAATAATATCCTCAGCCTATTTTACAACTTTACACACAGAACTATATCTCAAGAGAAACAACTTACAATACATAGTTATCTGATCAACAACCTTTACAATGTGTTTTTTCATTAGTTTTATAGTTAAAGAGAGGTAGAGGAGGTAGATAGAACTTTTAATGAAACATTAAAACATAAGTAGGAGAAGAGGGCTCGAGGCCCATACTATCTTAATATCTATGCATTGATCTTCAGTACTCGTTGGATGAAAGAGTGGTCTTCGACAGGCTGATAGTAACTCTAGGTATGTTCTTTGATGTACTTTCAGCTGTAGTACTTTGTAGTACTTTGGTGGTAAGAAAAAAGGCAGGTAAATGACTTTAGGTCTTCCATACTATATAAAAAATGCTTTGGAATCATTAGGACTTTATGTCAGGGTGTAGATCTTCTCCAGAGCTCGATGTAGAATAAAAATAGTATGGGAGCTTATCCTTTCATGGGAAAGAACCTTTTGCTGATGTGAGACACTGATAAGATTTTTTCTGTGCTTTAGGCCTCGTTAGGCCTTCTGAGTTAATTATAAGGTCTTCAATCTGGCACACTTTCCCTTTAAATACTGAGTTAAAGCTCAAATTCTTCAATTACAGGCTTTAAAACTTTTTAATCCATTACTGATACTCTTTGCCGCTTCATTGACTATCTCTGTCTGTGAATTTTCAGGGCTTATGGTGCTAGAGTCTTAAATGGAGTTGATACCCATGATTTGGATAAAATGTGTGTTTAAAACCCTCTCGGGATTTTTCCCTGCAATCTCTTGCTCTGTTAAAACTTCATCAACGCTACTGTGTCACTAACAGTGACTGTGTAGAAAAGAACACCGTCTGTAACCCTGCAAAAAGACACAAACAATGTTAAGAATTCCATGTGGGAGGGAGGATGGATGCTATGGAGGACTGTGAGAATGGAAGTGCAGCAGAGATGAATGTGGTGGCTGTAGTGGAAAATGGCTAAAAAGTGCTGTGAAATGGTGAAAAGCTAATCTGATGGTGGCTTGATGAAGAAATGGTTCCAGGATGTTAGATTAGATGGAGTAATGATGATCGATGGAAGGGATTTGCTGGTGGAGTGGCTTAAGAAGGTCAGGTGGAGAAAACATAAATTTAATGTAAAATACAAAGTTAATTCTTTGGGCGAATTACAAATGGAAACGATGAAAATCGCATGAAATCGGGCCTTAAATGGTGGGACCAGCATGGGCAGAGGGCGATTGATTATGGACCGTTAGATCTCAGGAGGAGATGAATGGTTGGGATCATCCAACAAAAATCTATGAAAGTCCGATGGAAAAATATGAATGAAATGCGCGATAGAATGAGGGCCGTTGATCTATACAGATCAACGGTCGGGATTGCATGGAAGAAATTTCAGAGGCGGAAGAGGGGAAGTGGTTTTCTAGGTGAAAGAAACTGTTTTCGCGTTGAAATGGAGTGGTTTTGAATTTTTCCCAAAATCACGCGATATAGCTTTCCGATCGACATGTGGCAAAACAAAACCACCCATATCGCGTGATTTCAAATTGTTAAAGCTCGGACACCAGAGTTACGCAATATGGATGCTGGCCATTGGATCTGGGACTGTGAGATCTAATGGTGGAGGACGGAGCACGATACGGGGAGATGCGCAACTGGTAAGGTGGGGACAAGCCAAAGGTGGTTTGAACGTGAGCTGTCCGATCAGTGGAATGAATAGCTAAGATCTGAAGAGGGAAAGCGAAAGTGGAGGGGCTGGTTAATGGGCGAGAAGAATAGGAGCCGTTGGATCAAGTAGGATGGACGGCTGTGATCTAATCGCATCGGAGGATGGCAGGGCCAAAATTTCGATGGTATGACATTACGATTACACATGGACCATCGGATCGGCGGAAGATCGACGGTCACGATTGGGTCAGGAATGGCCAATTGGGGACACAGGGGCAGTGAGAAGACAAATCCCGACCATTGGTTCTTATGGATTCAACGGCCAGCATTGAATCAGAGATCGGCCAATCGGGGAATTGAAGAGTGGCGCAATAAAAAGTTGTGATTGGCGATTGGGACGACGATGCGATGGCCATTGGATCTGGAAAGGGATTAACGGTGGAGATTGCAGCAGAGGGTAACAATGGAATGTTATAGGCGCGAGGCGAGATTTGTGCATACCATCGGATCTTTACAGATCGACGGTGGGTATTGTACCCGCGCGCCAATAGATCAAAACAAAATCTCGCATCGAAAGTTTTCAAATAATAAAGAAACGCGCATCGCAACAAATTTCCGATTGCGATGGGGTGGTTTACGCCTCAGTGCTTGGTCTTAGCGCCCGATTACATGTGGAGAAGGGGCTGGGGCTTAGTCGAAAGGGGATTAGGCCTGCATATGGTAAAAAGTGGGTTTTGGGCCTAAAAACAGAGTTTTTCAAGGCTAAAAAGAGGTTCCGGTAGGGGGAAAAAGGGGTTTTAAAATCAAATGAAGGGGTTCACATGATATTTAAAGGGTAATTTGATAGTTTAGAAGACTTAGGAAGGGGTTTTGTGGGTTTTAGGGGAAATTTTGAGAAGGGAGAAAAGGGGTTAAAATGGGGAATTTTGCAGGGATACAAAGGAGCAAATGGAGGCTTTCTGAGCTTAATTTTTCTACAGACATTGAGGATTTTTTATGGAAACATCAGTGAAGGTCTTTTCAAAGGCAAAGGACACACAGAGGCTTCAATAATGAGAGATTTTCAGAGGAAATGTATCTCTTGAAGGCTCAAAAAAATATTTAGCCACCTGTTTTCTTGACAAAAATTTTATAGGTGGCTAACAGTGGCTCCACATGGGGATGGCATCTTCTTGAAGATGTCAAGAACTTCAGAAATATTATTTGGGAAGTAAGCCAGATGCCTGATCTTTGAACCATCCTTTCTTCTTTGATTCAGCTGTTACAAACATGATGGATACTAATTAGCAGAAAACATCCCCAAAACCATCTACCTACCTATCCTACAGTCCTAATATTTTTTCTTCAAGGTGCATTTGAATTTGCAGACCTTATTCATCATTTTTTATTGAAAACAGAAAACAAACTAGTCTAATTCTACCCTTATTCCTCCACGAGACCAGATTAAACAGTTGGTCTCATAGTTTCTCTACCTACACTAATATCTGTTAGGATTAAAATGTCTAGCAGATTTCTTTCTCTACATTCTACAACAGAAATTTAAAAAAAGTCAAACCAAGATTAGACAGTTTGGTTAGTTGTGGATCCATGGCATAAAGTCAGCTGCACATGAACTGAAATTGCAGAAACTTGAAAACAAAATCTTGAAGGCTTGAAATCTTGAAACTTTGAAGCATCCTTCTTTTCTTTGTGACTCAAGTTTTAAGCTTGTTAGAGTCACTTTCTTCTTCACTTCAGCTTTGGTTTTGGGCTTGTTAGAGCTGATTTTTCTTTCTTCTTTGCTGGTTCAGATTTTGAGCATATTAGAACTAGCTTCTTTACTTCCTTTGGCTCAGATTTTGATCATGTTAGAGCCAATATTTTGCACTTCAGAGGTTCAAATTTTTGAGCATGTCTGAACCTCTCTTTATCTCTTTTTTTTGAAACATTTTCTCTTTTTCTTTGAAAACATAACACAACAATGGTATTTACAATGGAAATGAAAAATATAAACTAGAAATCAGTAGTAGTAATGCTTGAGCATCTTGCCATTGACAGGACCCCAAAACAGATCTGTACCATCTAGCTCTTGTAGAAAAAAGGAATTTGGACCAATGGTGGATTGGATGAAGTAAGGACCTTGCCACAAACTGTCAAATTTTCCATGCTTTCCTTTGTCTTCTCTCCTAGAGTCCCACTTAAGTACCTTATCCCCAATTTTGAAGTCATAAGCCTTTGTTCTCTTATCAAATAACTTCTTGATGTTTTCTTGTACTTTCAGAGCTCTGTTGTAGACTTCTTCTCTTGTCTGCCAGAGATGCATAGTTTGGTTTATCCTCCTTACCATGCTGTCCTCTTCTGTCTGAATCTCTTGGACTAGTTTAATCACTGGTACCCCCAAGCTGGTAGGAAACACTACCTCTGTGCCATAAAGAAGCTGATATGGTGACATTCCAATGGATTTCTTTGTTGTTATCCTGTCAGCCCACAAAGCATGCACTAACTTGTTATGCAATGATTTTTTGTTCTCTTCAAGCAGCTTTTTGATAATGGTCATCAAGCTCTTGTTTGATGATTCAGCTAACCCATTACCTTGTGGGTAATAAGCAGTTGAATGACCGAGTGCTATCTGATACCTATGAAAAAAATCAATCATTTTCTTGGATCTGAAAGCAGCAGCATTATCAATGATTATCTTCCTTGGGCAACCAAATTTAGAGAGGATATGATCTTCAAGGAATTTAATGATAACAGAATTTGTGGCATTCCTAGAAGGTATGGCCTCTATCCATTTTGTGAAATAGTTTGTGGCTGTGAGAATCCACTTGTGTTGGGTGGAGGAAGCAGGATGAATCTCCCCTATGAAATCTAGGCCCCACTGTTGAAAGGGAGCTTCAACAGTTATAGGTTTTAATGGTAAAGGGAGGATCCTCCTTTTTCCCTAAAAAATCTAGCACTTATGGCAGACAATTATCATTTTGTGGATCTCATTGAAAAGTGTAGGCCAGTAATAGCCAGCTCTAAGTATTTTGTTAGCAGTGGCTTTCTAGTTTAGATGGCCTCCACACTCTCCTGCATAGAACTCCTATTTAATCCTCTCTGCTTTAGTTTCAGGCAGACATTTAAGCAACAAACCATTTGCATTTTTCCAGTATAAACATTCATTTAGTATGAAATAGTTTCTAGCTTTTAACTTTAGGAATTTGGCCTTAGTCTTTGATAAATCAGGAGGGGCATTGAGGTTTGTGAGTACATACAGGATATTAGAATACCAAGGAGAGTTTTGAAATTGTTCTTCAATAGTAGGATCAGGCAATCCTTCATGTTCATCCAAGGCATCTACCATGTTTATGTCAAGGGCCTGCAAGTTATATTCAGCCATTAGTTGAGCTAAGCCCTGGCCTTTGATCAGTTTCGTGGGTTTTATTTCTAGGTCATACTCTAATATTACATCAATCCATTTGCCCCTCTTTCCATCTAGATCTTGGGAAAAAATGTCTTTTACCACTATGTTTGGCACGTAGGCAATAATGTGAGAATGCGGAATATACACCCTAAAGTCTTTCAAGGCCTTTACCAAGGCATAGGCCTATTTTTCCATTATGTTATATTTCAAGGGTGCATCCCTTAGAGATTTGCTGAACAAAGCAATGGGATGTTCCTGCCCCTCTGGATTTTTCTGCATTAGGATTGTAGCCACTGTATACTTGGAGGCAAAGGAAAATATCAGGAAATCTTTTAAAAAATGTCAGGGCTAATTAAGACAGGTGCCCGGGTGAGTGCAAGTTTAACTAATTCAAAATATTTTTTGGCCTCTAAGGGCCATTTGACCCCTACATATTTTTTCAGCATGTTTTTCATATCCTTGAGGTGCTCAGCTAAGTTGGGAATAAACCTCCTTAAGAAGTTAATTTTCCCAATAAAGGATTGCAATTATTTTATGTTTCTCGGGTGACTAATCCATAGTATTCGCTCAACTCTTTTTGGGTCTATCTTAATTCCCTTTTCTGATATAATATGACCAAGAAGCTTACCTTCTTGAAGCCTGAATACAGTCTTCTTGGGATTTAAAGACATACCGAACCTTCTACATTTTCAAAAACACTTCTCATATGTTTTAGGTGCTCCTCATCAGTCTTGGAATCGACTGTTATGTCATCAAGATAGATGAAAATGAAGTGCCCTATTTCCTCCAAAAAGGCTATGTCCATTTCTCGTTGGAAGGTTGCACCAGCATTCATCAGTCTAAAAAGAATTTTTAGGTACATAAAAGTGCCCCATGGAGTGGTGAAAGCTGTCTTGAGTTGGTCTTCTGGGAGTACTAAAACTTGGTTATAGCCTCAAAAACCGTCTAACAGGGAGATCCTTTTTGAGCCAACTACCCTCTGTAGGATGTGTTCCATCTTTGGTAAGGGGTAATTGTCTTTAAGTGAAGCTCTGTTAAGGTTTCTGAAATCAATGCATAGTCTGATCTCACCTATATTTTTCCTCACAGCTACAAGGTTGAAAACCCAATCGGAAAACCTCACAGGCACTATGATTCCTGCCTCGTACATTTTATTGATCTCCTTTTCCACTAGAGGCAGTTGTTTTGAGTTGATTCGACGCAGCTTATGCCTGAAGGGTTTTTGGTTCTCTTTCAAAGGGACATTAGGGGAATTTTGAGGTCTAAAATGGGCCTCCTAAGAAAAATGTACAACAAAAATAAACTTTATAACAACCAATAGGATTCAAGATGATGATATCAACCATGGGGGATGATTTACCATTTTTTAAATAAAAGGGTAAAAATATTAAAAAATAATAAAATAATAAAACTACTTTTTCAACTCGTATTTTCAACTTATCTCCCAAATTTTTTACTCAAATTTCAAGTGGGAGTACTTGTTGGATGCAAAATTTAATTCCTCATTCAAGGAGTACCCATGTTGCATACTTTCGATGAACTCTACTACACGGAAAATGAGAAATACATAAAAAACGTGATTGTAAACACGTTTTTTTATGTATTTCTCATTTTTCTTGTAGTAGGACCCATCGAAAGTATGCAACATGGGTACTCACTGAATGGTCGTCGCATCCAAAAGTCTCCCAATTGACAGTAAGGTTGAACAAGTTGGAATGAGTTGAAAAAGTAGTTTTTTCATTTTTCCCTCTAAAATTTGATGATGTCATCAAATCTTATTTGATTTTTTCCACTATTATTTTATAATTTCCTTAGGAGGCCCATTTTAGACCTCAAAATTCCCCTAATGTCTTGTGCTGCATGATTTTCATATCATAGGCTTTTAAGACCTCGTAGCTCCAGGCAAACACATCGATGAACTCTTTAAATAAGTCAATATATTTCTTTTTTATATCTGCCGACAGGGACTTAGCTAGTTTAATCATCTTAATCTTATCCTCAGTGCCTATGTTGCATTCCTAAACATCAGAGTCTGAGTGTTCTATAGTGGGTTTCTTCGTTACGTCGTTAAAATAAAAAAGGTCCTCTAAAGGTGCTAGTCCTCTGGGTATATTCTTATATTTTGACTGCAGCACCTCTATTTCCTCTTTTTCTGCATTCTTATACTCTTTGGTTTGAGTTCCAATTTCTTTAGTTAACATGTTTATTTCTACATTATGTGGTGATCTTTCTTCGTCGGGGGGCTCTTCACTCATGCAACTTTCATCGGATTTGGAGTCTGAATCAGAGAATTCAAACTCGTTCCTGCCAATTAGGAAATCCTCTATCTTCTTGTCGCCCTCGAAGATTTGCCAATATTTTTCATTATCAGGCACCACAGGTCTATATTTTGTTTGAATGATGATTTTTTTGTCACTAGGTGATTTATGATATGAACTAGCTATGCAGGCTAATCCATTTGCAACAATGTTCTGACTCCTAGGAACAAACACTAGCTCATACTCTACAAAGGTTTTTAGTAAATCCATAACATCATTTCTATATGCTCTCAATCTATGGTGTTTAGCTGTATACTCTTGGTTCACTTGTTTTATGATTAACTCAGAGTCTCTGTGTACAGCTATCCTTCGGGCTCCTAGTTTTTTCAATAGATTCAAGCCTAGGATGAGAGTCTCATACTCTGCGATATTGTTTGTACATTTGAAGTCTAGATTGAAGGCATGAATCTTAGCATAGTCACTCTCAGTGTTATGTAACCATAATCTGGCTCTTTCATTCTTTCTAGTGCAAGAACCATCGAAATTCATTCTCCATAAGGGATCGTTTTCAGGTTTATCATCATTTTCCTCCCTAATGTTGGTTTCACTGTTATGCTGTAATATGGGGTCTGCACTGTGGTGTGGAGTGTTTTGTTCTTCATGATGTGTATGGAATTTAGAGAGATGACTAGTCAGCTGTTTGTATTCTATTTCTTTTTCACTTTGAGTTTCTGATTCAGTGCACTGTCCAAAGGTTTCTTCTTCATTTTCTTCTACATCTAGAGTGGCCATTATGTTAAAATATATGGGCTCTACCCTATTGTTTGCATCTCTGTCTTTTGGCTCCAGCTCGTCTATGGATTCATCATTGCAAAGGATAAAGGAGTTCAGATCTGTGTGTACAGAGTACAGAGGTGAATTTTCACATTTTTCAAGGCTGCTAACCATGAACTTCATTTGTGCCTCTCTATATAGTCTCCTAAGTTGGCTAAAGACAGGGATTGTGGCATATGACCCATCCATTCGCATTGTACCTTGTAGCTTGGCTCCCCATGACCTCGACAATAGCATGCCATACTTAGGTGGCACATCTGCCACCACCACATCCATAACCATACATTTGGCTAGAATCTGGGTTAGGTTCACATAGAGATATTTGATTAAGCCAAGGCACTTCACTCTGCTAGAGTCAAATGAATATAAATCCTTATAGGGACAGGTTATCTCTAGGCCTAACTTCTCCATAATTACCTTAGGCATAAGGTTGTGTGAAGCCCCATAGTCCTGCATTGCGTTGTGAAGGATCTTGTCATGGATATTGAGACTGATATAAAAAGGAGGTACTACCCCTTCCTGAAACTTCCCTTCTATCTTTGGACCGAATAGAAGGGTTTGTTGATCATCACTTATATTGACAGTGTCACTGTTTTCACCTAGGTTTAAAGCTTTCAAAATTTGGCCTTTATATACATCCTGAGTGGCTAGCTCAGAGAGTGGGACAAAATTTTTAATTTTAGCAATCTCACTCTCCAAATTGAAGGGAGATTGACTCTTTGTAAGACTCAACTCTATTTTGTTAGCCACTACTTTAGTGGAAGAATTAGGGTGTTGATTCTCACTATGTACAGTGTTTGTAGCTGTTTTATGAGGAGCATTAGCTACAGTGCTAGTGTTGCTAGTTTGTTGACTTTGTTTATCAGTATGTTGGCTGTCTTTTTCTTTGTTCTTCCGAGAACTTTCAGCTGCTGATTTTTTGCTTTCAGCAGTTGCTTTAAGAGTTTTCTCAGGTCTCTTCTTAATGGCGATCTCAAAGGCTTTTGGTTTGGAATTGTCTAAGCTCTTATTGCTTCTAATTTCATACTGTTGTCTGACCTGCATGATGGAATTTTCAAATCCTAGCCTATAATCCTTAGATTCTAACCTCTTGTCATCCCAATGTGAGTGTGAGGTCTGATTTTCTTCTGTGGAACAATTGTGGATTGAGTTGTCTATTTCCACCATGTTTATTGTGGTTCCCTTGGACTCTTCAATTATCCCCTCATCCTCATCAAGGAAATTCTCTTGAAATGGGGGTATGACTTGTTGATCAGATTCTCTCTGTTTGTTTGGGGGATTGTTTCTCCTAAAGTTCTGGTTCTGGTTGTGATTTTGGTTTTTGTTCTGATTACTTACTGTGACAACCATTTCCTCCATCATTTTCTCTAGCCTTTCCATGTTTTTGGCTAGATTTTCATACTTGGGATCGGATGTGGAAGCTGATGTGTCATCCCTATATGTTACCTTTTTCTCAGACCTCATTTTGGCTCTCTTTTCAATTAGGTTAGCTTCCACACTCACTACTCCTTTTTGCATATCTTCCAATGTGTTGTAATCTCTCTCCCTAAGCTGGTAGGCCATGTCAGCGTCAAAGCCTTCAGGATATTTCAGTAAAGCCATTCCTTAGGGAGGTTTCATGTGGGGAGGAAGAGAATTGTAAACATTGTTAAACCTTGTAGAATAGTCATGGACACTCTCTCCTACATTTATTTTAAGATTCTTGTATTCTGCTAATATTTGGAGAGGGTTGGTCTTGAATTCCCATTTGTTTATGAAGGATTGATATAAAGAGGGAAGATCATGGATAATATTAGGAGGTAGGCCTTTAAACCACTTATTCACATCTCCTCCTAAACTCTGGGCAAAGATTCTCATCTTGACTGTCTCATCATCTATCTCCATATAGTCAAAGGAATCTTCCATCCTATCCACATGGTGTTGAGCTGTGGTAGACTCTTTTGCAGTGAAATGTGGGATTTTTGACTGAAAATCATTGTGTAAAGGCACTAGAGGCTGTGGTAACACTAAAGGAGCATACCATCCTGCCATGATGATGTTTTGAGGAGGTAAAAGATTGGTTTGAGTAGCTGGTATGTGGATGACAGGAATAATAGGACCAACAACACTCTGTTGAGCTGATTTAGGGTGATACAGCCCCAAGTTTTGAATGAAATGAATGTCAGGAGGTGTAGATGGATGGGTCTCTCTATCCCTAATGTGATAACCACTGTGAGATGGTGAACCAGGAAGCTCAAGGTCTAACTGGTCTAGGGCACTGAATGACTTAGTTCTTGGTAAGCTACATTGTGAGTCTAAGTCAAAAAAGGTGTCTGATAGAGCTATAAAGTCTTGAGGTGCAGAGGTAGCTCTATGGATGGGTCTAATAATAGTTTACTTTCTAGGGGTGGGAGATTTCCTAAGAATGTTCTCAGGGTTGTCAACTATTTCAGGTGGGTTTGGGTTAGGATAAGCTCTTGTATAGACTGTTCTTGAATCCAGTATGTCTGTCTCTTAACCAAGAAGCTTAACCCTACTTGTTACTTCTAATATGGCTGATGTTGTTATGAACTTTTGTCTCCCAGAGGAGTCTTATGAAAACCAATATAATCAACAAGCCTACTGATCACCAGTGGAGTCTTTTCATCATTAAGGAAATATGGAGTCACCATGTGGAAGGTTTAGAATGTTTCAGGAAGGTTACTGTCCACCACAGTGGTTAACCACCAAAATCAGGCTACTAAGGTATTCTTTGAGTTCTTAGAAGTGTTTAAAGGCGTGTTTTACTCAATTCCCCAGTGGAGTTGCCATTATGTTGGTGACTACAATGGGACACAAGCCTAGATATAGTAGTTAAGGGCACTCAGAATTTTCTTCCTAGTGTGGTCGCCATTATGTTGGGGTTCCTATGTTTTGGCAGGTTTGGCTCTACCAAAAGATAAGACAACATCAAAACCACTTTGGGACCTCAGGATCTAGCTCTCCTGGGTCCAGAGAGGGATCTCTCTATAAAGGTAAAGATAGATGTATCTTTGAAGCTCAGTTTTAAGATATTAGGCTAGTTATAAGGCACAAAGGTTATTGTTTTGTTTGTTTGTTTGTTTGGTTGTTGGGAAAAATGAAAGAAGGGTTCAGTATAAGACAAAGGTGAGCAAAGAAGGATTCTAGGCAAAAGGGAGATAATTCAAAGAACACTCGAGACCATTGGGCAAGGGAGTCATAAAAGGGTTTACTTGCTATTCAGTATCCAAGGCTTTCAATTGGGCTGGTAATCTAAAACAGAGGATCTTTAAAGATGATAGTATGGTATGAAATGATAAGGAATGAAGGTGAATGACAAGTAAACCTTCAAGGTGATCACTTAGGAATCAAATCTAGGGATAGGACTTGCCTTCAACACCTATGATCCAACCCCTAAAAGGCTAACTCTTCAGACAACCAGGAACACTTAAGATTTAAACACAAAGGTGAAGCCTGAGATCAGAGAAAGGCTTTGAAATTTCAATGCTTCGAAATTCAACTTAAGGGAACTTAGAAAGGTTCAACTGATTGAAAAAGACCCTAGTGAGACTGAATCAACATTCTAAACTCCCAGTATCCCAATCCTTTCAATTAAAACCAGATAAGAACATCTAAGAATAGATTCATAAATTCATACATCAGTTAGCAGTGAATAACAACTACTACACTGGTTAAATTATCTTGAATTAGTCCTCAGATAGCACAATCAGTAGAAAACATCAAATATAAGAAGAGCAGGAAGCATTAGGGTACCATGAGAGGGTATATCCTAAGCCAGATTTCTGATTCTTACCAAAGAAATGAAATGTAATGAATTACAGAAGGAAAAAAGAGACAAAGATAGAACACATCACCGCTGCTTTAAATCAGGATCCAAATAAATTGCTTGTCATATTAAAGAGAAAAACCAGTCATATACAACATTGTCCAATAGCTTGATATTCAGTCTGAAATCATCTCCTCAACCTATTTTACAACTTTACACAGAACTATATCTCAAGAGAAACAACTTACAATACATAGTTATCTGATCAACAACCTTTACAATGTGTTTTTTCATGAGTTTTATAGCTAAAGAGAGGTAGAGGAGGTAGATAGAACTTTTAATGAAACATTAAAACAGAAGTAGGAGAAGAGGGCTCGAGGCCCATTCTATCTTAATATCTATGCATTGATCTTCAATACTCTTTGGATGAAAGAGTGGTCTTCGACAGGTTGATAGTAACTCTAGGTATGTTCTTTGATGTACTTTCAGTTGTAGTACTCTGTAGTACTCTAGTGGTAAGAAAAAAGGTAGATAAATGACTTTAGGTCTGCCATACTGTATAAAAAATGCTCTGGAATCATTAGGAATTTCTGTCAGGGTGTAGATCTTCTCCGAAGCTCGATGTAGAATAAAAACAGTATGGGAGCTTGTCCTTTCATGGGAAATAACCTTCTGCTGATGTGAGACACTAATAAGATTGTTTCTGTGATTTAGGCCTCATTAGACGTTCTGGGTTAATCATAAGGTCTTCAATCTAGCACACTTGCCCTTTAAATACTGAAATAAAGCTCAAAATCTTCAATTACAGGCTTTAAAACTTTTTAATCCATTACTGATACTTTTTGTCACTTCATTGACTGTCTCTGTTTGTGAATTTGTAGGGCTTATGGTGATAGAGTCTTAAACAGAGTTGATGCCCCTGATTTGGATAAAATATGCGTTTAAAACCCTCTCAAAAGTTTTCCCTGCAATCTCTGGCTTTGATAAAACTTCATCGGCACTACTGTGTCACTAACAGTGACTGTGTAGAAAAGAACGACTTTCACCGTCTGTAACCCTACACAAAGACACAAAAAATATTAAGAAATCCATACAGGAGGGAGGATGGATGCTGTGGAGGACTGTGAGAATGGTAGCGCAGCAGAGATGAATGTGGTGGATGCAGTGGAAAACGACTGAAAAGTGTCGTGAAATGGTGAAAAAATGATCTGATGGTGGCCTGATGAAGAAATTGTTCCGGGCTGTTAGATTAGATGGAATAATGATGATCAACGGCAGGGATTTGCTGGTGGAGTGGCTTAAGAAGGTCAGGTGGAGAAAACATAACTTTAATGTAAAATATAAAGTTAAGTCTTTGCGCAAATTACAGAGGGAAACGATGAAAATTGCATGAAATCGGGCCTTAAATGGTGGGACCGGCATGGGCGGAGGGCATTTGATTGTGGACCGTTAGATCTCAGGAGGAGATCAATAGTTGGGATCATCCAATGAAACTCTATGAAAGTCCGATGGAAAAATATGAATGAAATGCGCGATAGAATGAGGACCGTTGATCTATACAGATCAACGGTCGGGATTGCGTGGAAGAACTTTTAGAGGCAAAAGAGGGGAAGTGGTTTTCTAGGTGAAAACAATTATTTTTGCGTTGAAATGGAGTGGTTTTGAATTTTTCCCAAAATCATGTGATATATCTTTCCGACCGACACGTGGAAAAATAAAACCACCCATATTGCGTGATTTCAAATTGTTAAAGCTCAGACACCAGAGTTACGCGATATGGATGCTGGCCGTTGGATCTAGGACTGTGAGATCTAATGGTGGATGACAGAGTGCGATATGGGGAGATGCACGACTGGTAAGGTGGGGACAAGCCAAAGGCAGTTTGAACGTGAGCCGTCTTATCAACAGAATGAACGACTAAGATCTGAAGAGGGAAAGCAAAAGCGGAGGGGCTGGTTAATGGGTGAGAAGAATAGGAGCCATTGGATCAAGTAGGATGGATGACTGTGATCTAATCGCACCGAAGGATGGCAGGGCCAAAACTCCAATGGTATGACATTGCGATTACATATGGACCGTCGGATCGACGGAAGATCGACGGTCGCGATTGGGTTGGAAATGGCCAATCGGGGACACAGAGGCGGTGAGAAGACAAATCCTGGCCGTTGGTTCTTGTGGATTCAACGGCTAGGATTGAATTGGAGATCGGCCAATCGGGGAATTGAAGAGTGGCGCAATAAAAAGTTGTGATTGGCGATTGGGGCGGCGATGCGATGGCCGTTAGATCTGGAAAGGGATCAACGGTGCAGATTGCAGCGAAGGGTAACAATGGAATGTTATGGGTGTGCGGTGATATTTGCGTGGACTATCGAATCTTTATAGATCGACGGTGGGTATTGCACCCGCAGGCCAATAGATCAAAACAAAATCTCGCATGGGAAGTTTTCAAATAACAAAGAAACGCACATCGCAACAAATTTTCGATTGCGATGGGGCGGTTTACGCCTCAGCGCTTGGTCTTAGCACCTGATTACATGCGGAGAAGGGGCTGGGGCTTAGCCGAAAGGGGCTGGGGCCTGCATATGGTAAAAAGTGGGTTTTGGGCCTAAAAGCAGAGTTTTTCAAGGCTAAAAAGAGGTTCCGGTAGGGGGAAAAAGGGGTTTTAAAATCAAATGAAGGGTTCACATGATCTTTAAAGGGTAATTTGATAGTTTAGAAGACTTAGGAAGGGGTTTTGGGGGTTTTAGGGGGAATTTGAGAAGGGAGAAAAGGGGTTAAAATGGGGAATTTTGCAGGGATACAAAGGAGAAAATGGAGGCTTTCTGAGCTTAATTTTTCTATAGACATTGAGGCTTTTTGATGGAAACAACAGTGAAGGTCTTTTCAAAGGAAAAGGACACACAAAGGCTTCAAGAATGAGATATTTTCAAAGGAAATGTTACTCTTGAAGGCTCAGAAAAATATTTAGCCACCTGTTTGCTTGACAAAAAATTTATAGGTGGCTAACAGAACCCAATGTCCAACAATATCCACCCCAACGCTAGTCGGGTGAGTTTTGAACTCGAGACTTGTTGCTCTGATACCACTTGTTGGAAATACTGAGAGGGGGGTTGAATCAATATTCCTTTCAATTAGAGAATTAGTTAATCTTAAATTATTATGAATGTATGTACAATGATAGCAGTAAACAAATGGAACACAAATGCACACATTTTTTAAGGTGGAAACCCACTCGGGGACAAAAACCACCTAATGATTTTCTAATAATTCTTCAATATTCAACTCCAATTGAAAATAAAGCTCCAACTTCCTAGAGTCTAGAAAAGCATTCTTCTCTAGCTCCCACTAGATTGACACTCCCACACCTGAGATTCTTCAGTAGTCAACTGAACAGATGCCCCAACATCTAATGAGCTACACCTCAACCTAGCACCACCCTACAACCCTTTAGAAGAATAAAAGAAGAATGGACTCCCGTACCAGGGAAAATGGTCCACTTTACAATGATATAGAATGATGTAGAAGAAGAAGACACACTATACCATAACCCCAACTATGAAAAAACCACCTAATGATGATCCTCGACCTCCCGACACTGCTTCTTCAACTCTTGGCAGATAGACACTAGAACAATTTTTACAATAATGTATTTACAATGACTTAGTACAATGATACCTTTACAGTGACTATATGCAGTGTTTCCCACTTGAAGACTTCATGTGATGAAATTATTGCTGCTATTATGCACCTTGGTTGCTACTCTTGTCATGCTACCCTCTGCTGCACCTTGCTTTTCTTTGCTGCCCTAGAAAGTCTGGTCCTTTGCAGCCCTTGACAACACATGATCTAGCTTTTTCTTTCTTTCTAGGAGCTTGATATTGAATCTAGTGTATCTTTGTTATTTCAAATCCCCAATATGTGATTTTTGGTCCTGTAGTATTCCTCTGAGTCATCTTTCTAATGCCATAGTTATAACCCAATTTTGATAAGGGAGAGTTATGCCCAATCTCTCACAATGCCCTTATTATGGACTGTTTCAGTAGAGCTAACTTGTATGGCATACCACGTGTCACTGTTTCTTCATTTGGCTCTGAAATTGATAGAGAAAAAATTTCAGTTCATGCGCTATCTGCCAATTTTTACATAATTTCAATCCGATACTCAGAGAGAGAGTTATGACAAATTTACCAAGGTCACTTCTTTGAGATGAATTTCAGGAGCCTGCAAAAACACTGACTTCCACATATCATATCTCCTAAACTATTGCGCACCTTGATCCAAAATTTGTACAGGAGATTCCTCAAGATTTTGTCTTCACTGCATAAAAATTTCAGCTTCTGAACCTTCGTAGAAAAAAAATTTAGAGCAAAAATTCCACGATGACCCGTTTAAGATAGCAAAATCCTTTGCATAAGGAGGATATGAGGATCACAATTTATATAAATGCTTAGGTTGAGAGGGGCTTCAACAAGTGAACGTGGGAGGGGATTTAGGAGCTTAAAAAATATTAATTATGACTTTTCAATGACCCATGCCACAACCCCATGGGGTTTTAGCCCACTAACTGGGGGTACAAACTTCAAACATGAATATCTCTCAAACCGTGAATAATTACGTGGCGTGCCATATATCAACGAAAACATCTCGACAAGTAGAAACCATCAAAATCATTCTTGACCTAGAATTTAGTAATTTGGTAGGTCAAAATTCTCATGCAATATTGGAGTAACCCCTGGTGCTGCTTGGGTTGACATCAATGACAACCGCTGATCAATATAGGACCCGAGAAGTTTGAAACATTATGGAAAGGTCCTTACATCATAAAACATTTCCTCCTAAAGGGGGTATACATCCTGTCAGAGCTCGATGGTACATGCCTAGCTAACCCCGTCATTGGACTCTACCTCAAAAAATTTCACCCATAAGGGCATGAGGTCTCAACCTTAGAGATAAGATGCATTTAGAATAATTTTTTGAGATGATCGTAATCATCGAAGACTTGTTATAAAAAATTATTTGATGTCACATATGGATCGTCCCCCCGTCCACTATTTTGGATTCACTGATGGAGCCTCGTGAAGGTCTCAAAATCTAGCAACAGGTGCCTTGGCTAGATACAATCCTCACCAATTGCAATTTCTCACCATTGGAGTATGTATCAGATCAACTACCAATAGTCAGGCAAAATATGATGTAGTCATTAGGTTGATGAGCGATGCCTTCAACCAAGGCATTCACCATCTACACATATACCTTGATACCCAATGAGTGGTATCATAATTAAACCAAGATTTTGAAGTAAAAAATTCATAAATATTTAGGAATTATTTGGAGGCACGAAGATTAAGTCATCAATTTGATCATACTACATTCAAACATATACCAAGAAATAAAAACTAGAAAAATGATCGCATATCTAATCACATTATAGACTGGAATGCATCTTGTATAAACAATGATCCATAGAAAAGAAAAAAAAATGAAAAAATAGATATCCATCATAGGTACACAACATCCATCAATAAAATAACCATAGACACATCATAAGAGCCACAAAAATACACATCTCACGTACATATACCAAAAAATGTGAGTCACAATGTACAAGTCATGTCCCAGACCAAAATGTAAGTTATAACATATATCTACATGTCATTAAAACAAGAAAGTTTCCTCATAATGGGAACTTTCCCTAATCATACAATATCCCTAAGGCTAAGCCCCACTAGGTGGGTCATCTGGACCCACACCTGCACTCGGTGCTAATATAGGTGCAATAACCAAAATCGCAAAGTTAGGAGATGCACCCTCTCTCGAGCCGTCAATGCCTTGAGCCATGTGTCATACAAGTCATCAACAAACCCCTGGGTTGGAATAACTCAAGTCAACCTCTCTAGATGACTCCATGAGTCGGCTAAATCTACTGAACGCACATAAGAAACCTCGGCCCAAGCCTCAGTAGCAGCTAGTTTCTCCTTAACCGTCGCCACCCGAGCCTCAACTACCTTAGCACGAGAAAGAAGGCAAGCACACCCCCCGGCAACATTTCTTCCCTCCCCTGAAGGGGCAACATGACCTACTTGCCCCCCAACCTAGGCCCGATCAACCCCACCCGGGCCCCTCCTCGGTGGATGATGCCCCACCAAGTAGGCAAGAGGACACCCGACTGCCCCCGCATCTAAAAGGAAACAAGGATAGTTTCAGTGTCACCATAACATAAATATAAATACACATATCATAAAATCCTCAAAAAAATGCAGAAAAGCATCAAAGGTAATACCTGCTCGACCCCATACATAGCTAGAAGGAAGACCCATATCTGGGTCCCCCCGAAAATCCAACTGCGAGTATGGATAGTCTAGGAACATCTGTGGGTTCACCTAGAACCATGGCTCAATGGTTGCATCCCAATAACGATCAGCCTCCTCTCCTCCACCACGAGGCATCACGGGTGACCACTGCCACATCCGAGGGTCCCTACAAGGACCAATGGGCACTGGAACAAAAGTTCGGAGCACCACTTCTCTCTCAAACATGATGTTGCATAAGATGCTCGCATAAGTAAAAACCATGGAAGATCTTCCATGGACCTTCTCTAACTATGATACCATGCCATCGTACACAAGCTGCGGCCATTCATAGACGTGACCATCCCAGAGTCGGTGCAAGACATCAATATGAGGTCTAGACGCCCTATTAGGGGAAAATGACCTTGTCAGGAAAACTATCATCGCTAGGGTGCCCCGCTTAGAAAAATCAGTAACTTAGTAAATGTGGACAAATCCCTCTATAAGCGTCTTGCCACTGCAATGATGCTCAGCCCAATGTTGGATAATCACCCTCGCAGGAGGGAGTGGGTGTGGTAGAGCCTCACCCTTAGGTAGTAAGCCAGTCACAAAGTAAACATCTGTCTCCAAAAAGATGATGATGTCTCTACACCACAACACCATCACTTGTCGTCTTTTGTTCCAACAACAGACCCGGAAACATAACATACTATCCGGTAATCTCAAAATGTTGTTCTCCAAAAATTTCAACAAACCGCACTGCACCAAGAGCCTTCGATCATTGGCATCCTGTGCCACAGCTATGTGAAGATTAGGCCAATCCTGCTCATGCCACAACATCCTATAACCAGGGAAGAAACAAAAAATCATTTTCTAAAATCAGAAAACCAAAAAATTTCAAAAATGTTTGCCCATCATCGTGCCTATTTTCAACACAAATGCGATGAACGTGCGTTTGTATCAAGAACAGACACTCGCTTCATTGCGCAAAAGCTTTGCCAAGTGCGATAACCTCGTGGGAAAGCTTCCCTCTCTATGAGGTGCACACAAATTAGCAAAAAATAGGTAGGTAATCCGTACAAATCACATTTTTACAGAACCCCCCAGGAAAAAAATGTAAAAATTAAAAAGAAGAACGTTCAGGGCTCTACCTGGTACTCAGGTTGACCACAACAAAAATAAAGGCTCAGAAGCAAGGGCTTAGCTCTATCCCCAGACTCTTAAATGACAACTGAATTGAAATGAGTCATATTGGCCTATATATCACCCTTTTCTCATTATTTGACAATCCATAACTGGAGCTCAAAACTCCCAATTGAAAAATCAGAAGAAACACAGTGATCAACACCTCATCATGTTCAAAATAGGCTTCATACATCTAGGCCTCAAAAAAGTCATTTTTTCAGTTATGAAAAGTATGCCCTCTCTTATCGATTTCCATTCAACATCATTTTCAATATTTTTGAATAGAAAAGATGCTTTTATTTGGGATATTGGTTGCAGGTATTACACGCACGCCAAATCACTTGTTGCCCCTGCCACTAAAGGTACAAGAGAACGTATCATTCTATCCCTAACATGATAGGCTCCCCAAAGAATCTTTACATATCCTGACATCATTTCCCCATAGAAAGAAACCATAGGTTCCAGTCACCCGACCATGTTTATCATCACCTCACCTCGCACATGATAAAAATTATCGTGGGTCAGTAGAGACTCACCCTCCATGGCATCTGTCACTCAAGTAGACCATACACCAAATATCTGGAGCCATGGCCATAACATCCAAGTTTGGGAAGCACTCCATGTTCATTCATCCATCATACATAAAGTCAAGTTTTACCCATGTCATGATAAAAACCCTTTCCTAGACTACCATTCTCAAAAGTAGATCGAATACGCACCACCACATCTCACACTTGGCCTACCACACCCCCATCAACATAAACCATCTGCGACACTTTTCATCTTCTTCATCACCCTAGCACTGAGACCAACCAATGGGGCCCCCACCCTTAGCAAAAGACCCTCCTCACACCATAGTGATAGATTATTTTCATGTTTATTAGGGCACCCATTTCCGTGCTTGTACATCCAAACCCATTCTATATTCTTTTGGCAAGTGTACCAACTTTTTTTAGGAGAGAAATCATACCCACCCACTCACATTTCTCACTTGGAAGCAGTCCCTAAACACCCTTGGTCGGAGCTTCACATTATTTACCAAACCCCACCATGACACTCATAACAACCATGCACCCACCCTAGATGTCCTACCAACTCCAGCGATTTTCTCACCATAAATTGTTATGGCTGTCGCCACTCTCATTTACAAGCTCTGACATCGGGCCACTGAACTACCATCATCAGTTACAACCATTTATCATCATCATGCCTGAGTTAACCAATCACACATCGCCCTGCTACATCAAAGACCCTGGTCCCTTGCATCAGTACTCCTCTCGGTCGGTGGATGCTTCCTTCTTGTCGATACCTCAACAACCTGTATTTTCCAAGAAGGAGGTCATACCTTGGATGGCTCCTCACCTAAATAGGGGCACGCTCGAATAGAACTACGGGAATAATCATTTCCCATTGATGTCATCAACCCTCTTGACATTTGACTTCAACATAAACTTTCATATCAATATGGTATCGTACTACATAACTGTTGCACTCTGTCAGAATTCGCTAAAGACCCATGCCATGATAAGCATCTCCTTCATCAATGCTTACACAGGAAGGTCACCAATAGTGAGAGACCCATGCATACAATGAGAATTTGTTCTAAAAACAAACATGCCATACCAAGAATATGCGTGTGGGTACCACATTCAACCTTCTTTCAAAGAAAAAACGCCCTTGAGGGCATCAATAGCCATTGTCATCAACCAATAACAGGTCACTACCACAATAGTGACATAGAAAAAACCTCCATCTGTCAGATAAGCTTAACTAGTCAAAACATCACGAGCATGGGACATGGCTGTCTCGTAGAAATATTTTATTTATTTATCTCTTGCAAGTTTCCAACAGAACACATTATCTATTTTACTCATGCCAAGGCGTCTCCAACCTCAATTTTCAAGCAAGTTACTCTCTCTCTCTCCTTCTCAAAAGGATTACATAGAAAAAGAAACTATAATTTATTTTAGCTATACAGTTCTTCCTAGACCTCATACATTAGGGGGAAACTGCTAACACTAGAAAACCGTACAAGAAAAATACATTAAAAAATTTCAAGAAGAAGGTACAGATAAATATTTACAGGGAAGAAATACATTATAGGAGCTGAAAAATTTAACTTTTCCTAAGTTTAAGCAAGAAAATTTATTAAATTACGCATAGGAAGCACTAACTGCAAGCGATGATTATGTTTTTTTCTTCTCTAGCTGTGAAGATCATCAAGGCTATCCCTTAAAGAGCCATGCTGTCTTGAGGTGATCAAGAGATCAGGTCCAATTTTAAAAATGCTAAAAAATGAAAGTGCTCAGAAGTGGTTGCAAACCAAGCAACCGGAAAGGTCTCGTCGCTGCGATTCTGGCGCCATGAATGGTTCGCAAAACAAAGGTCATATGCAGAAGTTAGTAAGGTTTGAAAATGCCTAGTAAACTCCAAAAATTGACCTTTGACTCAGTTTGACTTATGAAAATTTTTATAAAAAAAATATAAGTTCAAAAATTTGATTTTTTCATATGTTTTATTGCGCAATCATTGGGTGCCACGTGGCCCCAAGCTGAGGAGAAATTGGTGGCAAAAATTTTGTGTGTCTACGGGATTTGAACCCGAGAGCCGAGCTCCGTGTGCAAAGAGGCCCGACCGACCCGCCTATGATCAAGTTCTTAACTCTATTGGTGGGCGGAATGTATTTGTATTTCAATTGTTTCAATGGCGAAAAAAGAGTTAAGGGCTAGCCCTGACGGTTCGTGACCAGGTGCTATAACCGTAGCCTAAATACCTTAACCCCATGGGAATGGTAAATGGTTGGGAAAATCGTGATATGTTTTTAGCATTTGTTTAACATTAAATGTGAAGGTTAGCGGATGGATAAGCCACGGTTTCGCAGGTGATTTCGGTGGAGGTCCATGTGACCCCGTTGCTCTAATATTTATTGTGACCGTTAACGGTTCCGACCTATTTGGAAGTGTGCCACCATATTTTGCGGGAATTCCTAATTTTTCGGAGTTAGCTGGAGTTCCTCCAATTTTGGAGGAGGGTTTTAAGGGACACTGGGAAAATTTTTGTTTTGGCCATAAATTCTTGGATTTTCGACCAATTTTGATGCATGAATAGTTAAGTTTGGGTATTATCGACATTATAAACACATTGGCATAGGTTTTAGAGCCATCGGAAGTCATATTGTGCAGGTTTAGCTTCGAGAAATGTCAAGGAGCCACTAGGGCCACTAGGGTGTTTTCAGTGTATTGATCATCCATTTTCTGTTTTCTGCAAATGAATAGTCATTCCTAAATAATTCAAGCATTCTGAAGCTATTTTTACAGAGATCACAACCATTTGAGGCTTTATTTCACATTTACTTACCATTTTTTGAGCAATAAGATATGAGGGACATGCCATTGGGATTTGGACCAATAGATGTAGCCCAGGAAAGGTGAACTTCTTCATCAAATTTGCTCAGTATTGTTACATGTGATGTTTATTTCTCTATTATTTACTATTGCATAGTGTTTTATAAGAAATTTACATGCTTTAGCCTCACAAAGAAATTTGTTTAACAAAGCTAAAACCATTTTTTTCACCTGCAAACTTCAGAGAACCTTATGCACAATTTTAATTACTGTTTGGATAATTAGCACAAAAAAAATAATACATTCCATTCATATCAAGTTAGCATCAGAGCTCAGGTTGAGCATTAGACAGAGATATATTTTTACTCTTTGTATTGTTATTGTGCAAAGTTTGTTTAACTGTTTGCAAGGTTTTTCATGCTTACTAGGTTGAAGCTTAAGAGAGGAGAAGGTCAATTGGCAAAGACTTTAAGTAATCCTCAGGTAAGGAGGGCAAGAGTGCCATTATCTCCACCTTAAATTTTACTTCAAAGAGAAGTAGAAGAAGGCATAAGCATGTCTTCAAGGGAAGGAGAAATCCATGAAGAAGTTTATCCCAAAGAGGAAGAAAGTGTGTTTAGAAAAGCATTCCTTGATTTGACCAGACCAGAAGGATAAGGATCCAAATTTCACAAGAAAGGAGAGGCATTATCAGGAGGCCATAATGATGAAGATAAATCTAAGAAGGGTAATGGAGGAAATGGAGATAGTGGAAAGTCACCATCATCACCCTCATATTCATCTTCATCTTCGTCAACCTCTACATCATCTTCAGTACATCATTCTCACAAACTCAAGAATACGGGTAAACGGGTAAAATTACTTTTCTTAAAATTGATATTAAGTTTCAATTGCCAATGTTTGATGGTGAAGTTAATGTAGAAAAGCTAGATAATTGGATTAGGAAATTAGAGGTCTATTTGAGAATTCAAAATTTTCATGATGACGAAACCAAAATCCAATTAGCTTCATTGAGAAAGGAAGGTGCAACTCTTGTTTGGTGGGAAGCCAAGACAAAGGAGGAGATTAAAAAATATGGTAAGATTATCTTATCATGGTTTGATTTCATTTCTGCAATAAAACAACAGTTTTATCCATTAGCTCACATGCAGAAATCCATAATGTATTGGCAAAATTTTAAACAATTGAAAGGACAAAATGTTCAAGTTTATACCCAAGAATTTAGAAGAAAAGATCTTTTACTAGGAATTGATTTTCATAGCCAAGACACTTTACTCAAGTATATAGTAGGTTTGCATACTTACCTAAGACATACCATTCTCATGTTTAACCCTACAAGCTTAGATTAGGTTTGTGTTCAAGCCACACATTTAGACGCAAGGGTTATATAAAATTTAGACGGGAATGAGGAAAGTGAGTTTAAAGGCAAATGGAAGAAAAAGAGAAATGCAAATTATAGAAAAGAGAAGCGAATTTTTTTTTGCAAACACTGTTCTAAAACATGCCATGATGAGGACCATTGTTGGAAACTTCATCCAGAGTTGAAACTAGAAAGTTTTAAGCCAAAGATAAAGCCAAGGAGAAAGGAAAAACAGTTGCAATAGCTGAACAAGACCTAGGGTCAGAATCAGGAGATGAAACAAAAATCATAGCTATGGCACTAAAGAAATTGAAGGGGAAAGAGAATGAAACTAAACCTAGTTCTAGTATTTCTAACTGTCACATAAAAGCTCCAAGTGAAGAGAAGAGAATTGAACTATTTCATGTGAGGGTCATTTCCAAACATACCAAGGTTGATACACTATTTGACAGTGGGTCACAAGCGAACCTTATTTCTAAAGACTTAGTCAAGAAACCAAATATTGAGACTATTCCACATTCAAAACCATATCCTCTTGGTTAGATTTGTAAGGATGCAAATTTATAGGTTTCAAAGAAGTGCATGTTGCGCTTTGCAATAAAATCACATTTTATTGACACGATTGAATTAGATGTTGTTCCGCTTGATATTACAGGTGTGGTTTTGGGCAGTCCTTACTTGTATGACAGGAAATATATCTTCCATTGCCATGAGAACAAGTACCACTTATTCAAGGATGGCAAGGAGTTTATTGTGAGAGAACATCACAAAAAACTAGACTCTTCTTTAGTGAATG